>KN846956.1:5673345-6058688 GCA_000835435.1 Phialophora macrospora | reverse complement strand
CCGAGTCAAGTAGATGCATTGCCGTGATCATCAGAACTGACCGAGTCAAGTAGATGCATTGCCGTGATCATCAGAACTGACCGATTCAAGTAGCATGCATTGCCGTGATCACCAGAATGGACCGAGTCAAGTAGCAATCCGTTGCCTTGATCACCAGGGTTGACCGAGTCCAGCGACGATATCAGAATCACCTGCTGGAGAAACATCTGAGTAGCGGTAGAGGGGGAACATGCTCGGGTACAGATGAAGACGCGGGTAGTGGAGGTTTCCAGACAAGAGCGCAAATTCGACGAGATACGTGAATCTGCTTCGGATTGACCGGGTCGAATCCGTAGACTCCAAAGGGTCGAGATGTATCAGCCAAACAACCCATGCATTGCCCGCTGATGGGGCGCTATTCCATGTCTCGCTGAACAAGCTCCTTGTGATGACAGAGCCTGAGTACCCAGCAAGTTGGTTTGGGAGGCCGGAGTAGGGATGTTGTCAACGCAAAGAGACATGTTCTTTTTCCCTTGATGGACACAATGGTGAAGCTGAGGAGTGTTGAGGAGTTGCAGACATGACGGTTTTACAATGACCACACCAAGCCCGCGGCCGCACCTCGCAGTTGTCACGACTCGATGGTCGAACGAGCGAGGAGTGCGATATGTCGATTCGACGCAATCAATGTTCTGTACTCAAACGCCACTGTAGTGACCAAACTCCGTCGTAGTCTGGCAGCAATATACAAGCCGAAGTGAACCGCAGACAAAGGTGATATGATGGGTGCTCGTGGATGATATGGTCGCAGGCAAAATGATGGACGATATGGTCGCACAGTTGTGATAGAAGTTGTTGTTGTTCCAAGGTGAAATAAGCAGAATTTGTTGTGGCTTGTGTTGAGGCTGGTGGTGGCTGTGCACACGGTACGGATTTTCGTTTCTCAAAATCATATCATTGACAAACTATCATACTATTGCTCAGAGACACCGGAGACAACACAGACCCAACACCACTTACAAACGGCGAAACTCCGCAATCACCTGACAGACTGCGGCATGTGATGCGTGATCTTGAGGACGAGAAGCCATTCCGCACATACAGATGACAAATTCAGGGACGTTGTGCTCCCACCTCATGTGCTGCGAGATGTGGTTGTAGTCGTTGGTCTCACTGTCGGAGCATATACACTTGAAGGCGTCTTCCCTCACAAACTTCCTCATGTTGCGAGCGAGCGTTAGGACGGGTTGGAGCTGTTGCAAGACGCCGAGGAAGGCCATCAGCTGTTGAGCACCATCCGGACGCAAGAATCGAGGCGAGCGGGGCCCTTTGACAACCGTTGCTTCCCCAAAGGTACCATTGCACACACGTCTCCAAGCTTCGGTGCCGGGGACGTCATCATCAGCGACTCCCGAGAATTGTATGACAGAACGTGCTTCGACAAGGCCGGCCAAGACAGTGATCTCCAAGATAGAACTCGAGAACTTGAAGAGAGCCCGATATCCAAATCTTCTGCCCAACACGTGACGATAAGGACTGAGAAACGGTTCGAAGCGCTGAAAGATCTTGACGGACTAGACCAGTGTCAGTATAAACAAGAGACGATGGGATGGGAAGGGTTCATAACATACACGAACCGGAGCACCAGGACGAGAGGCATCACCGCCAGCGCGGCCGACAGGCCCCGCCGGGGGGAGCCCTCGCCCCTCGGCCTCCGAGAAGACATCGTCTGGAATGTCACCTTCGTGTGCAGTCGGATCGGTTGTAGGAGGAGAGGGCCCTGTTGCAAGACGGGAGGGGCCATCGAGACTGAGGATCGAGACGCCATGGTGACTGTGAAGGTCCCTGGCGACAGCGCGGCAGACGAGACGTTTGATCCGATTGCGAGGCCTGCCTCCGATGATTGGCCAATTCCATTTTTGATTGCACGTTTCGAGGAGAGAGTTGACGTCCTTCTGAAGGGCGAGTGGCGTCTGGTACTCAGTCTTGACTCTTCTTTTGACTCGACGGAGGGCATGCTCAGCACAAAACTGGAACTCTGGCAGCATGTTAGTCACGATTTCACAACTTCAGAGGTGATATCAACGTACTCTTGACATCTTCAACAGACCAGCCAGCCATCTCGGTGGACATCTCTGGCTCGGCAGCGGGAGGCTTGGAAGACGGAGGACGGTTGGAAGGACGGGCTTTGGACGACTGACGAGCTTTTGAGGCTGGAGTCTCGGCCAAGTGAGGATCATCGGATGCAGGAGTATTGAGCATCTGAGGGTCGGCAGAAGCAGGACCAGGAGGACAAGGTGTTTCAGGTGAGTTGACATTGACTGTGCTGGACTGTTCGGAGGGCCGGTGGACATCGTGGCCGACAGGCCTCGACGCCACGGCGGGCGAAGCCTGAGACCATGAAATGGAGATGCGAGGCAGAAAAAACAACCAATTCCACATGTTGAAAAGCGAAGACGACGAACAAGTCAGACAGTGTGAGAGCTATTGAGGTGAGGTGCAGTATAGGAAGAAGGAAGAAGTGAGAAGTGAGAGGAGGTGAGAGAAGAGTAAAGGTGGGCGATGCCTACTTTTCACGGCAGGTGCTATGTCATTTTGAGTGTGGTGAGGTAACGTTGACGGCAGGTGCGGTGTGCAGGTACAGCAACACTCCAGTATGGACATTTCGAGGCACGGTTGAAAGGATTACAGATTGAGCGGTTCTATACGAATCTCATCCCAAAGCTATGGCTGGGCAATGCCTGGGTCTGCACCAACAATGTAGATGCGGACGGAAGTCTTGATGAATAGCTCGCCTCCTCCTGTCTGCCCTTCCGCCGCTGTCCCGTCTCTCTCCATCCGAGTCCGACTTCTCATGCTGGGTGTGGGCAGCCATCTTGTAGAACGTTTTGATGCTTTCCGTATGTGGAGTGGTACCTCAACCTGAAAGGGCGTGATCCGATTTGCTCGCCAACGCTCGGTCCCTAATATCGCGAAGATGCCATTCTCCACAGGGGGCGTCACGACAGTGAAGTTTCCTCCGTAGGAAGAGTCAATGTATCGGCGGCTCGTTGCGCGGAATGCGGAGGGCAGAGGAGGTACCGCATGTTCCTACAGTATCAGCAGTGCTCCCTCCGGAAGATGGTGATAGCCCACCGCGCTCCTAAGTTGGTGCTTCATGGCGGCTATCCAACCAAACGATATGAAATGACCTGTGAATGAGATACATTGGGACCGGATTGCTGCAGACTGAGAGTCCCATGGTAGCCCAAGTACATTGGCTCAAGCCAGCACACCAACAGCAACACGCGGGCAAGTTGAAAGTGCTTCCGGTATCAACGAAAACGGGCCCTGGAGGTCGGGCTATATCGCATGAGCACTTAGCCGGGGGACTCATTGCTTCTGGCAAGGCATTTCCGCAGCGGATATCTGAGGTGGAAGTGCTCTTCTTTGCGGATATCACCTGCGAGCATAACTGCCATTCGAGCCGATGATGGAAGCTGGGGTACACCACGCAGGAAATTCCCAGCAGGAAACGGCCAGCGCGAGATGGGCAGTGTTTCGAATGCTATGAACATGTCGACCGGACCATGAAGTATCAGCAAGAGAGCCAAGCAGAGTGTCGAGCCATGCATGTAGGGGTGGCTGGCGGTTTCCGGTGAGAGGCGATGCACTTCGATGACTTGAGTTTCCCTTGTATTCTGCCCACGCTCTCTTCTTCTTTTTCTCCCTCCATGAAACACAACAGTCCACTTGTGACAGCGTCGATTTTTCCTTCCCTTCGTGTCTTGTATTGCATTTCACTGTCTCTGTTTCTCGCTCTCGGCATGTCTACCATGGCCCCAGTCGTCCAGCGGAAGCCCATGCCGTACGAGTTGAAGCTCACTGAAACGTACGGTCCTCGTCCCCTGTTCGGCTTTGAAGCTCGCGAGATTGTCGGGCTTCGTCCTCAGGCCTACACCACCATCTCGAGCTCTCTGGTCCGGCGAGGCCTGTCGGCCACGCCGCGACCACGAGAGCTCGTTGTGGTGGGCCATGCATCGAACGAAGACTGGGTAAATCCTCAATTCACGCTACGGTAGACGTTTACTGACAAGAGTCTCCAGATTCGAATGTTGAGACTCAAGCCCGAGTGGATTGCTCCATCAGAACTCTCAAAGTGCGCTGCGGTTGTTGACACGTATCTTCTGGCAATGCAATCATGGGGTGATGACTACCGCGACCATGGCATGCCTGCAGGTGTGGGCTCTCTTGCAGGTCACTATCACATTGAGGGTGTCGAGACCAAGGTCGTCGGTGGCAAGGAGACTTTTGTTGGCGCTCACGTTGCGGCCCATGACAGTTTGGTGACGGCAAAAATCTTCCTCCACCTTGTGAGTACGCACGTCCGTTGTCATTGAAGGCTCACTGACTTTGTTTAGCTGTCCGACTCCCTCGTTAGCACCACCCACTGGCCTTCACACGAGGACATCGGCTTCCCTTGCAAAGATGCCGAGCCTTTTGACCTTACCCGCCCTCTGCCCGTCCTTCGAAATGGAATATTCATTTTCCACGACAGCGAATATCGGTCTGAGCCTGGCCGGAAAGAGCGGGCTGGTCGCGAACAATTTGTCCCTGAGATTGGCATCTCTCTGCTGGATCTTGACGAGGTTGCTGACATTGTGCCTGGTCCTGGGTTTCGAAACTGGTATGCCCACATCAAATGCCACAATGTCTACACCACCAGCATCACCTTCAATGGGAAGACGGGGCGATACCGGCCAGCGTACGGAGCGTTTCCAGGAATCATTTCGCATACCGTCGCCGGCAAGGCAGCGATGGGTGCAGTGATTGACCAGATCATCATGAACCATTGCCAAAGATCCCTCGAAAGCCAAGCAATTCCTCCCTCGGTGGCTGCCACGCCTGCTCAGCCTGCTCAACCTGCTCAACCTGCGTCAATTCCCAACAAACGCGAATACCAGCTCATACTTGCCAACATGTGCCTCGACAACATTGCAAGGGGAGAAAGGTGCCGCCATTTTGCCGACTGCTTCGCCAACTCCAAGAACTTCATTTGTCCCGACTTCCAGCACAACCGCTGCACACTGGCTTTTCGGCACTCTCGAACATGTCACACGGTCAGAAAATGCAAGGCCAAAGCCGAGCAATCATGCAATCGTGAGAACTGCTTGCGGACATTCGATGTCTATCATGTCCTGCCCAACTGCAAAGAGATGAACTTGTATGGGGATTGTGCCAAGGATGTTTGTGAAATGGGACATGACGCTGTCAATGTGCGTTTGAAGTACTTTGAGGATATGATGGCGGCTGGTGAAGCCAACTATAGGCTGTACTCGACTGCTCCGGAACAGAAGTAGGCATTCAAGACTGTGAAAAGGGACATGACGCTGTAAATGTGCGCTTAAAGTACTTTGAGGATGGGGTTGCTGCTGGAGAAACCAACTATAGGCTGTACGCATCAGCTCCGTCACAGTAGGCATTCAACACCCACACAAAATCCAAACTCTTCATTCAACCGTCCACTCTCCTCCCACCTGCTCTTTCAATCAATTGCAACAAGTAGAACTGCCGTTAGACAACACAGAAGTCTCGTTTCTCGTTGACGGTACATCGATTGCGGGATTCTCGGTAAAGAAATCGGTTGGCTTTATGTGTAGTTGATGAATCTCGACTGGCCTGGCATCTTGTTAGATAGGATTAACACATTAACCACCAACACTTACATAACAGGCCAATCTTCAACTCTGGGGTTATGCGTCAGTCCAAACACATTCCATACCACGACGTCCTCATCTTCAACCACTTCATCACGTTTCACAGCATCGGCAACCCCACCGATCTCGTTCTGACTCTGCAGAGTGTATCTGCCACCGGCGTAAAGCTCTCCATCAAGATGCTTTGTCACCCAAACATGATGCTGTGCAAACAGTGCTCGTTTGGATTGAACAGACTCGGGATCGGCGAGCAAGAGCTGTGTTGGGGCGGGCGTGAATTTATAGCCAACTGGCTTCCGACTGATTGGGTTGACTTTGTCCCTGTTGATCATCTTGATGACTCGATTGTGTTGAGGAGCAGCATCGAGACATTGGCTCCTCTCAACAACTTTCTGCCGGACTTCATAGTAGTTCCCTTGTGGGTTGGTCTTCTTGTCGACAGGAGCACGGTGAGATTCTTCCGCCAGCACTGTATTCTTGTACCCGTCAATTGCAGGGTCAATCCGAACACAGAAGATATGCTGGTGATTCTGTGCCAACGCACCGGGTGAGACGACGTTTCCATACAGACTTGTCTTCCCCGGATCAATGTTGACGACAGATACAATACCTGTTGCGCGTGTTTCCACGGTGATTCCGCCGGCTTGGTCGAACTTGTAGGCAAAGATGTACTCGTAGTTGGCCAGAGTGATGATGAACTGAACGACGAGCTCCCTCGACCGTGTCACGACAGCTCGCCCGGTCCGCCAATTGGTGTGCTTCCAGCCAATGCCATTGTCCTGCTCATGAAGACAGACAACGTTTGGCGCAGGCTTTGCAGTTCCGTCGGGCCCGGTGACGACGGCGTCAAAGTACTTGATCACTCCGAGGCAGTCACAACCCAGAGAGAGGTTATTCGCACAGTTACCTGCTCCACCGTCGCCAAAGTCGAAGGCCTGTTTCCGAGGAAACGGAGGACGTGGGTCGGCATAGGGTACGGTCATCTCGCTGATGCTCAAGCGATAGATGACGCTCCTTCCACCGAAGTGAATGTCGTGGATGACTGCGCCTTCTCTAGGGTTGAAGCTGACACGAAATCTCCAATTCTGCCACTCGACAAGACCGCCGTCGACAGAAAACGAAGGGCCTTCAGGTTGCAAAACGTTGAGCGGCTTCAGCGTCGTTCTCGTCCCGTTCTTCAACAGCTCCGGCACGTACTCGGAGGAACTGCAGTGGTCGATGATCTTCTTGGAGGCTGTCTTCGAATCCAAGGCGTCGTCCTTCCCACCGGTCGCAAGTCGGTCAATCCGGATGATTTCCTGTTTGTGCGCGTCCATGACAGGTATGAATGGCAACGGGAAAGCGTAAAAATTCGCGTCAGGATTGCCGGACCGTGTGTCTCGTGCAAAACAAAGGCCTTGAAAGTAGCGCCGGTTCTCGTCATCAGGAGACAGCCCGCCATAGGGCCAAGGCTCAACAATGATTTCGAACCCCTCCGGAAGCTCAAACTCTGCGCATACATCCTTGAACATCTGGGACTTTGTGCAAACCTCGACGAGTGTGTCAAATTCAGACCTGTAACGATCGTCAGCGGTCCTTCGCGCACTGTAACTGGGTGCTCACAATGTCAAGCTCGCATGCTGTGACTTGTCAACCACTGTATGCGACACCCGTTTCTTTTCATTCAAGTCGATGATGGCTTCATGGAATTCCGGGACTCGGTCGGCGCCTATCGCATCATACTGTACGAGTGCTCGCCTGGGTGGGGGCACGACATTCTCGCCACTGTGCTCCGCTCTTAGAAATTCTATGAGCTGATGCTTTGGAGGTTCATCCAAGTAGATCTCGCGAAAGCTCAATACAACATCAGCATGGAGGCTGACGATGATATCGCGAGCATTGTTCGTTTCTTCGGCTGAAAGAATATCCAGAGGATGAGGTGCCATTATTGACAAAGAGAAGTTTGGTGGGAATGTAGTCAGGGCCCGATACCGAAAAGCCATACAGGGATGCAGGCTTTATAGCTTGAAGCAAGACACCCGTGTCATTCTGTCAAACTCTCTCGCCAGTTACTAAGCTGATGAGCATGGACCTTTCCCTGTATCAAGGAGCCCCGGCAAGAGGCCGCTAAAGCAGTGATATGCTTGAGCTATGTTCAAGGCGGACAGGGAGACTTCGGCGCGTCCGCCTACGCATTCCCAATTCGTGGTGTTTGCACATCGCCATCTGGGCGGTATCTAGGTTGTCTCCGACGACTAGGTCTACTCGGAGTTTCGAGTACAGGTCTTTTAGGCGATGCGATGGCATAACAATCGCCGCCGTTCAAAAGCAATATGGGGGACTGAGATATTTGGAAAGAGAGGACGGGAGTCTTCCAGCACGCGCAAAACCACGCGACTGGCCCGGGGGAACCTTCGCTAGAAATGCGGAATTGGACTCCGCACTTGCTTGCCCCAGATGGATGTTCTTTGTCGCCACTCTTTCGTCCCTGCACTGCGAAGGATCACATCGTGCGAGAGCTTGCGAATATTGCATTCCATCACTGTGTCCCTCAGACCATACGATGAGATTATTTCCTTCACTAAGCCCGACTCGGTTCTCTCCCCGGCGTATCCGGGCTCACCCTCGCGGTTGATTTGTTGGAGCAAGAGACCACCGACGATAGTTCATCCTTGGCCACGCTATGACAGAGTCACAATTGATATCGAGCATGGGGCCAAGAAGCAGATGCCAGATACCTAACACTTCACTGTCCCACCAACAGGCGTTCCCTGCACGACGAGCAACTACTTGCAGCCCTTGGTCTGAGGCAGGGATGGTGGCGTGGACTTTCAATGGCTGCGCGGCCGCTCGACCGCCTCTGTAGAAACCGTCCACGAGAGTCTGACTGCAAGCGGTAGAGGCGCGCCATGCTCATCTTACTGTTGTTTTGGCTTCGTTCGGGACAGTCACCGCGACATACCCTACTTGATCCATTCACCGGTCTCTTTGGCCAGGGCGACCGCATGCACAGGAGACGACTGCGACCACCTGATGCTAATCCTGCCGAGGTTTCTACATCTGTGAGTGACTACCTTTTGAGAGACGGCACAATTCCACCCCTGCCTACACTTATATTGCTTAATCTTCCTGACCTTGTATGGTACTCATGGTACTTTCACTTTTCCATACTACCTATTCATCGGTATAACGACGATAAGTTCGCATGCACTGGGTATGAGGAGGCTTAAAGTGACGTTCTCGGGCCCTGGTCGTGGTCGACAGGGTCGTAACCAACCATCACCACCTCCACCGGCTTCGGCAAGCTCCTCTTTCTTTGGACATGTGGCGGAAAAGATACAAGGAGCAAAAAGACTAAACATGACCCGACGGGGGCTTCCTCTCCATCGTAATGCGTGATTCTTGGAATGCGTGGAGGAGCAGCCGGGAATGGGCTGTTCTAATTCGAACTAAACAGAATCGACGTTCATATCTAGGGGAGTGGCGTTAGTAGCATGAGGGACAACGGATGAGGACGGCTAATAGCAGACGGGTTTGCTTTGCAAGAGTGCGAGGGACTGGACAACACTTCAAACATTGTTGACTCGGGATGACGCACAGCAAATGGCTGAATAAACTTGTAGATATTCAAGACGTTCGAGGCGAAGGCTGGATGGGTTAGCCGCCTCCAGTTCAATAAAGCCCCCGAGAGTAAGCGTGCGGAAGTATGTGGCGTGTTTTATGAAACTGACTTGATTTATATCGGAAATCATATCCTATCCGCCGGAATTTTGGCGCAACTGTGGAACGATCCAGCCTGAAATGTCAAATGGTCCGGAATATCGACAAGATTTGCTGGCGGACCTGGTATTCCTGGATGCGAGCAATACAAGCAGAGGACAATGTGCTCGAAGGTCACTTGGAGATCGCCCGTTGCAAGATTCAATCCTCGGGAATACAAAGCACGACAAGCTGAGCTGTGTGGCTTTCAGGCAACATTACAGTGGACACCGGCTGTTTATGTCCCCCTTTGAGCCTATGTCTCTCAAGGGCAAAGGGCAAGGAAACTGCCGGTTATGTGAATACTTGGGCGCATATATAAGTGCTCCATTCACCTCTTCAGCATGGCAGCGGACCACCGACGTCTGATGGGATGAGCATGATTCATCACTGGTCTTTTGGAACAAGGTCTCTCCGATTGTCGCTTCTGTTCGAAAGCTCTATGTTTCTAAAGGTGTTGGCATGTCGCCGATACTGCCCGGGCATGACGTTATAGCATACATGCTCCGGTGCAGTGCCTGGACACCTCCCTGCCCAGATAATACCAACAGGACAACGATCTATTACAATGGTCTATCATAGAATCTAAGCCCAGGGATCAACAGTCAACATCCACAACCGGCATCTGCTTCCTACTTTCGAAACCATCCTTTGATCGCGGTGCCTCTCGCCGCATCGACAGTATATCGCAGTCGTTCTAATGACCCCTACTGAGGAGATACAAGGTGCAATCCTCAGTGCATCAGACCATCGTCCTCTATCTGCTTGACATACTTCAAGTAGCGGCCCACGCTAGCTTTTCGGAAAGAACGTCCCCACTTGATGAACGCGAGGAAAACAGAGGTCTGTGCCAGGGCGACGAATGCAGCCACGAGGAACGCATTCTGATATCCCATGTTTGTGACCCATGGGGTGATGCTGCAAAGGCCATTAGCAAGAGAATCACGACGCGAAGATGCCCAAAGGGAAGCCTTACCCATAGCTCACCGCAAAGCTCATGGTGTTTCGGATGATAATGACGGTCACCATGGCATCTCCGCTTATGTCTTTGTAAGAGTCGATGCAGTAGCTGACGGGGAGTTGACATCCTATCGTAATGGAAGCGGCAAGCATGCCCATGGCGAAAATCAGCCCAAACCAATGGACTTGGTGATCAGCTCCCAATCCCCAGATAAGAAGCCCACCGGGGATGAGAACCAAGAGAGCGCAGTAGAGCCACAGGCGGTGCTCTGGCTCCATGACACCGTGGTTTCGTCGAGCTTTCCACAGGATGAATTTGTCACCAATAGGTCCCGAAAAATACGCCCTGTATTCGAGATCAGTATCAGGAGCCAAAGTTAATTTACGCAAAATGTCGCTTACCCGAGACATACACCTATCAGACACGAGATATACGACAATCCGACCATACTCGACGAAAAGTTGTAGGGTGGAGCCGACAGAATGATGGACGCAGTGCCGTTAAGGACGTTGAAATAGCAGACGATCGCCCCGTACATGAAGCCTGAGAAGAAGATGACAGGAAAGGAAAGGAAAATCAGAGGTCGAAGAACCAATCCCTTCAGCTGGTTTTTCTTTTGCAGGTCTTCTTTCCTCAGAAGCGCCATTTTCTGCAGGAAGGACTTCTTCTGGTACGTGCGAACGCTTCCTTCGGACACATCTGGTCCGGCCTTACTCTTGACAGCGGGCGTCTTTTCCGGGTCTGCGGATGACTCGACCCCAGTCTCGGTGTTTGCTGAGACTTGTTCCTCGGGAAGCGCTTCGTCCGGTTCCACGGCCAGGAGGGGTTTCCGATGATAGTTGGTCTCCTCCATGAAGAAGAAGAGGATGACGAAGGCACCTCCGTTGAAGATGGCGCACCAGAACTGAGAGAATTATCAGCGCCTTCCTATGGCTTAATAACTGCCTGCAAGCGTACCAAGACCCATTGCCAACCCTGACCGTCGTTGATGAAGCCTGAGATGACAGGCGCGAAGAAGTTGCTGCCGGCGAGAAATAAGGCATAAACTCCGATGTATGTGCCTCGCTCGTGTGTAAAGTACTGTCTCCATTATCAGTCGAGCATTTCGAAGGGGTTTCGCCGGCGACAGGGTTTGGCCACGTACAATGTCGGACACCGATATTTCGCACAGTGATTCGATCGGTGCACCAAAGAAGCCTTGGAGAATCTTGTTTGCAATCCACTGGCCGTTGCTCGTGGTGTACGGTGCCCACAACATGATGGCCTGCAAGTTCGAGATGGTCAGCCTGTGTGATCCACAAGAGGTCACGACAGGTCGGGTATGGTAGGTCTTTAATGACTCAAACAAGCAGGTCGATAGGATCTGTTGGAAAAGCCCCACTCACCATCGATGCCAGAAGGGACAACAGATATATTGGTCGTTTTCCATACTGTTGTGCCAAAGATTGCCAAACGAGACATCCCCAACCGAAGAACAAGAACATGTATCCAGTCCCGGCGTTCAGGTCAGCCACGGTAAGGTTTGTGGCGACCGAGATAGGCACCAAGACTGAATAAATGGCAGCTGACGCAATTCCCACTGCAAGGATATAGCTGGCCATGGCAAAAACATGGTTAGCGACCGGATACGGGATGGGCGGCGCAGACAAGGATTTGCATACATGCACAAGCAAGTGATGGAGAGCAACTTTCGTCGCGGACTCCAGTTTAATGGATCGTCAGGGTGGTCGGAGGGCGCGGGAACGAGCACGATGTCGCTTTTGCCTCCTGCAGCATGACGGGCGTGGATGGTCCCTTCGAGGTCGACCAGATGGACCGTGCCGGGAATGAAAGAAGGCGATGCCGCCATAACGGAGGAATGCATATCGACGCACTTCTCCAAGATCTTCTCGCTGACGGCGCGACGCGGTGACCCAGGGAGCAAAAAGTCTTGCTGAACAATTTGCAAAACGTTGGAAGATGCACACCGGACACCTGCGGCGGTCATAACAATGCTTTATACCCCTCTGCTCACCGTCGGGACTTTGGTAATCGGTCCTCCCAACCCGGGATGCAGATAGGAGCAAGGGCTAGATGCAGATAACCAAACTGGTCCAAGATGGCGAGGAGGCATTTGCCATACCTCGACGTCTTTCCCCGTCCAATAGGCAGCAAGTCCGAGCCATTGGTATCCTGCTTATCTACGCCTCGAGTTCTGGATCGACCAATATGAAGAGTTTGCGAGACAGGAATCAGGGCGGTATGTCAGGGTTGATGGCAACAAGTGAAGATCCGGAATTCCAGCACGGTCATGCCAGAGATGCCACGACGTTCTGGTGGAGGACAACTCCGCTTCAACCTTAATCACCGCCGGGGGAGTTCCGAGGGGAAATCCAATCAGCAATATTTGCGAGTGGAGCGTACAAGGCTGACCACTCATATGTATTTGCGAGATGGGATATAACAGTCTATATTTCTTGACGTGGACTAGAACAACCAGGTTAAGGCGGCAGGCTTCCTCTAGGTTAGATAAGGGACCCCCTTACGGTCGAACAAACGACCGTGGGGTAAGCTAAGTCTCTCGCTAACAAACTCTCCTTCCAAGTCCGTACCTGGCTGATCATCAAAGTACTACAGCGATGCCGGAGGCTTCTCCACGCCCGATACAGGCTGTGGTCGAATAGTAGCTAATCATATGTTCGTGGTCAAAAAGGTTGTTTACTGGCGAAGAACATCAAACACCATAAAGGAACCTCGCAAATCAACCTCACTGGACAGTCGTCTCAAGCCCTTATCGTCAGTGATGAGTGCCAGAAAGCTATCAAGAAGCAGGCATGGGTGGTGGTTGGCAGTATGTCTCTGTGCCAACGGCCGTCTGCTGCTAATCAATGCTCGCAATTCGACCTCGTTGGACACAGGTGAATCATGAGCCAGGCGGAGATAGTAAGTCTTGGGAAAGCTGTTCAGAGTATTTATGCCTCCTCATGTTTTCACAAAATCTGCTCTTGGAAATCTATTCTGCTGATATCTTTTTCGAAGGTCCAAAAGCCTTTATCTAGTAGTCGTACTCCAATCTTTGCCGAACATTTCCCATCATGGTCGCAGCGGAGTGGGAGGTCAAGGCTGAAAAATGCCGACAGATCACCAAGAATTCTCTCAATCCTGCTTGGTTGCTGCCACCAGAGGAGTTGCCCCCGCCGGATCAGCTCAATGTCATGTCCTTCCCTCGATCCTGCAAGCTCCTGACTCCACGGGAGTTGGAAATCACCGAGACGAATGCGGTGGACCTCGTGGCTCAAATGGCGACCGGGGCTCTCACAGCGGTCGAGACGGTGACAGCATTCTTGAAACGTGCACACATTGGCCAGCAGCTGTTGAACTTTGCGACCGAATTCATGGTCGAGGATGCTCTTAGCACGGCGGCGGAGTTGGATGCCCATTTCAAGGCCACTGGAAAGCTGGTCGGGCCTTTGCATGGAGTGCCCATCTCCGTGAAAGAGCATGTCGGGCTGAAGGGGCGCATCTGCCATTCTACCTATATTGCTTGGATCGACAATATTCCCAAGGAGGATGCGTTGCTTGTGCGGTGTCTGAAAGCTGCTGGTGCTGTATTCCATGTCAGAACCAATCAGCCGCAAAGCTTGATGGTATGTCAAGTCATCTTTCGACTCTCTCTCGAGAATTTTGGTGACTGATGCATTTTCACAGCACATCGACTGCAGTAATCCCATCAATGGCACGACTGTCAACCCACATAACCGGAGCCTTACGTGCGGCGGCTCCAGTGGTGGCGAAGGCGCCTCGCTAGGTTTCCGTTGCTCGGCCATCGGAATCGGGACTGACATTGGAGGCTCAGTCCGAGCCCCAGCTGCATTCTGTGGTGCCTATGGTCTTAGGACGACTGCTCTCCGAAATCCTTACAAAGGAGTATATCTGGCGGGAGATGGGCAGGAAAGTATTCGATGTGTCATCTCTCCTCTCGCCAACAGCCTGGCGGATATCTCCTTATTCCAGAAGGCCGTTCTTGACCAAGAGCCATGGGAGGAGGAAACATCGTTGGTCCCTCTCCCGTGGAAGAGCGTCGGCCCTTTTGAGGCAGAACAGATCACTGTCGGGGTTATCTGGGACGATGGGTATGTTTTGGTCCTTTTTCTTTTGGCGCAAACAACGGTCTTACCATTGCAACAGCATTGTACACCCGCATCCCCCCGTACAGCGGGCGCTCAAGCACGCTGTATCCAAATTGAAGGCTGCAGGCGTCAAAATAGTCGACTTTGAACCTTATGAGCATGCCCGTGGATGGGATATTCTGTCCGCCCTGTATTTCCCTGATGCAGCGCAGTTCCAAAAGGGCCTCCTTGCCAAAGGAGGCGAGCCGGTGGCCCCCTTGACTGAGTACGCGTTTAGCGTCTCAAAGCCGGAACCCATCAGTGTACAGGAAAATTGGGAGCTGAACGTCCGTCGAGAGGATTATAGAGCCGAGTATGCCCTTTCCTTCCGTCGGAAGATACTCCACTGACCCTCTCTAGTTATCACCGTGTCATGAAAGAACGTGGTGTCGATTTCATCCTTTGTCCTGCTTATATTGGCGTTGCCCCGCCGTTAGGAACTGGCAAATACTGGCTCTATACGGCCATCTGGAACATCCTCGACCAGCCCGCCGTCGTCTTCCCCAGCGGACTCAAGGCAGATCCGGCACTCGATCCTGTCGAGGCTGGTTATACCCCGCGATCAAAACAGGACGAGGAAGAGTACAAGAAGTGTAAGTCCTTCCCACTCCGCCTTCAAGACTTGCTCCGGTCGGGTTCGTTTCCAAGAAGGCCTTTGCTAACGGAGACATGTGACCAGCAGACTCGCCCGAGAAGTACGTCGATGCACCTATCGCGCTTCAGGTGGTGGGCAAACACTTCCGTGACGAGGACACTGTTGCGGCAGCGGATCTGATTTCGAAGATTGTTCAAGCGTGACGCTGTACGACTTTCGCTGTCCGCTAGTCTATGTAACTAGTCTGTAGCCATGCACCGTACCTCTGTCTTGCATTGCATTCCGGACCGTTGGCCGTAAACGATTTGTAGTATTGTCACGCAGCCTTGCCCTGGTTCAGGCCTTCGCATGCGTCTGTTAGGTGTCCGTACGGCAAGCACGAGGATCTAGATCTGACGAGGATGTGTCAATCCGGGGAAGTGGTTTGCGGCATCGAACCAATAACTTGTTGCCAGACTTGCCGAGACTGTTCCATGATACGACCAAGGCCGTCCTGCCGCTCTCCACCCTTCCTTTGGGCTGGACGGGGCCCAAGCCATGTGGGTTGATGGTGGCATCATTAGCCCGACGCTCCCGACTACTGATAAGCAGCCAAACCTTATCACAACCAAGACATCCTGTTGCCACCCGCTGAAAGGGCAACTGACCGAGACCGACCACTCAGGATCCCCCACTACCAACCCGATTGTGTTGGGACGATAGTAATATATTGCTGTGCGCCGCTGGCACACTTGCTCGTCCTCGGATCCATCGGAAGCCTCCAACGTAATGGGATTGCGATGCGCATAGCATGGCCCAGTTGTCTCGATATCGCAGGGAAATGGGTTGACCGTGTCAAATATGTCAAAGGCTAGACTACGAACCAAAACCGGTTGCTTCACCTGTAAGTCTGGCGCCATTGGCTGCCGACAGCTGTTGAGATTATCGCCACAATGAAGATTGATTGACAGTCTTGCAGGTAGACGACGGAGGCTGAAGTGTAGCGAGGAGAGGCCGTGTTGTCGCAACTGCTCCTCCGCCGAGCGCGAGTGCACCTGGCCGACCACCAGAGATCTCTACGACCGGCGACACCGTTCTCGTCGGCATCTGGTGGACTCATCGCCAGAGCAAGGCGACACTGATTCTCTTGAGTACGACGATACCCAAGCACAGCAGGTCTCGACCAAATGGAATCGCGTCGTGCAGGCCAACCCCACTATGCGGACGACCATTCGATCCGAGCAGGAACTGGGGCTCTTCAACTACTACCTCGACCGATTCCTTCGGCTGGTATTGCTTCCCCGTGCGCATCCGGGATTCTACTTCAGTTATCGTTCAGAGATTGCTCCCCTGATTTTGCATTGCGACAGCGTCAAGTTCGCCATACTGGCCTGCTGTGCCTCGAATAGGTTCATGTTTGGCAAAGACGTCCAGTTCCGTGAGAACTCCTTAAAGTACTACTCCCGAGCGGTTAAGGAGGTGAACCAGGCTCTCGCTAAGCTCACTTCCGATCATGATTGCCCTGGAGATCCGCTCTTGGTTACCGTTCAGTACCTATACATATATACGGTGAGTCTACCCCAACCTCTGAATTATCCGTGGCGCCACATTCAAGTTCCGCCGGGTTCGTCACTTTACTGACTCGCGGTTTGGCTGCGCACAGCTTTGGGGCCCAGACACGGTCAACGACGCGCCGAAACATGTTGCGGGCGCCATGAAACTACTCACGTTGCGATACAAGAATGCATCGGATTCGGTGGACATGTCTTCGGCCTACGATCGGGTCCTGGTGGAAAGTGTGCTTTACCAATCTTTCCTCCTGGCAATGCGCAACCCCTTTTCTCCGAACTTCCCTATCGACTCCTATTTCTTGGAACGCACCGAGGAAGTTCTCGAGTCTTTGACATTCTGGGAAGCATCAGCCGCAGCGAATAGCCCGGTGCTAGGGATCCCTATCCCCCTTTACCGGTTACTCCTGAACGTAGTTCAGTACGGAAAGACCCCTAGCCAAACGAGTCTCGTGGTAGGCGCCGAATTGAAAGCACAGATGAGGAGTTGGGAAGAGCTCGTGCTGGAGGTGGAAGAGCCGAACCAGAGTCCGACAGTGACGGGGCCACCGGAGCACCCTCACTGGGATGCTGTTGCGCTCTATATCCTGGCGGGATCACTGCTCCTCGACTGGATCATGGAGATGTTTGAATCGCCGTCGAGCCAGCCCAACTTCCCAACGCCCATCCGCAGATACTCGACCTCCATTCCTGATATATCCCCAATTTCCCCTCCCACCCCGCCACCTCCACGGTGGCAGCTGTTTTACGCCCTCTCCATACTTCGACGGCCCAGTAGGAAAAATAGCTGGACTCGGTGCTACTTGAGCTCGTGGCCTACCATGGTATTGGGCTACGCAGTAGACAACGACGAGGACGTTGGCCTAATCAAGCAGGTCTTGTGCTCGATGCGACATTGCCTAGGCTATGGCGAAGTTGAGAGAATTTTAGCAGAGCTTGAAGTAACCTGGTCACAGCGACGAGGGGGATGCACTCCAGACTTGGATGTGCCGGATCAAATCTTCCATTAGGATAAAATAAGGGGAACGAGAGAGAAAGTCCGTTCCCTGAGCTTAGGGGTAATTACTGTATCACTCTCTCCGTCTCTCTCGGCTGGTAGCTGTCAACCAGCAGGAGGGAAGCATCTCGAGTACTTTAAGTCCTTTCGCTGGTCCCGTACAATTTTGTGCAATGTTGCTCGCGGCACGAACTTCCCCCTACCTAGCTGTCTAAGTTCGTACCTAGCCCATCTTTACCGGAAACCTGAACGGGGAGTTGGCCCTCAAGGCTGGTGATGCGACCGTGATTCCAGCTATCGCGAGCCATTCACGCGCCGGTAGCGGGGTTAAGCTGATCGCTAGCCCCACCATAAGCTCGGGGGAGCAGGAGAATGGGGACCTCATCCAGTTCGACTAATTCTCGCCATCTGTGCAACCGGGCAATCGCCGCCCTCGACCCTACACGTACATGTCTCTATCCTATTTGAATCGTCCAGTGCCGAACTATTCTCTACGTCTCCGCAACGAGCTCCTTTTCCTTGCCTACTTCCACTCCACCGCTCGTTGGACGCTGGCGCAGCCGGATTCGCCTCTGGCCCGAATTTCCCTGCTGAACACGTCGAAATGGACACAGCACGACTGGTTTGGGTTGAGGCGAGTCCGTGAAGAAGCAAGAGATAGATATGCTAGGCTATGGGCTGGGCTACCGTAAAACGCCTCCCCACAATTGAGTCCCACGTCGGCGCCGTACAACCTCAGCGCTACTGCTGTAAAGATGGTTGAGGAATGGATAACCGGAGGAGTGTAGTCTCTGCTGAGATTGCTAGGTGCACGATACATTGGGGATTGTGGAATATGGAGACTGTTCATGGCACGGCCTTATTGCTGACTCTAGTCTACTCTACTGTGACGGTCAAACTAATCTGGATCGACCGGTACTCCTCTCACGTTGTTCTTCTATGTCTTCGCGCGGACTCGACGTACATTTGACCTCGGATCCCAATTCCATCGAGCTATTCGATTCATGGGCACAGGATACCGGGCTGAGCCGTCCCCGGAAGATACTGGGCTATCGTTCGAGATTCACAAGGCTGAGGATGTTGTATTGAACGCGCCATTCTTCCAACTGCCTTCCCATTCACCTTATGGCAACGAGCTTCCACCGCGGTACATCTAGAAGCAGTAACATACAATGCTGACGGGGCAGACAAGGGCTTCATGATTATCGCTACCCTCGGTCTGGGAATGCCATCCTTATCCGATTTACGCACGACACAGACACCAGAGCGTGGCGTCAAAGTGAAAAGAAGAGACTCCCTAGGTAGGTCGCATATCGCTTGGTGAGTAATCGCTGAATAGGCAGATGAGATCAGAACAGGTATTGATCTCAGCCCGGGATCTAGGTTGTCGCATCAACCCTTGCTCAATGAAAGCCTTTTGATCCTTCGATTTAATCTCTACACGTGTAGCGGAGCAGTTCCGCCTATGAATGCACCTCCGTTGACTTTCCAGGTGACCCATGGGGCTGGCAAAGGGTCTTGTCTGAATATGCCGTTTTTCCGCTCTAAGAGTTCTCCATGCACTCCGCCTGTCCGGATTCAGCCCTCCCCCAGCTTTTCTCCACATTACCCCGAAGCCACTGTGCCTTGTTTCGCTAATATAAAGTACCCGTGGGCTGGATAGCGCCTTGGTAATCGTTTGATGTTCAGCAGCGCTGGCGAACAGCTGAGAGCGGGCCAATGGAGGCTCAAATCCTCGTATCCAAAGCTCTTAGCCAAGCTTTGGAGAAACCCTCGTTGCCATGTCGCCAAGCACGGCAGATACAATCGAGTCCGTTGATCATGTCGAGGAGGCTGGCGTCCGCAAAAGGGTATGCAGTTTTCTCCACATGAGCTGCCAATAAAGGCCTGAGCTTCCTGAACATGCTGGACAAAGACGGCGCATCACCTCGGAGCACCTCACAGAGTCACCGTAGCCATGGACCCCATCGACGTCGAAGGAAATGTCAACATCGCCGGCAAAGAGGAGGTCGTTGCGAGACATACGGAGCACATCGTGGAAGATGAGAAGAAACACCAAGAATCCTCCATGACCCGTTCGCAGATTCGTCGCTTCATGTGGAAAGTCGACGCACACGTCTTGCCGATGCTTGGACTGATCTATGCAATCTCCATCCTCGACCGGATCAATATCGGAAGTGCCAAAGTCCTGGGAATGCAAGAAGATCTCAATCTGGGGACGCAGAAGTATTCTATTGTGCTCATGATCTATTTCCCTGGCTACGCTCTTTCGGACGTGCCTTCCAACTGGATCCTCACCAAAGTCGAGCCTCGCTGGTGGATCCCTTTTCTCACCGTCTCTTGGGGAGCTGTCCTGACGGGCATGGGTTTCGTGCACCACTGGGGAATCTTGGCCTTCCTGCGCCTCCTTCTCGGTACGCTCGAGGGTGGCATCCTCCCCGGTATCACTTTCACGATCGCTTGCTGGTATTCCCGAAAGGAGTTGCACAAGAGGATATCCTTCGCCTACGGTGTCGGCGTCGTGGCTTCGGGATTGGCCGGCATCCTCTCATATGGACTTGGTTCGATGGGTGGTCTTCGGGACATGAACGGCTGGCGCTGGATCTTCTCCATTGAAGGTGGAGCCACAATGGCCGTCGGTGTCATTGCGCCCTTGTTTGTCCCCAAGTTTCCCGATCACACGAAATGGATCAAGCCAGACGAGAGACTCTATCTCTACAACAAGCTCGAAAAGGATCGCGGGGAGTATAAGACTGGCAAAGTCGGCTGGTCATCCTTTATCAACACCGCCAAGGATTGGACCATGTGGGCGCAAGGCACAATATACTGCTTTAATGTCGGAACGGCCAATGCCGTTGGTTTCTTCACGCCAACAATCATCGCGGTACGCAAATTCCTTTCAGTGCCATTCCACTATTGACAGAGAAACAGGGCTTAGGGTATTCTGGCCTCGAGGCGAGCTTGCGCTCGGGGTATCCCTTCTTCGCAGCTCTTGGGCTTCTCGGCATTACCTCCTATCTGTCAGACAAGTATCAGAAGAGGGCGGTCGTCTGCATCTTCAATTCCCTCGTCATGATTACGGGATTCTCGAGTGCGTTCCATCTCTGTCTGTCTGTGCTGTACCGGTGCTCACGATGTCTCAGTCATGCGGGAGGGCTTCTCGAACCAGGTCCGATATCTCGGTATCTTCCTTGCCACGATGGGTGTCCACTCGAACACTCCGGCACTGCTTGCCTTCAATCAGTCCAACGTTATCGACTCGGCGGGAAGAGCAGTTTCTTCCGGAATACTGATCGCCTGTGGTGCGGTCGGAGGCATTATCGGCAGTCTCATCTTCCGAGGCCAAGACGCCCCATCATACGGTCCCGGCATTTACACAACTATCGGGCTCACTACGTACATGGTCTTCGCGTTGGCTTTCATGGTGTACATCTATCACGCACGGAACAAGGCCGCGGATCGAAGCGGCACAGATATCGCAGGTGTACCAGGCTTCAGATACGCGTTGTAGAAATCCAGATAGCACGGTCAAGGCGAAGCCAGACAATGAGATCGACGGCTCGGATGCTGATTGCTCGAATGAAAGAACCCCTAAGCTTTGAATTCCGTGGTCATAGAGACTCCTCGTCTTCACGCTCTAGCGTCCAAGTTGTTTACGAAGAACAAGCGTCCGCTCCAGGCGTATTTCATTGTTGTGGGGCCTATTTCGTTGTCGTGGGGCTGAAAACACCGATATCCATTTTGTGGCAGGGAGGTCGTTGTTTACAACCTACCTACGTGCCCTTATCTCCCCGGACGGATGGAAGAACGGATCTCGGTCGACGTTACACGAAATAGATGTCCCAGACCCCATCGCGCCACGGGATCTATCTGGTGCAGGATCACTCAAGCATGGTGTGGCACGTTGAATCTTTAGAAGATTCGAATGTCGTTGCGGCCAGGATCGTACTTGGTCGGGGCCATCCAGAACTGCTGAACACCGGGGATCGATGGCACCAAGGATGGGGCGTTATCTGCGTGCCACAGCGACATGGCATTGCCAAGACACCCGTCGGGGCGTGATGGTCAGAACCGTTCTATGCGTCGACGATGTTGCTTGATCAACTCGCCGCCAGTGTAATGGACTGAAGAGAGGGGATTCAAGCAATCACAGGTACGAAGACCTGCAGAAGGTTGCATGACTATATGCTCTCAAGTTTCTTTGCCCACCTTAGACCTCGACGTAAGGTACATTGACACGGCTGAGATGACTCTCTCCAATATGAACGATATGTCGGCCTTTGTTCCCAGTCGTGAATGCACCTCGCAACGGCTCGAATTCGGCCAATCTTAGTTCATGTCGAGCAATCTTGAAGATCAATTTCTCCCCTTGCTCAAACACTATACCAGTTGGCCAGATCCCGATCTCCAGCTTCACGACATTACCTGGGACTACCTCACCTTCCTGGTCATGGCTGTGAAGTGGCCAATACGGTTTTGAGCGGAGCTGGTCGATATGCCGATGATTGGCGCGGAGAATGCCGGTCGGACCAACGTATTTGTTTGTGTTGATCGTGACAACCTGCGATGCCTGCAACCCAAGCTCCGACAGAGGTATGTTGATGTTCTGAAGGACGTTGCCGTCTGAGTCGGCTTTGCGGATCTGGACGAAAACGTCTAGGTCGTCGTGCTCTGAGCAAGACATGTAGAGGACGGCTTTCGGATAGCCAATGAGATAACTGCGGCTGGCAAATGTATAAGTGAAACTCAGTTCCTCGTTGTCCGTGTCTATCTGCAATGCGGGAGCATCCGACTAGTATGTCAGTGTGGCAGGAATAGCAGTCGGCTTTTCGAGGAGAGCGTGGTCTTTCGAAAGAAAGAAAGTCCGGTAGTTGGTATCTAGCATAGGCCAATCTGGAACAACGTGATTGTACTCAGGGCCCTGTTTTGTGTGAGCAACTGACAAAGATCGGATGGGGGTAGTACTCACTTGGTTGTACCGGAGTGTTGAGACGCGGACCCGTGGCGTCTTCTCCCACGCATTGTCTTTTCCTTTCAAAAAGTGGTCGAAATAATGCTGGAGCTCCTCGATGCATTCCGTCGTGTACAAATCGTGCCATTCTTGGGTTGGATGCACTCGAAGCCTGGGCAGGCCCTGTCAGCAAGTACTGCCTCGCAAGCCCGCGAGGTCCATACCACTTATCCTTGCTTTCAATGTCTTCGTATCCTCTGAAAGAACCAACAGTATGCAAGCCTGTTGAGTAGCTGGCAACAATGTAGGCGGGAACTTGGATTTGCGCCATCTTAGCCCTCTTGTCTTCCCAGTACTCGTTCATTAAAGGGTACATCTCCAGCATGGCCAGGACGTCCTCCTGCTGGTTGCGTCCTTGTTCTAGTCAGCACGGACACAGCTTCACACAGGGAGTCATTACATAAATACATACCGAAGAGCCCATACTGTGCGAGAAATCCCCAGAAAGGCTTGTACGGAACACCGCCTCTGCACAAAGTCTCCCGGTAGAAGTCGCTGCACCCTTCCGACGGAGCAATGCAGGTCAGATGTGGAGGACTCTCTGCCGCAATGTGCCATTGAGCCATTGCAAGCCAGGAGTTTCCAATTGTGGCGATTTTTCCACTACACCACGGGAGCGTTGCCAGATGCTCGATGGCATCATGCCCATCGCGACCTTCGCCGGAGCCAAACCATCTTGTCAATTAGCGCCAGAGTCCTTCAAGGGAATGTGACCGACAACTGACCTGATGTCTCCTTGTGAATCGAACGCCCCACGCGAGTTGATGTTCACAATCGGGTATCCTCGAGCGGTCCATTCGGCGGGGTCTGGTGCTTCGAAGCTTTCGAACCCCGACAGCCTATCCTGGGATACGCCAACACGGCCGGGAACAATATCTAACGAGAAGAAGCCTGTGCGGGCGATACTAAGCTGCAAGGATCTCCGGCAACATTGTTCATCTTACCTGTCCCACTCTTGCCATAGGGGCTCCAGGCCACCAATGCCGGGACCGGGTTTTCGGTCTCGGCAGGGCGGAAGACGTCGCCGCGAATGATTGTGCCGTCGCGAAGAGGAATCTCAATGTCTCTCTAAGATTGTGCTCACACGAAAGGCTCGGCGGGCGGGGCCCTTCTGGAAGCCAGCAGGAAGGGTCGTCGTCATAGGCTTCAAGCCATCGTATCGAGCAGGGGGGGAGTCTGGTGAGGTAACCAAGCCTTGAGCAACGTCAAGGCCGTTCACGCGATAGGCCATTTCGGCAAACCAATGCTCTCCCAAACGCAATGTGGGCGGGGGTCAGGGAACCGTGAGTGAAGGTGCGCATGTTCAGCGCTTGCATATATGCTTCTGGCAGCGTGCCAAATGCCCCATCCTCGGAGGAAAGGCATACGAGCAGCTCTCATTTGGCAATAATCCATCGCAAAGAGGTTGCTGCTGCCATTGCTGCGACTTCAGACGCGTGCCTCGCTTCCCAACAACGCCTCAACTTGCGTTTGTGGGGGAGAAGCGGGGATTTGGCTTGCGCTGGGGCGGCCCCAGATCGAAACTGTCCCACAACGACATGCAACAGCGATACTGCATCGAAGCCTATCAAGCTTCGACGGCGGAGGCGGAACACGAGCGAGATGCCTTGGGCCAATCCAAGTGACTGATAATCTACGGTCCCGTCAATGCCAATTATTAATGCTGGCTGGACACCTTTTGAAGATGTGGGAGAATTTTCAGGCCCGCGGTACCTGGCCGCTCTGTTGACAAAGCATGATCATCTTGACGGCCTTCAGGCTCGCTGCTCACAGCATCATATACGAAGGCGAAGCGCGTGGGTTCGGTAATATTGATGGTCTGCGGCAGCACGTCCATTGTGACCTCCTTCAGCTCTTGGTCTCCTGAACCTACAAGATGCTTTTCAACATCGCCACCCTCGGAATCGTTGCGTTTGTGGTCTTAGCATGGCTGCTGAGCTTCCTCTGGAGTCGCAAGAGACCCAACCTTCCTCCAGGTCCACCACGGCTGCCCATAATCGGGAACCTCCACCAGGCGCCGGAGCATTATCCGTGGCGGACCTATCAAGAATGGAGCAAGCAATACGGGCCGATCTTCAGCCTTCAGTACGGCCTGAATACCATTATCATGTTGGGTACCCATGAAGCCGCCCATGACCTGCTCGACAAGCGAAGCAATATCTACAGCTCCCGGCCTCGCGTTGTCATGGGAGGGGAGTGTGTCAGTAAAGGATACAGGACCCTGCTCATGCCTTATGGTCAGCAATGGCGCAACCACCAACGTCTGCAGGGCTCCTTTCTGAATATCCGCATCTCCCAAAGCTACCGCAAGTTGCAGGAACTCGAGAGCCTTCAGCTCATCTACGAGCTGTTGGACTCGAATGCAGACTTCGCTGATCGCTACCATCGTTACTCGTCCAGCCTAATCTTTGCGCTCGCTTACGGACGGCGGATGATCAGGGGTGATGAACGTGAGGTCAAAGGCATTGATCAGGTGATGGACAACTTTTTGTACGCCGCACGAGTTGGAACATGGCTAGTCGATGCGCTTCCGTCCCTGAACTACCTTCCGGGGCTTCTTGCACCTTGGAAACGCCTCGGCGACAAGTTGCATGCGTTTGAGTCCAAGCTATACCTAGATAACTTGAGTCAGGGCCAGGTCTCCAAGTCCTGGAATTGGTCGAAACAAGCAGGTCAGATGAAAGAAGGCCAGGCGATGACAGAGAAAGAACTGGCTTATGATGTTGGCATTCTCTACGAGGCAGGTAGCGACACAACCACAATGGCACTCGAAGTGTTCACGCTAGCGATGCTTCTGTATCCCGACGCGATGAAGAAGGGCCAAGCCGAACTCGATGCCGTCCTTGGATCTTCCCAGTTTCCCACTTTCGAGGACAAGGACAAGCTTCCTTATATCGAGGCCATTGTCAAGGAGACTCTTCGTTGGCGCCCTGTGTCGGCCGGTGGCATACCCCATGCTGTCATACAGGACGATGAATACATGGGTTATCACATTCCCGCAGGAGCAACGGTGATTGGCAATCACTGGTCAATGCATCTCGACGAAAACGTGTACAATGACCCATATGCCTTCATCCCAGACCGTTGGATTGAGCACCCAGACTTGCCGCTGGCGGCATTTGGCTTTGGGAGAAGGATTTGCACCGGGCAACACATCGCAAAGAACAGTTTGTTCATTAACATTGCGAGAATCCTTTGGACATTTGACATCGATTACAAGTACGATCTTGTTAACGGCACAAAGCAGAGGCGAGAAGTTGACCCATTTGCTTTCACGCAAGGCTTCAATTCTCGTCCTGTCAAGTTTGAAGCCACGTTTGTGCCGCGAGAAGCAAGGGCAACGGTTGTGACCCAACTCTGGAAAGAGGCGGAAACGGACTTGGATGTGGTCATGGGGAGAGTTCCGCTCGAGAATGCCGAGTCATGATCCTGCCAAACAAAGCCTACACTCTTGAGGCGGGCAATTCACAAGGCGAAGATTGGCTTGCACATGGGTTCTACCGCTCAAAATTTGTCAGAAAGAGTATACACGTGGACGGCGAGCCGGAGGAGATGAGAGAGCTTCGGACTCAATGTCGTTATTGCCCTCAAATAGGACAGGACTCTCGCGCCGAGTCCGCCTCCAATACCACCAACTTGTAGTCCAACTCTTCTGCCATATTCGATTAAAAGAGTCGGCGGTAGAATCCGTTGGTGGCCCTTTTCCAGATTCTTCCAGGTTTTCCTCTAGCTTTCCAATACTGCTTGCACTGGTAATAATAGCCCCGCCTTTTCTCGATCTTGAGCACCGAATGATATGCGACCCACTCAAAGCACATTCTGCTTCAGTCAATTGTGCTCTCCTGTCGCGGCTCGAAGGATCTCCAGCCGTCGGACACGCCATTGCTTGATCGACTCTTCATGCCTGCACGTCATGGCACTTGCGGTCAATATCTCCATGCAGGAACACTTGTTAGCAAATATCAGGAACCGAAAACTATGACCATGGTGACACGAAAACACAAATTGGCAGTTGAGAAGGGGGGAAAGGCCCCAGATGTAGGCCAGCGAGTTGGATTTAGCTGCACCTAGGTGGACCACTTGTCGAAGGACGCAGATTTTACAATGGACAATAGCCGGAAGAACTGAAAGAGGCCACTATCAGCGTTTCCTTCCTGCGTTCCTGAGAATGCGAGAGCGGCGACCCAAGAGGGATGTAGACAGAAGCCGTGTTTGGACCCGAGTATGTTGAGCAATAACGGGCTTAGGAAAGTCGTTATTGCGAGAGTAGTAAGGCCACACAAGCGACAGCTCCGTCATTTCCCAGATGCGGCTGCTACTCTGCTCGCAGACTCGGTTCTTTCCCAGCTGATTGTCGTCGGTTAATGTGGATGTTCCCGCTCCTGGTACATCGGTGCTTCATCTTCAGCGATGTGTGATGATGGCTGTGTCCGGTTTGAAGCACTGGTCGTCGCTCTTGATAGCGTGTTTGACGTGATACTCGCCTGGAAGCTAGAATATTCGAATTTCTTGTTTGACTGGCATATCCTGTCAAACTCCTCGAGGACCAGGTTCGCGTCAATCTCTGCGCCATTCGCTCGGATGAAGTATTTGTCCTGCACGCGGCGAGCAGATGCAACCGATCTCTTGGTTTTCGAGTGAACTGCTGCATACAGGGACTTGTAGATTCCTTGACCTGTGTAGCCTACCAAGCCCATCGAAGCTTCGAGCGAATGTCAGCAACAGTCCAGGAGTGATCCGGCAGGCATCTCACCTGCAGCGGGCTTCGTGAGTGTTTGTAAAAGACCTTTGCCAACGCCTTTCCCGAATCCGATAACACCTCCCTTAGCCACTCCTTTGACTGGTTGGACGAGGAAATCCGTGAGTCCTTCCGCCATCTGATGTGCAAACGTGGTACCAGCAACTGTGATGCCACTCTTCCAATCCGTCACGGGTGCATGGCTAGGCACATTCTCGCCATATAGCTTTGGCGTGTTCCTAAAGCCCTCGGCAACAGCGACAGGCAAGTCGACAACGAAGCCTTTCACAGCGGCGCCCGTAAAGTGCGGGATACTCATCGCGGAGGCACCGACCATCTTTGCTACGTCCTTACCTGAGCTTTTCCCCTCCTCTTTGTCA
Source organism: Phialophora macrospora (assembly GCA_000835435.1). Lineage (NCBI taxonomy): Eukaryota > Fungi > Ascomycota > Eurotiomycetes > Chaetothyriales > Herpotrichiellaceae > Phialophora > Phialophora macrospora. Next base: position 6,030,898 of record KN846956.1, on the reverse strand, counting down.
ACCACCGAGCTCGATGCCTCGGATGAAACGCGAGCGAGAGCCCTCTGTCTGTCTTTCTGCTTTCGGACCTGCTGCGGATTTCTCCAGAAACCGCTCAAGGAAGCAAGAATATCGTATGACACTCCCATGGCCACCGAGAGAGAGCTGGTGAGAAAGTCCCAGCGGCGATTTTCGATGATGATGGGTTTGGACTTGTAAAGGTGAAGGTCTTCAGCCTTTATTCTCCGAGACTGGATCAGTATCTCGGCCGCAGCACCGGACATCTTTATGTCCCTTTTCGATTTTGTGTAGATCCAAGTAGCGGGAAGGCCTGCAATCAAATCACACCCCATAACACTGGCGGGCAGATGACGATGAAACGACTGAACAGCGGCCTTCACTCCGAGCTCTGCTTGCATCTTTGCGGCGACGACCGAGGCGGCTTCTCTCGCTGCCGAACTCCTGCAATATTGTAGCGCGTCGAAGAGCTTCTTGGTAGTAAGACGACGGTGAGGGATCGGAGGAGGCCCTGCACCGCTGCGAGCCACCATGTTGCCCCAAAAAGGTTGGCTGCCTATTTTCAGCAATCCTGCGAAAGGAAATGTCACGATAACTCACTCTCCAAAGAATGGAATGACGATCGTGGGCCGAGCATTCAGAAGACCACATGCTGTCGTTCCAGAGCCTCCATGATGTATCACGGTCGAAACTCTTTGAAAGAGCCATTCTAAAGTTCCTCTCAATGATTATGCGATGTGTCGGACCGGTAGGAAGCATACCGTGCGGGCAATCCCCTATCCAGAAGATATCTTCGTCCCTCTCCGTCTTCTCAAGTTTGATTGAACCCTTCGAGATTATAGCGCGTAGGCCACATTCCTTGACGGCGTTAAGCACTGTAGTAACAAGCACATCCGAGTCATCAATAGCAATGCTGCCGAAACCAATATAGATTGGCTGTGGCCCAGCTTCCAGAAACGCTTCAAGCTCCGGTGCTGGATCGTAATGTGGTGGATCTCGAAGCAAGAAACCACAGACATCTACTCTTCGATCAGCCGGCTTCAGGGCAAGGAGAAGACTTACTCACCAATATGTCTGCCCCAGTCTCGAGGCTTCGGCACAAGCGCTGGGGACCAGCAATATGTATACGGAATTTGCAGTGTCTCCATGAGAAAGGGGGCCTCGGACAATGGCAAAGGCTCCAGATCGAGTGTCTCCCTCCATTTCTGCACGATGTCGCCGATTCTGCAAGAAGGTGTAAGTCTGCTGGCTTTAGGAAGTGAGATTTGCATACCCATTCCAGGTCAACAATTGGATCATGCCGTACGAGACATAGTTGGCCAATTTGGGATCAGTGCTTTTGGTGTTGATATTAGCCAGTGGGTGAGGAAATGCTCGAGTCGGAGTCCACGGCATGGTGCACATGATATGAAGAGGTATTCCCAGGGCCTGGGCGCAATGCGTGTGGGCAAATGATGGAGGATTGGCAATGATCGCGTTGGCGACGAAGGGTGCTCCGTCCTCGGAGGGCGCAATACAGGAAGCCCAGCATCCATCGAGTATCTCGCGAATCATCGCTCTATACTTGCTGAAATCTCCTTGTCGCAGAGCTTCGATCCGAGGAAGCAGGCCGGGGTTCTTTACCATGTACTAGATATTTGTCAGCCGTGCTGTCGACCGGTCGCAATATATCACGTACCGCCATCATTTGAGCCGGATCTCCTCCAATAGGGTAGAAGCCCAAGTCGGCATTCTCCACGAGGTCTTTGAAGACCGAGTGAGTCGCCAGGCGCACCCGATGACCATACCGTTTCAACTCTGTCCCTAAAACGATAAATGGCTGAACATCACCCCTGCTCCCGACAACCTGAATCACAATATTAAGTGGCAGTTTCCACGATTCAGGATCGGAGATGTCGGTGTAAGCTGGCGGAGGCGAGGGCGGAGCCTCTTCATCGTTGATCTCGATAAGCTGAGCGAAGACCTGAGCGAGCTTGGAATCAAGGTTGAGAGAGACGCGGCCGTCGTTCAGAACATCGGTGGTGTCATCGAGGAGTGCGTCAGGGAGCGGCGAATCAGGCTCATCGGTCGTGGGAAGGTTGTCGGTCTGTAGAGCTGGGTTTGCATGTCGTGTTGGCACCACTCTTGCCAGTGGTCGACGAGCGGGCGCCTTCTCTTTCCCCATTGTCGAAGGGCGCCGCGACAATGTCGACGAAGGATAGTTCCATCCGCAACGCCTAGGATTGAGCGCAAAAGGGTATCAAATTGATGAGGACAAGGTAAAGTGAGGGCAAGGCGAGGTGCGTTCCCGATTCGCAAGAAAGTCATGACCTAGCAGGCACAGCCTGGGCCGCTCAAAATGGCATTGTGAGTGGATTCATGGGAAGCCTTACGAAGGACACAAGCAAGGCGGGCGGATACGCGGATCCGGAACAGCGAGTCCCAACCTTTTCGGACTACGTGCTTTGCCCCAGGCTGTGCTACGAGGTTCGAAGCAAGTATACACCAAAACGGGAAAGTCTGCAGGCAGAAGGATATCCGCATCGTGGCTTTTTGACCGGCGGCCAGCTGGCTGGTGGAGGAGCTCCGAGGTCTCGAGAAGTCCAGGGATGTCATTACTTTCGATGTTTCAGCTCGAAGGTGATTTGAGAAATGCTTCTGCCTGGTGCGGAAGTTCGCCGGGGTTGGCTTTACGGAGGAATCCGAATGACTGCGATTCCAAGCCTCGCTGAACAAAACTGCGACGAACTCCAGAACCTTCCTTCCACTGCATGTCCACCCACGTGAGTTGCTGCACATTCTCGACCTCGATAGATCTGACACTGTCGTCTCGGATGTCGTCAAACACCAGCGTCAATCTTCTCGCGCATTCCCAATGCTAGATGTTCCCGCTGGACTTTCCATTCGCCCGAACACCAGTGCCTCCCATGTCTTGTCTTCGGTACGAATCATGATCGTATCTTTATTCAATAATCCGTGCTCCAGCGGTACGTTGGGTTTTCGCAAGGCTCACCGTGTGGAGCCAGGTTGGATTCAGCACCCCAACGTCGGCCTACCATTCCGAAAGAGCGCCACATAGCCTCACAAGTGTTGATGATTGAATAAATTCCAGAATCCTGTTCAAGTACGCGTCAATATTGCCGGAATGCAGTACAGCGCCAATCAAGGTAAGCGCCCGATGTCTGAACAGGCCTATGGATCGGATAACTGATTACACCACCATAGAACCACATGTACCACAATGACTGGGCCTCGGCCTTCCAGTTGGCAAAGCTTGTGTCGGCTAGCCATGAGGTCTGAAGCCGGATCGTCCAAAGACATGCTCCAGACTAATTCCCAACACTGCACAACTTAGCTCGCAACGTGGCAGCGCATGGACTAAGGGTGAGTTCCTAGCTTCATAGCAGGCAGAACGGTGGCTTGGCCATTATGAGCCAGACAGGAGCATGCGATCCCAACTGACCACGAAAAGACGGGGATCGGGGGATTCAGTTATTGCAAACCAAATTCGAGCTTGAAGAAAGCAGCCAAAGTTTCCATCCAGCAGTGCCGGGGAACTCGTGGGCGATGTATGTAGAAATGGATGAGATCTTGGTTGCTGAGACCATTTGAGGGTAAAGAGCGAGCCGCAAGCATCCATGACGAAGCTGTAGATGCTAGAATACGCCGTCGCTGACCGAAGACTGCCAGGTGTTCCGGCGTTTTGTGTTGCCCTGTGTCGAGCTGTTGAGGTTCTTCTGTTATTTCATCCCATTGGCACTTCCAAAGCCAGTCCACAGCTCGGCCTCCAGAAAGACAATGACAGGCAGAAAGCAATCAAGTAGTCGCAATCGTAGGTGGAGTTGGAGGAAGTATTGTGCAACTCGAGAGTGCCGCCACTTCCCGGTCATTTTGAGGGAGTTATTTGGGCTCAAGGCTAATGGCCTGTCGCCCGGAGGATTCGGGCTTTGGGTACAAATCTTTGGGTCTGTCAGCTACGGGAGAAGCCCTCAATTGCAGTGCCACCTTCGTTATGCAGTGTAAGAAAGACCTAGATCAAAACCGTCTGTCGGAGGGTGCACTATTTCTGTGGATGTTCCAGCTGACCTATGGGAATTTTTCGAGTGAGAACCCTACGTGCGAGCTGCGGGACCAAGATGGTATTGACGAAATCTTTCTCACTTGCAAAGCCGACATGCCGACTGCGTTGGGAGCCTCGAATCGCCCCAGATACTGCCGGATTGTCATAGAGGAACGGTAGCGATCCAGGATGTCTGATATTCAAGGGTATACTCTCCATTCGTCAGAACGCGTACCTAGGTAGTGAACCAACATAGTATTCATTGTGACCAGAAAGCGCCAGCACTGATGCCCCAGATCATATCACGAGCGGAACAGGTGCTTGTCAAGGAAGCCTTTGTCGATTGGCCTTCCCAGCAATCTGTCAAAGACCATCATTGGTATGGAATTAGGCAGGCGTCTCCTTTTACGAAATAGTTCCATTGCTACCGGATTCAAGAAGAAGGACTTTGTGACATTAAAGATTTAACTCGAAATGCGGGGTGGATGCCTGTCCAGACGCCAAGGTCGCCCCGTGACTTGCGGAGTGGCGATCACATGCAAGCCTCAACCTCGCGTGGCTTGTCACTGACATTTTCCAGATCCCGTTTCTCCAACAAAAGATTTTGTGTTCCAAACAACACCACTCGTCACTATGGCACCTTCTACGCTCTCTGATGAGGAAGCGCCCGGATCTTCGTCAGATAGCAACATCGAAGACTACTCCGACGACGATGCATTTCCCTATCCTCCGCTGAAACGCAGGCGCATATCCGCAGACCGGGAGGATGAAGATGTCCCCCAGCCAGCGCTGTCCAGGGTGAAAAAGATAGATCATGCGCCCAAGAGTTTACGGACACCCGCGGTCCACCGAACAGTTCCAACAACGTCCACCACTTTTAAATCGCTCAATGTAGCCCCATGGCTGGTACATTCTCTTGCCGCCATGGCAATTCATAACCCAACGGAAATCCAGAGTGCTTGTATACCCGAGATATTAAAAGGAAGAGACTGCATAGGAGGCTCGAGGACCGGCACAGGCAAGACAGTGGCGTTTGCAGTTCCAATATTACAGAAGTGGGCAGAAGATCCGTTCGGCATCTATGCAGTGGTCCTGACGCCCACCCGAGAACTGGCTCTCCAGATTTATGAACAATTCCAAGCATTGGGAGCGCCACAGAACCTCAAGACGGTTCTGATCACTGGAGGGAGTGATATGAGACCTCAAGCCGTGGCGTTGGCAAAACGACCGCATATCGTCGTAGCTACTCCTGGAAGACTAGCGGACCACATCCTCAACTCTGGTAAAGAAACCACAATCGGCTTGAGTCGCGCTAAAGTCGTCGTCCTCGACGAAGCAGATCGCCTTCTTGCTTCAGGGCCGGGCTCGATGCTCCCGGATCTAAACACCTGCCTGGGTGCGCTTCCTCCGTCTTCATCCCGGTTGACGCTTCTTTTCACCGCTACGGTGACACCAGAAGTCCGGGCGCTAAAAGAGCTTCCTCGCCCCAAGGAACGGCCTCCGATCTTTGTCTCTGAAATCGCAGACCTAACGGATGGTACTCTCAAGTCCGGCCTAGTTCCGGCAACTCTTACACAGACATACCTTCAAGTTCCCATGACTCACAAAGACGCTTTCCTACACGTCCTCCTCCAGGTTCCTTCATTCACAAAATCACCCGAGCCCAGTATCATGATCTTCGTCAATCGTACAAAAACCGCAGACCTCCTCCACCGCACTCTCCTTCAACTCGACCATCCAGTCACAGCGCTCCACTCCGAGCTAGCACAGAGCCAGCGAAACAAGAATCTGTCTGACTTCCGCTCGCAAAAAGCGCAGATTCTGATCGCAACGGATGTGGCGTCAAGAGGTCTGGATATTCCTGAAGTCAACACGGTGATTAACTTCGATGTCCCCCGGAACCCAACAGACTACGTTCATCGAGTAGGCCGTACGGCAAGAGCTGGCAGACAAGGTACCAGCGTCACCTTTGTTGGACAGCGGGACGTTGAGTTGATCCTGGCAATTGAGGCATATGTGGGCAGCAAAATGGCAGAATGGACCGAGGAAGGAGTCAATGTTGAAACACGAGTCCTCAGAGGCCGGACGTTGAAGGATGTGGCCGAGGCGAAGATGGAGGCCCTTCGAGATGTCGAGGGTGGGAGGGATGTAAACGGCTGGCGCAGGAAGATCAGGAAGGACAAGAAGCGGTCGTTAGTAGAGTCGTCCTCCGCCTAAAGATTGCGGGGATCACGAATAATGGCTTGATGATGTTCATGACTGATTTTGTACAGCCGCGGGGGTTACCCATGCAAAGATTATTGACATGAATCCTGCTACCTCTTCCCAGAACATCATTTCCTTGCCCTGTGCGATCTCATGCGCAGGCTTTGGAACTCGTGTACGCGCCAACGGGTCGGAGAAAGCATAGTGCAAATCTACCTCATCCAGTCGATGTCGAGCTCCGCTTTGTATTCCCCTTCGTCATCAATGCTGCTGAGAACCGTCTCTTCCCCAGTCCATGTAGTTGGAGTCCCATGTCGCATGCTTGACAGGCTTCCGGGCTTCTCAACTCCGTTGACGCTACCTTCTCTCAACTTTCCGGCATTCTCTCGCGCTTGATGCTCCTTCCACCATTTCCCACTCTCCTCGATAACGTTCTCCTCCCAGCCGTTCACGGGTCCGATCACCTCAACATCCTTTTGGCCGTGCTTGAGCACCTCCCGGCACGGTAGCGACATTGTCATATTCTCCTCATTATTGCCGCCGGTCAAGTCATTGAGCTTTTCCTCACTGGCAGCATACACTAGCCGTCCAATGTTGCTCCAATACAGTGTCCCTGTACACATTGCACATGGCTCCCATGTTGACACCAGTGTACAGGAGACGAGGTATTTCTGCGAGAAGTGGATGGTGGCCAGCCGAGCAAGTTCGGTCTCTGCATGCTGGACATGGGAGATGGAATAGTGGGTGAGAAGAATAGTGCGGTTGTCAGGTCCAAGAAGCAAGGCTGCGAACGGCCGTTTGCCATGTAAGGTTGTGGCAGTCTTTTGAAGGTCCAAACAGGCTCCCATCGCAGTATCGATCTGCTCCTTTGTCAACGGCATACGAGTCGGATCCTGCTGTGTAGCTCTTGGGATAGTTGGAGGGAGAGGCGTCGAGGCGGGTAATCGTGCAGGAGAACTTGTGGAAGACGCAGGCGTAAATGGGACATTGATAGTGGAAGTTGGGGTATCATTTCTTGTAACATTGCTCTGAATGGATGAGCCCGAGGGCGTGATGGTCTGGGTGTAGGTTGGAGGAGGTTTTCGGTGGATAGAACCTGGTGAGGGACTCTTGTTCGTATAGGTCGCCGTCGACTTAAGGTAGGATTGGTAGCTCATCTTGACATAGGTTAGTCAGTCAGGAGATTTGAACAATGGAGGTCGATCTAGAATCGTCGAACGGTTGGCGGGTTTCCTTTTCGCAGGAATCCACTGCAACCTTAGATGGGGAGAGCTCAAAGTAGTTCAAGCAGCTTCTTCACTGGAGGGCGCAAGAACTGAACGAGCTTTTGAGGTATTTGCGAAGAAAGAGTATGGGATTGCCAGAGACAGAGGGATTCAACAAGCACAAGATCGCAGTCGGCAAGTGGTGGAGTTTTGGATTTTGGCAGGAACACCCACTTACCATGCTTTAGACGAGCCCGTGTGGCTGGTTCCAACATCAGTGCGGAGAAACAACGCACGAGCCAAAAGTTCAGTTTGAAACACTGGTCCAGCGCTCAATTGGTCCGCCGTACCCGGGGAGTGTCGCCTAACAAGCCTGTTCCTGACACGAGTGCTGCCGCCCCCACAGGCAAGCGTAGAAAATGTGCTTGGGGTACCTCGTATGCCCGAGAAAAAGTACCATCATCGAATCCTGACTAATCTCTTGATGGTGGTAATTTTCAATCTCAGAAGACCAGAATGTCGATGTTGTCCTTGCCGTCTCTATATCGCTGGCGGATGCTCTCCTTGTTGAGTAGTGTTACCAGCGGGTTGAAAGTCTGGGCCATCATAAAGATCGTGTTCTTCTTCTCGTCGCAATATGACCCGTCAACCACAATGCGGCGCAGGTTTCCGGTCTTCAGAGCATCTGCATCCACTAGCTGATTGAATCTGAACGGGGTTGATATAGCGATACCAATCTTGTTTCCCTGCATGTATTCGATGTTGTCCTTCAGTTTCATGTGTTTCGCAATCAGCTTCCCGACTTTGGCTTCCCCATTCTGGAAGACTCGAAGTTCTCGGTATAGATCTGCCGTGCGGATACCAGAGGAGGTAACAACTAGTGTATGAGGCGAGGCCTTCTCATCGCAGGCTGACAGACCACTCTTGCCTTCAGCTGAGAATCTCTCGATGAAGTCCGGCAGATTGGCGGCGACGCGGTCTTTGTCATAATCGGTCGTGTCAAGAAAGGCTTTTGTGGGCAGATACTGTTCTTCAAGTTCGATATTACTGCTATCTGGGCAGTATTTTTGAATGTATTTCGCAAAGCGGTCGGCAAGCAGAGCTGGATCAGCGGCGACGACGTCCTCGCCCACGGGCCGTTCCGGCTTCGACTTGGTTGCTTTCGCTTTCTCAGACTTCAGAGGTGGTTTCGTAGTCCCGCTATTGTTTGCAGAGTGGTTTCCATGTTTGGCGTTAGAGCTAGAATGTTCTGCGGTTCCGTCGTTCGATGCAGGGAGTTTCGCAGATTTCGCTTGCGAGAGAGGGCGTTTCGCAGGGTTGTTATCGACGTCGTCGGATTCCTCCAGCTCACGTTTTCGCTTCAACTGAGCCCTGAGACCGGGCTTCTTGTTCTTGGTTCTCGACATAATAGGAGACAGTGTTGTTGCTGGCTGATTCAGTCAGGTGTGTATTCGAGTTTTCAGCGTGGTTCAAGCAGAAGTGTCTGCGGCGATTCCCCAGAAAATCATTTTTCGAACTCGGTCGATCTTCTCCACACCCTTGGCAAGCCGCTCAACGAGCTTCACTTCAACTTCACCGGATTTCACTTCATCCTCACTTCACTTTCGACGTGTCTGAATTTATCTGCCCATTGCCCAGTTATTTCTGCAGATTGATATCCGAAAATGAGCATGCTTGCCATCTCGGGACTCGGTAAGCCTGCAATGGATTGAGGACCGTTGTTCTTCGGCCGAAAGACCGCACCAATTCCAGCTTGGCAGAACGAGAACTTGTATCTGCCTGTTCCAACTCCTCGTTGCATTCCTGTTGTTCAACCTCATACAGTGTCCGCTTTTGTCGTTGGTAAATCATGGCTCGGAATATGCGTGCCTGGACTTTCACCCGCCGTGGAACCCCTTCATCCGTTCTCAGCCTGCGCGATGATCTCCCAAGACCGACACCAGATCTACTTGGAGCTCAAGATATCCTCGTCAAAGTCTCCCATGTCGCCGCTTTCTAAGGTTTTGCTGCCGTTATGAACATGGTACCGCACTTTAACTCCAAGTTTTGGATCCCAGAGTCGAACTTCTCCGGCGTAATCGAGGCTGTTGGATCAGACGTCGACCGCTTCAAAGTCGGCGATGCTGTGTTTGGTTGCCCAGACCCTAAGAAATACCTGCAACGAGGTACTCAGTATAATGGGGTGATGGCTGAATATGCCATTCTGCCCGCCAACCAGGCAGTGAAGAAACCCGACAACATTTCATTTGACGCAGCGGCCGGGCTGGCGGGAAACGGATGCACAGCCTTGCAATTCTGTGAGAAAGCAGGGATCAAGAAGGGCGACAGGGTTCTGGTCACCGCTGCCTCGGGAGGCCTAGGGTCCATTGCCGTTCAGATTGTGAGAACCTTTGTTGGAGAATCAGGAAGTGTAATTGGCGTATGTTCGGCCGCCAATGCAGAGCTTGTTAGAAGCCTGGGTGCTGATGAGGTGCGTGTGTCCTATGTCCTCGACTTCTAAGCCTCGCAATTTAGGCGAGGCACGCCATGGATATCTGATATCGGGTGTCTTCGTTGAGGGAGTTCTGTGGGTTAGGCAAGACACCTAAAACAACAATCTGACAAGCTCGGCAGGTGATCGATTACAAGTCACATCCTCAAATCCATGAATATCTCACCGAGCGTTACTCATCGAAACCTCTCAATGTGATAATTGATATTGCCGGTGCTGATGACACGCTATACCTCGAGAGCCCCCGCTATCTTGCTCCTGACGGTATTTTTCTGGCTGGAGGCAAGATGGACATCACGCATGGAGGCGGCGGTTTTCTCAGCATTCTATCATTTCTGGTCATCTCGCACCTCAGAATGTACTGGCTAGCAACTCTCGGTGGGACGCCCCGTACACTCATGTTCCATTCTGGCCACATCACCCAAGCCAGCATGCGAAAACTGCCAGAGTTGGTTCAAAACGGGCAGCTCCGTGGCTTGGTGGACAGCGAGTGGGCTATGGAAGATGCTATAAAGGTCCGTCTTCTTCCTCGACATCCCCTGCGTGAGACTGCTGACAAGTCCAGGCTTATGAACGTGTTGCAACACGCAGGGCGAGAGGAATGGTCGTTGTGCGTGTGCAAGAAGTCTGAAAACTTTCGCGACGGAGATTAATGCTACATTGGTGTCATATTCCAGCAAATTTAGCAAAGAGCACAAGTCGGATGCGATATGATGGTTGCAATCTCGACCAGAACCAACGAATTTGACTCACTCTACATTGGTGTGCCGTTCCAGACTAATCTGCTGTTTTGGACCAGAACGGTGCAATGCAATCCAAAATGTCTCTGCCTGTCCGGTTGAGCTATCTTACCAAATTCTTCCCGGTCTGTTAAGAACTGCCCCAGCCTCTTAGGCCTATACCGAACGTTCTTCGCAATTCAACAACTTGTAACTCGCGCTGTTTCCAACGCCTACCAAACATGGGGATCACGACACTCGAAGTTGCTTTACCTCTTCGCGTCTTTGTTGTTTCTACTTCTACCACTGCCACTGATGCACCGATTGTGATTCACGAGAGACGTGGACCGCACCCATTTCCCTTACCAAGTTGTCCCGCTGGTGCGAGGATTTGCGACTTCTTCAACGGAGCATATTGTTTCAATGCTACAGCCGGTGACAGTTGTTGTGAAGATGGGAGCGGTAAGCTGTTGTATCGGCCTTTCAATAATGAAACTGATATCCTCAGGGATTTGCTCTGGAGGGTTCGTATGTGGCACAGGTGTTGCGCAAAATCGTTGCTGTGAACCAGTAAGTCAAGGTCTCGAAGGCTCGCCTTCAACCTCTGACAAGGCTTCAGGGGAGGACACCTGGGCAGTGTGCCCAAGATGTCGTTGCAGGTGCTGCGACGACAATTCCAACCGCCCCGGTCACTTCACAAGCATCGGCCCAGAATGCACTGCCGTTGACTTGCCTGGCTTTGTTGGTTTTCCTCGAGCTCTTCGTGGTCAGGTTCTACTGTCCGAACTGCCGCTGAAAGCCAGATTCTGGTTGATGCATCCTGGGCTACAAAACCAGGTGGCAGAACATTCGACAGTGCTAAGTGCTCCTGGGGCCGGTGGGAACAGCTGCAAGGATGCCGGAGCACCGTAGAATCAGTGTTTTGAGATTCGCTTGAAGAATGGGTAGACTCAGACAGAGCTCGAACAAGGCGCTGCTACAAGTTAGGACTGACAGTCGGCTTCTTTGGAACTTCGGCGCTGACATTTACTCTGGCCCGCGGTTACAGTGGGAAGATGTCACGGTTGCATGTACATAACCAACTGGAGAGGCAATAAAAATTGTTTGAGGCTCCGGTGGGCTTGCTGCGGCTTCTTTTCGGCGCTCGAGTTCGTTACTGTACATTCCCGCGGGGTGAACAGCAAGCGTGGGGTTCTACCTCAATACTCCGTACAATAGCCGTAAAGCATTGGACCAACAGATAAATTTCTCGACCGAGGCCCGGAATCTACTGGAGTTGCCCTCTAGCCTCGAGCCCCAGTGACATCGACTACCTGCGAAATCATCTTGTGCATACTATCTCATGTGCCCTCGGCGACCGGAACTGGAGATGAACAAGCGCATATATGTCAGTATCCCCAGCATGATCGGTGACCGATAATTTCAAGCAAGTCTCCTACATCATCGGAAGGCACACGACGCCGCTAGACGCCTGCTTCCATGGGCTGAATATCGATCTTGGTACCTTGTTTCTACGATGCCGGCCCCAGAAAAGCCGGTGACGAACGAAGATGGCAAGCAAGACTCTTCTGCAATTGCAGAAGACGATGCGGCCGTCCGGCCCCCGCGTGCCCCTCCCATTCCAGCGTCGGTCAAGATCAATGTCGAGGGCGCGTTCATTGTCGACGACGAGATGAACACTAAGAATGGTACAGCAAATGAACATGTACATTGGGAACACAAGGATATCCGTCTGCCGTACCACACTGACGTGGTGAGCCATGTTGCCGTGGATGTACGAAGCCAGCGCAAAGACCCTAAACGTTGAAAAGCTGGACTGACTGAAGTGTAGATTGGTGGTACACTGGCCAAGCTGGTATACTTTTCTCGTGAAACTGGTTCGACGCACGGGGGCGGCCGCTTGAACTTCCTGAACTTCGAGACCGACAGGATCGACCTCTGCATCGACTTCATTCAAGAGCTGAAGAAGAAGCAGTTGAAGCTCAATGGCTCCACCCCGCAAGAGCTATGTGTGATGGCAACAGGAGGTGGAGCATACAAATTTTATAATCGGATGAAGGAGGTGCTGCATGTGGATGTGGTTCAAGAAGACGAGATGGAGTGTCTGATCATCGGTAAGCGGAACGGTATAAGTCAACAAGGCGTGGCTGATGTTTAGCAGGGCTGGACTTCTTCATCACAGAGATCCCTCGGGAGGTCTTCACGTACAGCGAGGAAGAACCGATGCAGTTCGCTGAGGCGCGCTCTGACATCTACCCTTATCTCCTAGTGAACATTGGATCCGGCGTGTCAATGGTCAAGGTATCTGGGCCTCGAGAATTTCAGCGAGTGGGTGGTACATCATTGGGAGGGGGCACCTTCTGGGGCATCCTTTCGCTTCTTACAGGAGCTCGCACATTTGATGAGATGCTTCGGCTTGCTGAGGAGGGCGACAATGCCGGCGTCGATATGCTTGTTGGCGACATATATGGCAGTGGTTACAGCAAGATTGGGCTCAAGAGCACCACGATTGCCAGCACCTTCGGCAAAGTGTTTCGGATGAAGAGACTGGCAGAAAGGCATGCTGAGGACGGTGAAGGACTGTTTAACGGCGATAATCTCGGCGGAGACCATGAGATGCAAGGCCAATTCAAGATCGAGGACATGGCCCGAAGTCTGCTGTACGCCATCTCAAACAACATTGGTCAGATTGCGTACCTCCAATCCGAGAAGCACAACCTGCGGCATATATACTTCGGAGGGTCTTTCATTCGCGGCCACACGCAGACCATGAACACACTCTCCTACGCCATCAAGTTCTGGTCCAAAGGTGAGAAGCAAGCGTACTTCCTCCGACATGAGGGCTACCTCGGAGCTGTTGGCGCCTTTCTCAAACGACAACCGAAGAACTGGGGAAGACGCAACAGTTTCGACGATATCAGACTGACAAAGGTCATGTCAAAGGAGTGAAGATTTGTTCTTTTTCAGAGGCGTAATCGAAGGGAGTTTACGCGTTCGCGCCGAATATTTTCCGCTCCATCTGCGGGACAGCGACGTTGACTGGGGCAACCTTCTGGGACACAACCACTCTCATATCGAGTGTTCCTAACCAACGGTGTGGGAGATATTCAAGCAAACCTAAGCAGCCGGCAACCGCTCTGGCCCGAGCGTAAGCAGCTTGTCGTTGAGGCCTGAGAGCTAGCTCCATCGCAAAAGGAGCATTGAGCTTGCTTACGAACAACATGGTTCATGCTATCCATCTTTCCGCTGAACTTCTCGGTGGCTGTATAGTACTCAGCTGGATATCTTCACAAAAGATGGTGGATCTGGCTGCGGAAGATTGTCCATGCAAACCCGACACAGCAGTTTGATAAAACTCATTTGGATCAGCCTCCTTGGAATTCTTCCCACCGACCTGGCGGCATTCATTGCGTACCGGCCCTAGCAAGTAGGCGTCGCACCACCACATGCACAAAATCCACTGACGATTATGCATGGCGATTTATCCGACATGGAATCATAATTTCTAGTTCTCTTGAATGCAACTCGGTGAGTTGGACAGATAATAAGGAAATCAGCCGAGGCATATCCCAGATTATGTGCAGCGAAACAGCAACGAAAAAGGCAAGAGGGTGAACCCTAACCGATCAGCAGTGGTTGGCCATTGTGAGGCTGACGGTGCCTGACGTCAAACCACTTTCTCGATCGTGCATCTCTCATCCGGTGTTCGCATTGGAGATGTTAAACACTGCTTTACATCCAGCTTCGTCGAACTTCTTATCACTCCTTTAAATCATGTTCTACTTGTTTCGCAGGCTGTCGCTTGTCTGAGCGACACAATCCGCTCGATTTCAACTCTCATTGACTTTGGCCCCTCGTTCTTTGAAACCACAGATCTTAAACCCTGATTCGGCCATCCCCCGCGAAGCGCTTGTGATTGCGGCCTTGGTTGGCTCTTCGATAACAACTGTCAGGCGTACAACAACACAAACCCGGGATCGCAAACATTTTTGGTCTGCAGAGCTTCGTCCAGAGGATATAGCCTGCGCAATGGTATGTGGCTGGACAAGAGGGTAGAATTATATACTCACAGACTCGCAGGCTCCTCTTGCGACGCTCGCATCTGATTTCCTCCCGGCAACCCCCGCTCTCGTCCCTCGTCAAGCAACAACAACTATCGTCACACAATCGACGACCTCATGCTCTGGGCAGTATTCCGGAGGCACACTTGCAGGCGCAATTGTCGGTACCTTTTTTGGCACGATTCTATTGGTCTGGCTCTTCCAATCGCTTCAAAACAATAATGCTGGCAACAGGCGCGAGGAGGTCATCATCGATCGCAAGAGAAGGCGACGGAGTCGAAGTGGCAGCTCATCAGGAGTGCGGCGCCCGAGCAGAGTTTACTCTGGCTGATAGCTCGTCGGGTTATTTTATATTGGGTTGCACATAGAGAAGGGAAGACGACTTGTACGATGACTGATTGATGACGATCTGGTGGTATGGAGGGTGGGATTTCTTTGCATTTGCCAATGTGGCTTTACGACAAGATTATGGGGATCTAATCATGAACATTGGAAGACGGTCTGCCCGCGATCGATTGGGTATGTAAAAAAGCACGCAACGCTCAAGGAGGGGCTGTTTGCTGGATCATATATATCGAACGGAAGCGGAGGCACTTCTATAGCACAGGGTTATCTCTCCTGGAGAACTTAACGTCAGTGCACAAATCATCTATTAGAAATCCGATGACTACGCTCAGCATCATTTCCCGTAGGATTTGTTTACTTTTCGGTGCTGCAGATGCCCGCTCCGCTTGACGGGCCGTCTCCACTATGGGTCACAGGCTGTGTTCTCCCGAGCGACCGATCCGAGCGCCGCTTCCACCATCTTTCGCACTGCTTGAAGTGCTACTGATCACCGTCAAGTCAATCCCTTCCCTCCGCCTGTTGTGCTTCGACCCCCATCAGCACCCAGCCGTACCGCTGTCACCTCACGACTTTGGTTGTTTGAGTCCCTTCCGAATACACCGGTTTCCTGGAAGACGGCCGCGGCCCTGAACGCAGGCACACGAACCCCCGAGCATGGCCCTCAAAGCAGTGATCCCATTCCTGGTGGGAATGATGCTGTTGACCGGGTGTGCCAATACGCTGCTCACCAAGTTTCAAGACCAACAATGCGTACGGAACTGTGATAGCGAAAACCCGAAGCACCACAGGACCTTTGAACAGCCCGTCATCCAAACGTAAGCTAAGAATACATGGTCGCAAGGGTTGCACGCTGACCCGCATAGAGTACAAATGTTTATTGGGGAATCGGGATGTTGGCTCGTTGTACTGGGATTCTACCTTTATCGCTACTTCGTCCTGCGGTCCAAAGACGCTCCATTGCTCTACCAGCCGGTCAGCACTGAGGACGACGACGACGATGATACTGTCCGACCTAGCTCTCGCGGAGCCACCGCCGACCCTGCGTTAAAACCCCTTCTCCCAAATGCAGACAACAGAACTATTCTCAAAGGCTGGAAAGTGGTCTTGTTGGGCCTTCCCGCCTGTTGCGACATCACGGGCACGACCTTGATGAACGTTGGCCTCCTATTTGTGGCAGCTTCTATATATCAGATGACAAGAGGTGCCTTGGTTCTATTTGTTGGGCTGTTCAGTGTCGTATTCTTGAAGAGAAAGCTATATCTGTACCACTGGTTCTCGTTGGTGATTGTCGTCCTGGGTGTTGCACTGGTGGGACTTGCTGGAGCGATCTACACGGGCGACAAGAACTCCCCAGCGCCGAAGGAAACCAATCTCGAGTTGGTGCGTACCATGATGCTGGATGCTCGGGATGTGGTGGTTGAAGCAGCTGATCCCGCCGTCGTGCGCACGGTCGTCGGCATCTTCCTCATCGCGTTTGCGCAGATCTTCACGGCCACGCAATTCTGCCTGGAGGAATGGATTCTAGAAAACTATGCCTTGGAACCCTTGAAAGTCGTTGCGTGGGAAGGTTTGTTCGGCTTGATCGTCACGATCGTGCTTCAGATCATCCTGCATTTCACTATCGGTGTTTCCAAAGCGGGCAAGTACGGTTATTTCGACGCCGAGGAGGGATATCACCAAGTCTTTACCAACCGTGCAATCGGCATTTCGAGTCTTGCAATCATGGTCTCAATCGGCGGCTTCAACTTTTTTGGACTGTCAGTAACTCGAAGCATCTCCGCCACGTCTCGGTCGATTATCGATACCTGTCGCACTCTCTTCATCTGGATTGTGTCGTTAGGACTCGGCTGGGAAACTTTTAAATGGCTTCAGGTCGTGGGCTTTGCGTTGGTGAGTTCCAATTCATGTGACTTTTTGACGAGATACTAATTCTATTCACAGCTCGTTTACGGCACATTCATGTTCAACGACCTCGTTAGACCGCCGATCAAAGCCCTTCTCCCTCGGGGCTTAGAAGCCGAGCGGGAGGAACTTCTTCCAGAAGAGCCGATTGAGCATATGTAGACTTCTCATAAAGTGCAGGTTCCCTCTCGGAATACATGATGATCAGCCAATACTTCTGTTGGTAAGAATGAAGAGCTTGGCAACCCAAGCAGGTCAGAGCATCGGGCAAGTCCACCTGATCGGATGAAGCAGGGGGGGCACACTTCGTGGGATTCAATTGGAGGAGTATCACTCCCAGGAAACTTGTCCAACTCTGAAACAGCAGCAGAAAGATATTTGCTTTACCTTCTTTCTGCATCCCAACATACCAGCTCCCTCTAGAGGATGGCAATTTCATAAGTGTCGGCTGTTGGGCACACAGCGTCGAGACTCCGTACCCCCTGCATGTAAGGCATGACAATTAGAAGGCTGCATCCGGCCTGTCAAATCTCATTGTCCGGCTATGCAGCTTGACGATCTGGCAGCTCCCGCGCGTTCGTTAGGTTGTGGTGTGCTATCAAAGTTGGGGTTGAAGCAAGGGATGAAGTTCGACACCTCCCCAACTTCAAACTCTCAGCAGTGGCGGGCAGAACATCTGCAGGAGAGCGGGACAACTTTGTACGACACCAGATCTGATACTTGAAAAGTATGCAAGGGTAAAATGGTCAAATTCGAAAATCGGCTGCTTCCACCTCCAACGGGTCTGATGCTGTGGCAGTTCAATTTGCAAGATGCGCAGGAGTAGTCACTGGGATATATGTCTCAGCTTGCCCTTGGTTGAGGGTGCCTCTTTCACTATGTATTTATTCCATCTCACACGAACACAATGGAACAATTGACTCCTCCACACGATTTCGATACGGCAGACCCTCATCACCAAGGTTGGCCGACCTCAGTCCGTCTCACCCATTGTTCCAAGGAAGCACGAATGACACCGCCTTCGTCTCCCAGCCCGGCCTCACGGCACAGGCCCAAATTGCAACTGTCGAGGCTGCTTCGTCGGTCAAAGTCTGTCAAACCGAAGCCAAGTGGATTGGTCCAAGACGGGTTTCGAACACATCCCTTAGTGATCACCACGAAGGCGCCGTTCCCATTAATCCCTCCCAGCCCCCCGTCGGACATGGGGGATGACTCTTCAAGTATTGCTCCCCCTTCTGCAGAACTTCGCAGAATGTCCGCCAGCTACAGCAACCTCCGTGGTCTCGCACTGCATCAAGCGGCTTCGAGTCCAGCCACCCCTTTGCTTCCAAGCCCTTACACCAAGGAATTCCCTCGCGAAAGCGAAGCGTTCTTCAAGTTTCACAACCCTCGCGACCGACCTCGAACCTCGGACTCGGACGACGACTCCTTAGATAGCTTCAACATCCTGTCGTACTATTGCGACGACCCTGCTGACAGTGTCTGGGAGCCGGACGAGGACTCTCTCCGGGACAACCCTTCCCGCGGGGAAACACTCGAAGACGACAACCAGAGCACGGCATCAGAGTCCATGCCAGCAACGCCACTCGGGCAGGAATATCGACCCGACTTGTGCACGGACGAATCTGACTGGCTCGCCAATACGACTTCACACGACGAGAGGAGGCGTCGATTCAAATCCCGATATTACCAAGTTGTCCAGCAACCGTGGAGAGAGATTGAAACGGAGTGCGGTGAGGACAAAGTAGTGAGTTGCCCACCAGTACGCAAACAGCAGTGCTAACCAGCCGTCCAGATGATCGCCACCGTCCTCGTAGGGCCTGGCAAACCAAAGTTGGTCCATATCCAGCGTGCGCCCTCAGATTCTAGGACAGACCCAGCTGTGGAACATCTTCCTACTCCGTCGACACCGAAGCAAGTACCCGTGGAGGTGTCGGCCTTCAGTCCGTACGACACCCCCTACGAGCCACCTCCTCGCATTGACTCGATCATCGCCGGTGTGACAGCCACCGTGACGCGAAATCCCACCAATAGTCTCCTGCCACAACCGCTCGCGCTCCCGAGGCGCAGAAGCTCGAGCCGATCCGACAACATTTTCAAGACCTGGCAGCGAATTCATCACCTCTCGGATCCGTTCGAGATATCGCCGCGAAGGACCCGAAGCAGTCGATCTGTTCGCGCAATTGAAAAGAGATGGGCAATCAGAGGGTCATCAGACATCGACGCACACTCTCTCCGAGAGCCGTCGCCCTCTACCAGAAGTGCGACGTGGTCACGCTGCAGGAAATTGGAGAGGATGCTGGACGCAGTCACGAGAGCCATTGATTGCTTTCCGAATGACATGCTTCAGCTGGATTCGCCCACCGTCCTCGAGCTGAGAAACCCGCAAATTGCGGACCAGACGTACATCGAGGTATTCCAGCGGATATTCCCTGCCGCAGCGTCGGTCGTCATCTCAGCCCTCACCGCCTGGATCTTTGTTGACTTGTACTTTTCTCGGTTGAAAGACCAGCCTGTGCCGATGGAGCGATATTGGGCACAAGCAGCTGCGTCGAACGAAAATCTTCATCGGATCCCGGACAAGGCGAGGGAAATGCTGGGCATCGGTCTTCCCGACGCAGCATCGATCCAGCTAAACGAGTATGCCCTGAGGAGGCGGGCATTGGCGATCCATGCGAGTGTTGGGGTCATTGGACAGCGACTGGTTGAGGCGCTTCGAGGCTCGTGGGATGAAGACATCTGGCGGTCACTGAGGGTTTTGGTCGAGGTGATAGAACGTAACCCGCAGCCATGGGCGTGAAGAGGTCGTGGTTTGGAGCAATCCTCTCTTGCCGATATACCGTCATGGTGTCGCCTGTGACAAGGTTCATAATTTTCACCGCAGAGCCAATCGCACATTCAAGCCTGTCTGATTGAGCACCCAAGCGTTACTGACCTGCCACTCCCTGTTTGGGTCCGCAAGCTCAATCCGAAACTTCAAGAACAGTGCGGGGACGAGCTTGTGCAATTCCAACATGGCGATATTCTTTCCCAAACACGATCTTTTTCCCGCCCCGAAGGAGAGGAGGCTGTGCTCCATATGCTTCGTCTCCTTTTCCTTCGCGCTCAGCCAGCGGCTCGGATTCCACGATTCGGCATCGCCTCCGAAGACCTGAGCACTGCGGTGGAAGACCCAGGGATTGATGCCCACGATTGTGCCCTGCGGAAGAAACGTCTGCCTGCCATCTTCGTGTTGGAGACTTAAACCCTCCCTCGGAACGACTCGTTCGAGTGGTAGGGACAGAGCTGGATTCATTCTCAACCCTTCCTTGATGACGGCACAGAGGTAGGGAAGGTTCTGTTGGGACTCGTTCCAGGTCGGTGATGGGCTGGAGATACGGCCTTCCGCCACGGCCGAGTCGAGCTCCTGTTGAAGTTGAGAAAGGGAGGCGGGATTCTTCAGGAGGTGATAGAATATTGCTCGCAGGGTCGAGGCTATTGTATCGCTTCCTGCATTGATGTTCATCTGCGGAATCACAATCAGTTTCTCAGGCTTGACATAGCCGAGCTTTGCACCCACGAATAGATTGGACAGAATCTGGGCATCTGTCAGTGTCTCCTCTCCAGCATCCTCCTTCCTGATCTTCAGAAATCGACTCAAGAAATCGGGCCTGTCCAACTTATCCTTGTTTTCGTCCACACCGCCGTCCTCTAGATCACGCAGTCGCTCCTTCAACAAGCCTTGGGCAAACAGCAGGATCGGCGAACTGACGCTCTTGCGGAAGTATTTGACGTAAACTGGATTCTTGCCCAGAAGTGCCTCATCCAGCCACGGCATCTGGCCGAGGACGCTGAAATAGTTGAAATTCGCCCCGATCGCATCAATGATGTTGTTGACGTCGACTCCCTGCTCGATGAATCCCAGCCGCCGACTGAAGGTAAGCTCGCCGATGACATCAAACGCGAAGAATTGCAGGTACCGGCCCAGATCCAACGTCTCAATGCCAGATGCGAATCGGTCCTCCAACGTCTTCAGAAACACATCGGTCGTCCGGTCTACCAATTCCTCGTACTCCACTAGAGTGCTCAACGAATATGCATGCGCAATCAACCGCTTCGACTTCGCATGCTGAGTCTCGTCCGTCATGGCGACGAGACTTGCCGCCCGCCTGCCATTGACAATGTTCTGGAAACAGCTGTAGAAGTCGGACTTGGTCAACCCCTTACCGATGCCATAGATCTGCGAGACGTAGCCCGCCGAACCAGTGACGGAGACGCACTGCGGGCCCAGGCGGACGAGGGGTCCGTACTGCTTGTGCAGGTCGAGATGGACTTCGTGGGCGGAACCATTATATACAAGGAGCGCGCGGTATAGGTTGGTGAAGCGTGCTATGAGAGGGCCGGGTATTGATGAGAGGGAGAGATAGTTCTTGACGAGGCAGAAGATTAGGATACCTGGAAGGGCATATGTCAAAAGAAGGAGCAACATGACTGCCGGGTATCGACGACAGGTTGACGACCAAGGAAACACGGGATATTGAGCTGGCGGTCACTGTCACAATCCACGGTATAATATCTTCGTTGGCAAGCATGCTGGCGGGCCACATGCTCGGTGGTTTTCCGCGCAGATCTAACACGGAGGCGAGCCAAACGAAGCAGTCGAAAATAGGACTGCTTCTCCCAGCACACGAAAGACAAAGTGCGGAGAATTCGAGGACTTCTTTTTGAATGTCAATCTGTCGGATGCCGAGGAGGCGGAAACCTTCCGTGCGTCTCGGTTGGCGCGGGAGCGCGACGTTCTTCGGACCTGTGACCTTGCGACTCACCCACCACTTTACTTGGGAGTCGACATGATTTTGCATGTTCAAGGTCATCGGTATTGAAGGACCAGCTCTAGGCGTGGATCAGCCGCATTGCATGTGCTGAAGGTACTGACTTGATGAAGTATAGAAATAGCTGCAGGTAACGTTCGCGATGAGCTGCAATACCTCAATCGACAGCACACCAGCCCGGTGAAGCAGTAGCCACGATGTCTGGAGCATATCCGGCATGATACAAACTCCTTCCCCTACCAGTTCCCATCCCTCCTCCTCTGTTCTCATTCAGGTGCAGAGAAGCATTGCTTCTCGCCCACCGCCCATAAGTACTCTTCTCCAGTGCAGTTCCCCGCGGTCCTAGGTATTGACTTGAACGCGAATTTGGTGGCGTTTGATGTTCCAAAAGAGGCACTAACGCAGGGCCCTTTCGCAGGGTCAGAGTCCCGTCGAATCATCCAGTGTTAGGTCACGCGATTCCAAGATAACATCGGGTGTCGACAACTTTTGGATCGCGCTTCCGAGCGGCACCTGACAGTTTGGGCATCTTTGGGGCTTAGCTTACTGTAAAAGCAACACCGCAGGAGTGTGAAATTAAAGTGAGAGGTAAAGAAACTTCGATTCATGGGTCAAGGTGGTGATGCTTAGGTCTGGAAACGGAAACGGACTTCTGAGAGGTCAAGATTCGCCACTGAGTATTTGGTATTTTGTGCAATGTCAAGCATCAGTGCCTCGTTGCTGTCACACCCGCACGCTTTCAGCACTCAGGGCGGTTGCCCTGATGATCCATCGAGCCGAATATCGAAACAACCATAGTGTGTTCGCAGCTGCTCAGCCGCCTGCGAATGCCCAAACAATTGATCGCAGAGCATTCGGCATCATGCAGTCGATATGAAGCACCCTAAGGCCTCTTGCTTGCCACTCTCCAGATCTCCACGAAACAGACATTTACAGCGCATCAGTCATCACTGGCATTATGGTTCAGTCCAGTCGACCTGCTCTGTCACGGGTGCACCGCCGTCCTTGGTATACGAGATTTTAAGACGAAGACGAAGCTTTGGAGGAAGAGACTGAAAATCAGGTCAGATCTGGAGAGAGGATTAGAAGTGGAATGGACTTACCCCAGTAGCTGCCACGATTCTCATGCCCTGAGTGGCTTCATCGCCGCCGTCCAGTGTGCTCTTGTTGATGGCCTGCAAAGTCAACTTCTGACTCTTCGGCACAGCTGCTTGTAGGCCGACATTCGTCATTTGCTCAAAAGCCGAAGTGTTCTTAAACTTCGCCATCGCTGAGATACCAGTTCCGGTCCTGGAAACTTGAAGCGCGACCGACAGCCCGTTCTTGTTGTAGGCTGGATGCGCCACATGCCCGCTAGATGCAGGGCTTGCGGGTTTCGGGGTACCATTCCCAAAGAGGTCCATGATTGAGTCGGTGTTGGATGCCGGAGCTGGGCTTTTCGTCTGTGGCGGCGGACTTGAGACGGAGGTTCCACCAAGGATGTCGGCAAGCAAGTCTGCTGTCTGCTGTTGATGGCCGTTTATAGTCGCGCTGGCGTCGACAGCAGCAACATCAGAGCCACCCATGAGATCGAGAAGCATATCAGACTCTGTCGTCTTTGGCACTTTGGTGTTGGTCTTGGCTTTCAGAGTCTTCCGCTTGTCCTTCGTCGGCATCGTCGACTGACCAAAGACTCTTTGTTCTTCTTTGACTTCTGGTGGTGGCATCTTTTCCAAAACCCCTCTTCGGATAGAGTCGTACCCAAACAGGTTGCCATACTCGACTGCTCTTTGCTGGATTTCGACACTTAGATCTGCCGTTCGTGATTGCATCAGCCGCCGTATTCGTTCGATTTGCGACTGGTCTGACATTCTGGTCGTCAGTTTCATTGCTGATGTGATTATGAATTCGGTGGTGATCTGATTTGCGTATGTCGAGTTGAGGATGGTCGTGTATAGATCAACAATGTCGCCTTCCCTAACTTCCTTCACCAACTCTTCCTCTTCATAAGAGCCGCCGCGGAGCAGGGCATCCCCGTACTCTCCAATGACCCAAACAGCGGCCAAAGTCAATGCCTCTTGCGTGATGTCAGCTTTCAAGGCGGCATACAGCTTCTGAACTGCATAGGTTTGCTGGTCCGGCGAAGTGGCGATGAGACGAATGAAAGATGATAGAATTTGCTCCTTGACGTGGTTCCCGGCTAGCTTCACCACCCTCAATAAAGTGTCAATGTGCCAGCGCTTGTTCGGAGCGTAACGCTCTGCAGCAATACCGATCTGTGTCGTCATGATAGGTTTGAACTCGGTGTCTGCAACTTCTAAGAAAGCCAAAAGCTCTCGTATCAGAACTCGCACGTTGTCTTCGCGAATCAAGGTAAAGCTAAGATCGAGTGCTCGTCGACGAATAGAGATGTCGGGGTCTCGCAGACATTCAAGGATAGTGTTTCGGTGCCTTTGAACTGCATTTGGTTCGATGGCCACCACTTTGATCAACGTGTTGAGCGCAACGTATCGAATGTTGTTGTCTTTGTTGGCCAAGAACTTCCCGAGAATGTTTACGCCCAGTACGCGCAGTCCGGAGTCGGCCTCGATGTCGAGAATGGTCAGAACTGCTTCGTACAAGATGGAGTTCCCGACGTTCTTGGTCGATTCGGTGTTGGTAGCAACTTGTGCAAGAATATCGTTGACTTGCTCGCTAATACCTGTGTCTCCTCGTCCAAGCACTCGGAATAGCCGCAGAATCTTGACTTGCAGGAAAGGATCAGTTATACCAGAGACATCGTGTTCTGGCGTATAACCGGAGCTTGTCAGGCTCTTCAACGTCCGTACCAGGTGTGGAACGACTGGCCGGAACATCTCCACGACGCCTTCTTCACCACCTTCTGCTTCGTCTGCCTCACACATACTCGTGATCAGGGTTAAGCCACATAACAGAACTCCGTGGTTTCTGTCCTGAAGCAGGGCCTTTGCCTTCTCTAGAAAATGTTCCTGGAGATCGGGGACTTTCCGACATATTCGCATGGCACAGAGAGCGGCTTTCCGACGGATGTAAGGGTTGGCGGTAGAGAGGAGGGTTTCGACTTCGGGAAAAAGATCTCTCGACATTTCGATGGAGGCAATGTTGCCCAACGTGCAGAGTGCAAGTCCGACGACATACTGGTTTGAATGGTTGAGATCGCTATGCAAGAGTTAGTGTATTCCCTGAACCGACCGATGTCTTACGTACTTCTTCAGTGAATTTGTGACGAGTGTGAGGACTTCCTGGTTCTCGTCCAGCAAGAGCATAGTCCCCAGGTAGCCGAGTCGCTTGTCCGCAAACCGAGGAGAAGCCAGCAGTTTGAGGCATTCTATCTGACCAAAGTGCGTCCGTTCGCCGAGTGTAAAGAGGTATAAGAGCTTCGCAACATTGTTCCTCCTACTGACAGTCAGATTGGGGCCCTTCATGAGCCATTCGCGACGACTGACCTTATGTTCGAGTCTCCGCTCTCTTCCCGAAAACTCGCTCGAATGGCAGCACTTTCTTTCTGGACTACTGCGCGCTCGTCCGCGATGGTCTTGGAGGCTCGCACATTACGAATGAATTGCTTTACTGGTAGTACGTCAGCGAGTCGGGCGACGCAGGCCAGGCGCAGGGGGGAAGGCGTACGAGATGTCATGGCTGTTCACGCTGACCCGGAGAGGGGTCGTTCAACTCTAGTCACTCTTTCATCGATATGGGTTGGTCGGGTTCCGTGTCGGCGCGACTGGAGGGCTAGAGAGACTTCAAAGCCTGTATCGCGACCGGGATCAACCTGGGGTGTTCCTGGTTGTTGGTGATCTGAAGTTCAATTGTTGGCTCAGAAACATTTCACAAACGGGAGCAGAAGTGTCCTTGGACCTCAGCCAATCGGAGAAGGAGCCTTCAAAGTAGCCTAGTCCGGGATTGTCCAGTCACACCAGTCCATCATCAATCATCTGTTCCTCGACACGCTTCTCTCCCCTTCACTATCGCTTCACTCGAAATGTGATCTGCGCCGACTTTCTCGTGTTGCCATGCGATGATATGTCAAAGTACTCCCGTGTAGGATGTACCACCTGCAGGAGAGTCCATGTGAAGTGTGATGAGAAACGACCAGCGTGCTCAAGATGTACGCTGCTCAACCCAATATGAGACATGGAGCTGATATGGTCAGGCATGAATCGAGGACTGCTGTGCCCCGGTTATCAACGTCCGCTTCGCTGGTCACAGAAGTATGAGAAAGCTGCACAAGTCACGACTTCAGCTTGCGTTTCACCGACTTTGAACTTGTCCACGCCTGTCTCACGGGGCCATTCGCCGTCCGATAGGTCGGCGAAGCTAGCACCTTCGAGAAGGACTGGTCCTGGAACCCTTGGTGGAAGTGGGCTCGATGCCGCAAAGGACCCTACACAGCCCACGGGCATTCCGGCTGTCCAAGTCGAGGAATCGTATTCATGCGCGTCTCGATCGATCAGTCTCAGGATAGCATCTGCGCGCCGAGTGTCGCCGTCCGCCTTTCGAGAATCTGTCCTCTTTGTCCAATGCTACTCTAGCCTGCTTGCTAGAGTATTGTCGATTTACGATGGCCTGTTTAACCCCTTTCGCGCTGCAGCACTGTCCAAATGGGGGCGGTCGTCCTTGCTCTTCTCCGTCTTCAAGTTCTTCGTTGGGGTATATCGAATGGCCTGCCACTCAAGTTCGCAACTGCGTCTTGCGATGGACGAAGCACGCCTCGAAACCCTAGGCCAACTCTCTGTTAACCTCTCATCAGTTACCAACTGGGTCGCCACTCAAAACAATGACGTTCTGCTTGTCATCAATATGTTCGGCCTCAGTAGTAGCTGGTATGACTTGAGCGATCTGGGATTGGAGCATTACACTGCCGCTGCTGCACTTGTACGAGAGGGTCATGGGATCACATCTAGGAACCGCCGATTCTTTGAAGAGTTTCTAGTATACTGGTGGATGATGCTATCATTTGCCCACAGTTCAGATCCACGCCACCCCCAAAACCCCCCAACCCTGAGCCACAAAAGCTCCACTGAACCGCGAATGCCTCATCCGTTAACAGGTGTTTCGCCAGAGTCTCAACTCTTGGTCGGAATGGTTGCTCGTCTGGTCCTCAGCCAGCGCCGAATCGCCTTAGAGCAGGATACCACCACTGCGGATGCAGTTCTAATATCGGTGGCGAACGTCAAAATGGCCCGGCATCTGGAACACGAACTGGTCTCTCTGCAGCTTCCACCAGCTGACCTGATTCTGGACCCCGGCGATCCTCATACCTCCGTGCAGGATTTGCTTGAGATGGCTCGGGCATACCGGATGGGCGGTCTACTACTCCTGTACCATGCTTATCCGGATCTTCTTACCAACAACGCATACTGCAGTCCTTCCTTTCAGGCTACAAATCCTGCTTTCAGCCACCCCGGTGGCAAAAGAAGCCGTCTCAGGTCGCTTGCGTTTGACGTCTTGCATTTGCTGGGACAGATATCCCCAAACTCTGGCACTCGGACTATCGAAGCCATTCTGCTAGTAATAGTGTCTGGAGAACTCTCACTCAAAGCGGACGCCACCCAACCTCCCACGGGCAACACCACGATAGACGCATCCCCCTACCCATCCTCAAACACAGAATCTTGCGATAGCTCGAAAATAAGTACACGGCAAGCTGTGCTGAACGCCAGGGCTGTTGTCATTGCTCGATTCGAGCGAATACAGGCAATCTTGCCCTTCGGCACGATTCGCCGCATGAGGTCTCTTGTACTTGAGACCTGGCGGTTGATGGACAGCGGCTTCGATGTTTCCTGGGTTGATTTGCTGATTATGAACAAGTGGGAGTTTTTAATGATTTGAAGACGAGAATAGAAGCGAGCAGCTGATGGCGGGTAACTCCGTATATTGGGTGCTTAAACGCGCTAACAGTGCAGCAGAAAGCTATCGAGCTTTCAGATCTACTCGGTTATATATTTACTCCCTGTTCCATCGTTTCTCTCTGCAGCCCGCCGTCCGCGTCGAGGTCTACGCTGCTCAGGCTTTCCAATATGCACGTTCTTGTGGTCGTCTGTCATCTAAACCAGGACTCCTTTACGCACTCTGTCGCCGAGCAGGTCGTCAAAGGAGCACAGAGCGAGGGTCATACTACGAAAGTCGTCGACCTGTACAAGGATGGGTTTCAGCCGGTGTTCACACCTCGCGACTGGGAACAGTTTGATGGAGTTCCAATGCCGAACGATGTACTCGAGCAACAACGCCTTGTGGAAGAGTCGGATGCCATGTTTATCATCTTTCCGATATGGTGGTACGGGATGCCCGCCATGCTGAAGGGCTGGCTCGACAGGGTCTGGTCAGCTGGCTGGTGCTACAAGTCGGAACGAAACCCCGAGGGCACTCTACTCTCTCACCGGCCATGCACTGTCTTCGCCTTGGCAGGAGCAACTTCGAGTCAGTTAAATCGATGGGGCTACGATACACACATGCTTCATCTTTGGCGATATGGTGTCTTCGGCTATTGTGGATTCGAGCCTCTCAGAATCACAATTCTAGACGATTGTTCCTACCCTGAGTTTGGGAAGCACGCTGGACACTTGCGGACAGCGTATGAAGCAGGACAGAAAATCGGTCGTGACCCTGAAGCACTGCCAGGTATCAAGCCGTTTCTGGATAAAGGCCTCAACATCAAGGGCGAGAAGTACGTCGAAGAATGAACGTCAGCATTGTGCGACTTGCATCGCTTAGATAGGCTCCGCGGCACATGGGACGTCCTCAACCTTGAGTTCATATCTCGACATCCTTCTCACCACGCCCTCTGTAGTTGTGCACGAAGACAAGGTATACTCTGGCACACCGCCTGGATGCTGTGTTGACGCCGTCCCAGATTAGCGGCTGGAACGCTTCCAACTCCGCTGGGCCGGGATAATCATGCTATGCTTCATTGGCTACGCGTCCTGCACTTTACCAGATTCAACCGAAAATTGCGAACATCCTTGTCAGCGCAGTTGCCCCAAGACTTCGACTTCCAACGTGGCTCAAACTGAGAAGTTCCAATGGACATATCCGCCTATCAATGAAGCAGGTAGCGTTTCCCAACCGAAGATGATATCAGATATGTTCCAACAGGCGTGAGAAATCAAACCCCCAGTTCTCTGGTCCTTGCAACTCCCTGTATTGTAGTGTACGCCTGCTATAAGTATCATTTCATCAAACCATTTTGCAATCGCTCCAGAGGGCGCAGTTTTCTTTACGGCGCGGTATACTATTTCCAAATTGACATCACCGCCAGTATGGGCAGCATCGAGACGAGCTGTGCAAGCGGAGGCGGTCATGGCCCAACAGTGAATACCCTCCCCGCATCGTGGTATCGTGAAGAGGGAAT
Source organism: Phialophora macrospora (assembly GCA_000835435.1). NCBI lineage: Eukaryota > Fungi > Ascomycota > Eurotiomycetes > Chaetothyriales > Herpotrichiellaceae > Phialophora > Phialophora macrospora. Next base: position 6,001,775 of record KN846956.1, on the reverse strand, counting down.
GTACGAACTTGAGAAGCGAGCCATCTTCTCGAAGCGCTGGCTCTGTGTCTCCCATGCGTTACGATTCAAGGAAGTCGGAGAGTTCGTCAACTTCGAGATTGCCGGCTTCAAGTTTTTCGTCATTCGCGACCGGCAAAAGGAACTCAAGGCGTTCTTGAACATTTGTCGGCACAGAGCGTATCCCGTCATCGAGAAAGGGAGCGGAGAGGGTGGAAAGGTCAGCATCTTGGCTTGCAAGTATCATGGCGAGTGCTGCCGCTACACGGAAACTGGACCTCGCTGACAATCATCTTCAGGCTGGTCTTATGGTCTGTCGGGAAACCTCGCAAAAGCCCCGCGCTTTGAGACGGTGGACGACTTTGACAAAACCAAGTACTCTTTATACCCGGTCCACCTGCGGTTGGACAGACTCGGGTTCGTCTGGGTGAATCTTGACTCTGCCAACCCGCCGACCATCCCCTGGGAAGACCATTTCGAGGGCGTCGATAAACAGCCGCGACAGAAAGATTTCAGCATGGACGATTTTAAATTCGACCACGCATGGGAGCTCGAAGGCGAGTACAACTGGAAGGCCATGGTCGACAACTACAACGAGGTGAGGACAGAAGCCCGGAAGCAGATATTGGCGCAACTAACAGCCCCAGTGTTATCATTGCACGACAGCCCATCCTGGCATTCTGGCAACGACCAAACTGGATACGTACGATGTCAAGGGTATCAAAGGGTTCATTGAACATTATTCAGAGCCATTGGACAGCGTTGAGCACAAGTACGGAGTGCAGCCAACATATTTCTTCCCGAACGCCGCTATTCTGATATCGTACGTGTGGCACACCGTCGGCGAGGCCCTGCTAACATCTCCGCAGTGACGGAATAACCTACCTCACCCGTTTTGCGCCCAAGTCGGCGACATCCCTGAAGCTCGAGTACGAGGTCTATCGGCATAAGGATTGCACTCAGGAAGACTTCGACACCATGAATCCCTTCTTCAAGCAAGTTGAGAACGAGGACGTGGGTCTCTGCAACGCCGTGCAACAGAGCCTCAACATGGACACCTATATCAAAGGGCCCCTTCACCCGCACAACGAGAAGGGGGTCATCTACTTCAAAACCCTGGTCAAGGACGTGTTGTACAAACATATGGCGGAAGAGCAGAAGGTTGGGAGGAAGATATACCCTGCTCGAAGGACTGACGACAACAATGAAGAGATCGCAGAGGAAGAGGCATTCTGTCGCCTCGCGTGCGATGGACACAGTGGCGTGAAAGAAATTCCCCAGTGGTGATCGGCTTCCAAGCCGTGGGGGGTGCAGTTCGGACATCAGACCATAACAACCGGTTTCGCCAGAACCCGACGCTCCGTCGTTTCAGTATCCTAGTCGTAGAGTCGCAGCGGGTGAGAATCTCAAGATCGCTTTTGCTGGTCATGAGAGACCAAAAGACGCACCAGACTGAAGGACACCGAGGACACATTGAGTGACATGGCTGACCCAATCGGCGACGTAGTCGGCCCCGACGCCGAAGCTGACGTCGTCAGATTATTGGAGATGAGGCGTGCTGATTGCTCCCACTTTCGGTAGAGGTTGGAGACGTGCGCATTCGGATTCTAGGAGCCCGAAAATCGTGCCATCTTATGTCTAGTAGCAAGGGCCTTCGAGTCTCTGGATTTCTTGGTTCTTCGGAATCATGGGAGCCCGTTGTATGACCCTGCTGCGTGTCTGCACCCTTCTGTAACACATGTCTCTCTCCCACACGTCCACCATGGCTGCCGCCCGCTCTAGCAGTGAAGAACGATACATCTTGCGCCCGCGACCGACCAGGGCCCTACCGGACGCCTTACGAGCTGCCGGCAATGGATTGACTGTGAACGGCTACATCGATGTCCCGTCCGGCATATCGAGGTACGTTGCCATCATCTGAATCCCGGCCGTCCTGACATCCCCCCGCAGTGGTCGCTCGACGCCCGTACCTCACGATGCGCCACCGTCGGTCCAGTCTCTCTCCACGGCGCGGAAGGCTGCGCGTGCGCAAGCAAAGCACCGGCTGTTCCACACCATCAACTACGTTCCCCGAGTCTCCCACTTCGATCCGCAGAGCGAGTACCGCGACTTCCGAGGCTTCTTCGTGCTGTTTTGGATCAGCTTGACCATCATGGTCATCACCACGGGGTTGCGCAACCTGAAAGAGACGGGCCACCCCCTGAGGGTTGAGGTCTATGAGCTGTTGTCCAGAAATGTCATCTCCCTGGGGTTGAGCGATGCCGCGATGGTGGCCAGCTCTGCTTTGAGTCTGCCGATCCAGAAGCTGACTCGGGGCACCAACGGCATTCTGCGGTGGCGAAGAGCTGGGATCTGGATCCAGAGCATATACCAGGCCTTGTGGCTGACCCTGTGGGTGAGCTGGCCGTTCTTGCTCAATTGGACATGGACGGCGCAGGTCTTCTTCGCTCTCCACACCTTGACTTTCCTCATGAAGATGCACTCTTACGCCTTCTACAACGGTCATTTGGCCGAGACAGAGCGACGGCTGCAAGATCTCGACAAACCCGATACGGCAGACCGAGGCAAGGCGGTGAAATATCCAGGCTCTCCGTCACGGTTACGCCAGTTGGATCCCGACAGCTCGCCGGAGGAGAAGGAGGCCGAGGAAGAGTTGTCGCAGCTTCGGCAAGACCTGGCCAAAGAGCTCACGTCTCCTCTCGGCCAAGTGACGTATCCGCAGAACCTCACATTGTACAACTACGCCGACTACGTCCTGTGTCCGACGCTGTGCTACGAACTCGAGTACCCCAGGACGCAGAAAATCCGATGGGACGAGCTCTTCTACAAGACCCTTGCCGTCTTTGGTTGCATCTTCCTCATGATCACTATCAGTGAGGAGTTCATCAAGCCTGTTCTGGCCGAGTCGGCAGCTCGCCTGAAGCTCGTCCAGTCCATCTCGGACAGGGCGCTCATACTGGCGGAAACCACCAGCCTGATGTTGTTCCCCTTCATGATCACCTTCCTGCTGGTGTTCCTCGTCATCTGGGAGTACATCCTTGGTGCTTTCGCCGAGATCACCTGCTTCGCCGACCGACACTTCTACTCGGACTGGTGGAATTCCAGCGACTGGCTCGAGTTCAGCCGTGAATGGAACATGCCCGTGTACCACTTCCTTCGACGACACGTGTTCTTCTCCTCCAAGACATACTTCTCCACTCCAGTTGCCATGACGATTACCTTTTTGGTGAGTTCCCTGGGTCACGAGCTTATCATGGGCTGTATCACGAAGAAATTGCGTGGGTACGGCTTCTTTGCCATGATGCTGCAGCTGCCGATCGTGGCGTTGCAGCGAAGCAAGCTGGTTCGCGGCCGATGGGTGCTCAACAATGCTGCATTCTGGAGCAGCATGATCTTGGGGTTGAGCATGATGTGCAGTCTGTACGTTCTAGTTTGAAGAAGACGTGTTGATTTGTGTGAATAGCGCATAGTGCATAATGCATAAAGAACAATCCACAGTAGCTGCTGTCCATTTGTCCTCCCGTCAAAGTGGACGCTGCAGAAAGGGCAGGTGATACGGACGAAATCGAGAAGAGACTCACACAACTGGCACTGGCAATCGTCAACTTCTTCGTGTCCCCGACCATGTCTCAACAGCTCGATTGCAGCTTTAGTGCGCCTACTCCCCTTACGATTGACGTCTCTTGAGGACTGTCACTCCTTCTCTGCAATGCACTAGTTCATTTATACGCAAATTGAGCTCGTCAGCGCTGGCCAGAGCTACATCTATTGGCGGGCTATGAACAAAGCTATAGACAATGATGGAACGAGCTGTCGTCCAACATAACGAGATATCCCTGGCTCTTGCAAGAGACGGTCCAGCAAGTTGCTTTGACGGCGGAGCTCTCCAATTCCCCCTCCCCTCCCTGTTGATGATGACCATCGCTAAGTGCAATCCCATATATCCAGGATGCGAGAGTGACAAGATCTGTCCACGACTCCGTTGCCACAAGGCCCCAAACTCCAGACTCTACTGACAGCCAAGCCCGCCATAATCAGTGCTGCACCTTTATGCAGAAACAAACAAGAGAGGTCAGTGAACGGAGAAAGTATTCACATCACCAGGCAACCACCACTTCGTGCTCGTCTCCGTCCTCCTCTCGGCACATGTCCCGGCGCGAACTCTCCTTCGCTGGCGCCTTCATCCCCGGCAGCGCCCTCTTGGGCGGCACCATCTTCGTCATCTCTGACGCGGTATTCGGCTTCACGAGCCCGCCTTCTCCGCCGCCTCGAACTCCAACCGTGGCCGACGACCCCAACCTCTTCGCTGGCCACCATCCACTCCGCCCATTTCTGTTCAAGTCGGGCAGCTGCGCCCCAGCGACCAGTCAAGCATCGCTTGTAGTGCTCCTCCACGGTTTGCTGCCACCCGTAGAAGGCCTTGAGGTGGATGATCTCCGTGGGATACAGCAGGGTCTGAATTTCCACAACTTTCCGGAGTTCTTTCGTCTCGCCGTACTCATTCTCGACGCCATATGTCTGGACAACGGATTTCTTTCGACCCTGCATGACGCGGCCGTTGCCCTGCAGAATCTCGCGTACCCCAGCCCAGGTGACGTTGGCACAATCAAATGCCACCAATTCTAAGCCTTTCTTGGGTCGTTGTGACTTCTTTGTCGTGCTGCCGCGTTTTCGGACTTGCTCAGAAGCCTCCATAAGCACCAAATCCGAGATTCTCGTATTGTCTAGACACAACGACTTGATCTCGGGGCACGCTTTCAGAAGAGGCAACACCCCAATGTCCCCAACCTGCTCGCAGTAGGAAATACTCAAGTGTTCGAGTGTCTTGGCTGCCTTCGACTTTGAGAGATTGATCAGAGTCGCGTTTGTGAGCTGCTCAACCTCCTCCACCTCGAGATGGGTCAGGCGATGCACTGACTGCAGGAGACCTTCCAGTGCGTCGTCAGTTAGAGCTGTATTCTGACATGTTCGGAAGCCTTCCAGGTATGGCACATTGTGGGCAAGTGCTTTCACTCCTCGATCTGTCAAACTTCGGCATCTTGAAATATCCAAATGCCGCAGCCGTCGAGGAGGCACAAGAGGCCGGTCGGTCAGGACATCTCGTTCGGGGTCGATGCCGTGAACCATGGTCTCCAGCGCCTCGTCGGTCAGGCTATCACAGTTTTGAAGGATCAACCGCTCTAGAGAATTGCGCTGGAACAGCTCGAGCATGAAATCGTTGTCATCCAAGCCTCGGACTTCACTGGCCCGCAGGTCGGTCAAGTTTGGACATGACTGAATGACCTTCTTGAGACCCTTGGTATCAATCTGTGAGCACCAATCGATATTCAGCAGCTCGAGCTGCGGGCAGTGGGAGGCGATGATCTTCATAGTTGCATTGTTGATATTCTGCATGCTGGGCATGTTGATATGCAGCAGTCTCGGATTCCGAAGCAGGAAGAAATGAATGGACGATCGTTCGATCTTGCAGCCTTCAATGCTGAAGTTCTCCAGATTCCTGCACTCTTGGTTTGTCATTCTCGTTCCCAGACTGAGCCACTGATCCCGCAGTTGTACGCATCCTCTCAGGTTTAGGTTCTTGACAAATGCTCCCGCCTTCAGCATTATCTTTATCAGAGCTTCCGAGGTGATTTGTTGGTAGTATGTCTGGCAGTCCAAACTCGTCCATAGCTGACCATCAAAGCACATGTCATGGAAGTCCTTCGATACAGAAGAGGCTCGAATGACGTCTTTCGGAGACAGGAAGCTCAAAATGTATATCCTCAGCTCGTGCGGCATGTCTTTCCAGAAATTGAAGTTCGCGCGTCGGGGAAACGGCTTCTCAGATATTTCGGGGAGAGTATTGGCATGTGGTTTCGACGTTCGGATATCAATCGGTACGGAGACGGAGGTGATTTCGTTGGGGTCCAACGATCGGAATCTGGCATTGGTTTCGAAGTAGGACTGCTGGCTGCCGGGCGACCCAGGCGTGGTGGGTGCCGTAGAGAAGCCGTTGGAAAGAGCATATGAATTGAGAGGTGATAGAGAATACGTCGACGGAGGTGAATTGAGGGACACGCAGGAGATGGAGGCTTTCTGCTTGGATTGGTAGACTTTGTCGCTTGAGCGGGTTCTACCCAACTTTGCAAGCGACGGAGAGGAAGACATGCGCTGCAGACCCTGGAGCAATCTGTGACGGCCTTTCAGCTTCGCCGGGGGATCGAAAGGTGTCTCAGCCTCCATCATCGGGCTTGCAGGAGTGACAGGGCGAGAGGAAGGTTGGGGAACGGCGAAGGAGTTGGTGCTCGCCATGGTGGTGGGAAGTGGTGGCTCCATGATGTAAATCGGCCCCCGGGCACGGGCGATCCAAAGTGAGAACAAACGTGCACGATCAGAGTCCGATGTTTCTTCCGCGTGTCAAACGAATCGAGTAGGACAAGCGAGACTATAGCGGTCCCCTCACTCCCCTCAGCAACGGAGTCTCCAGAATCGAGGTAGAGTGGGCAAGAACAGTTCGGCCATCGAGGACAGGAAAGATGGGACGAGAAGGTGTAAGCTGGAGAGATCAGTCGCGGGACCAACCGACGACAATATGGTCAGGCGACATGGGTGGTGAGAGAACACCAGCAAGCTGAGAATGGGAGCATGGCAATACACGGTCGATCAATCAGGACAGCCAAGGTTGGCCAGCCGCGCAATTGAGGCGAGGGATGGACGAAGACATGCAGCTGATGGCCCGTATGGATCCTTCAACCTCTCTAGCGGTAGCGAAGTGGGTGTCATTCAAGTCTGCTGAGGAGGTGGAGGAAGCCAGCCGTCAAACGACTACGAGTAGCAGGTGGTAACTCGTCAGATGAATCAACTGCTGATTGTGTGGTGGTTACGCTCACGCGCGTTGACAGGGGAGGAGGCGGCTAAAGTTTGGAGGAGGGGGGCAGTGAAAGCAAGCTCCGATAAGGAGGACAAGGAGGGGTAGCAACTTGGAACCTAGAAACAGCCCGCCGAAAGAGCGGCAGAGGTCAGGTTTGGCTTATCGGCATATCGATAGCCACTATCAGGCGCTAGTGGGAGGAGCACCGAGGCTCGCCCACATCCGACCGATAGCCCACTAGGATGGGAACCCAGTACTATCCACACGGACAGGTCACTTGTTCTGATGTCTCTTCGACGAATATGGTCAGCTGGATAGCGTCGCCAAATCCCACGACTACTTTGCAGAGAGTACAGACCGAAGCAATCGAGCACATGAGGAATGAGTAATCTCAGCTCCAGCAAGTTCGGTGCAGTTCCTCGCTCCATGTCTGACTATCAACCGCCGGGGTATCATCGCGTGCTTTGGGACTGTGCCCCTTCTTCCTCTTTTTTTGCCATCCAGGGGCTGTCGGCATTGGGTTGGCCTTCTCCAAGTTGCAGTGGGCCGCACCAGTACAGCCAGCTTTCCACCCGGACTTGGGATGAAAGGGTACGAGTAGTCGATACCTGCCGGGATCCTGCTCCCCACAGAGATCTTCTGGGTACTTACCCACCAAGTGGAGATGGCCGTGGTAGGCTGCATTCCGTGCCCAGAAGCTAGAAAAGTGACTGCGGATCCCGCCTGCAGGCCCCTAACCGAAGAAGAACGAAACTTATGGCCTGCACCGCACGCCTCGTGGCCACCAGGCTCGGCTTTGACTTCGACTCGCTCCAGGTCGGCGGAACTCGACTTCGGCTCGCGGTGTTCTGCTCATGGTCCGCCTCTAGCAGGGGACATACAGCGAGCTTCGCTACAGGCGAGAGCAGGGTCCAGGCCTCTGGCACTTGGCGATATCTTCTTCCGAATCATCTTTGGCGAAACGGCGATATGCCACCGTATACGAGTCGCCACATCGAGCAGACGTGGCTGGATCCGTCAACGGGAAATGGTAACCCTGCTGCAAACTGCAATGCAAGGGCAAGTGCTTCCTGGTCCTGACAATTTCTTTCTGTGCCAGGTAGTGTCGAGATCGTCTCCCCGGCTGGTTAGCTGCAGTCATCACACCGGATCATTATGCCGCTGATAGAACACAGGTGGGTAAAGTAGTGATACGCCTGTTGCTCTCTCCGTCTCATACGGCACGACCAGGCATTCTGATCTGTAGATCCGCGCTGCTCATCCATGTCCAACTGGTCGATCTTCTCCGAACACCGGGTCGACGAGACTGAATCCTGTTTTGGACGGCATCTGGTACGAGTACTCGTCACGGTGACTTCTTGGCTCGGAGTAAAGCCGAACGTGGCACGGAGAATGGCTGGACAAAGAGCGGATGGCCTTGGCGACCGTTTTCTAGCCTGCTGGCCGGGAGAGACCCCAGACTCTAAGCGAAGGACCGAGAAACAGCCATACTAATGCGACTTGCTGTCTTGGGCTCTCTCCGCAAGGTCGCGCCCTCCCTCCACTCCGCAACTTGAATTTCGGCTGAATCGATGTGCCAACGACAGAGAAGCTATTCAAGGGCTGGACGTGGTCGTGCCTGTTCAGATATAAGAACATTTATTTTTGGGCTTATGCCTAGAGACGGAACGGTCATTCGGAACACTAAGAGTATGTTCTTGCTTTGGTCGAGGCAATCAAGCGCAATGAGCACAGCTCCCAGTGGACTGAACAGCGCTTCCCCACGTTGATGGGGCTTTTGATATTGCCTCCATGTCTCATTCCTTTGCGGAGGGACGCCGTTCTTTGGCCGTTCCCATCCTGCAGTGGAGAACCGAACGTCGTAAAAAGTCCCATTCCCACAACCCGGGGAGAGAAAATCCTCCTCTATGCAGGATGTGAGGCACATCCTCGACCCATCTATCCAACCTGTTCCAGCACTCCTCATGCAACGTCGCTTCAACTACCTTGGCCTCGATTCAGCTGCAACGTCTGCACGTGCAATTGAATCTCCTTTGCTCTAACCGGGCCCTGCCCATCATCCGTCGTGTATGCGTCTTTTGCACTCTGCTAGCCCAACATTGCACATCTGTCGTTGCAATGTGATATCTGATCTGCCGTCCGTCCGTTTTTGTTAAATAGCATGGCACCGCAAAGCAAATGGTCGTTGCAATCATCTTTTTGGGTCCGTATCTCTTCGTAAAGCACATCCCAAACATAAACATAAGATAGTGTTAATAGCAGCTCAATCATCATCATCATCATCTTCGAGCCAGGGGTCGTCTAGCACCTCTTGGATGGTAGCGCGTGCTTCCAGGTCTCGGTCTAGCATCTTGCGAATAAGTTCCAGGCACCCCTCGGAGAAGGGCAAGAACGGAACCCGTAATGGATGGTCAAGAATTTCATCTGCAACGGTTAGCCTGATGCAAGCAGCTCCATGCAGCAGGTGGGCTCCGTACCTAAATTGTAAAACGGGTTTTCTTTGTACGCAATGGTGTATAACAGTATGCCCAATGCCCATACATCTTGTTCTTTCCCGCCATATGGTCTGCCTTGGAGAACTTCTGGGGCAGCATAGTCTGCTTATGTCAGAGAGGGCATGGCGGCGGCGAAGAGCTTCCGGCTTACCTATGGTTCCCACAAACACATCAAAGGGTCCATTCTTGATGTACGCGGCGCTGCCAAAATCGATCAATTTGATTCTTCCCTCGCCGTCCAAAACAACGTTCTCATCTTTAATATCTCGATGTACCACGAAAGCCTTGGTGTGGAGATGATGAATGGCGTCAACTACCTGGCGGAAGATGTTTCGACTTTCGGCCTCGGTCATGTTAGTCCGGAGCTCAATATAATCAAACAGGTCCATGCCGGGAATGCCGTGGGGGAGCATTTCGATGTAATAGTTGATGTCATCCTCGAAGAAGTCGATCATCTCAACGATGTTTGGATGTCGAAGGCCATCCCGACGAAGAAAATCGAGAACGTGGATCTCCAACGGCACAGTTCCCAGTTTCCGGTCCCTTGTCCAGGTATCCACGAGGATGCGTTTCTTGGTGACATACTTCAACACCATCTTCGTGGAGTGACCTTTCTTGTACCTAACAAGCTTGACCTGGCCGTATGCTCCGGCGCCCATCTCCTCCAGAATCGTGAAATCTTCGATCGTCTTCTTTTTGTGAGGTATGTACGTCAGCTGCGGAGGAGGATGCTCAAGGGGTTCGTCCATGATGATGGAGTCCAACGATTCATCCGATTGCTCTGCTGGAAGCGACACTTGCGAGCTGTCTGCAGACTTCTCGGAGGGTAGCGGTGGTGGCGAGGGAATAGACTGTGGCGGATCGGGTTGAGAAGGGGGCGAGAGTGGGCGATCATGTGCATGCTCGGGGTCGTTTGAGCCCAGCCCGGTACCATGGATGTTGCGCGAGTATATGATCCAAAGAGCGTATACAAGCTCGGCGACAGCAACATTTGACTCTGCTTGGGTCTCATCCCTCTCCTCAATTATGGCCTCGTCCGACACAGGGAAGACAGTCTCACTGCGAATAACCCTCATCTGAATATCGACCATAATGTCCGATCCGTCTCTGTGTTTAGCCGGGACACCGCACGGCCGCAGAAATATGTGGGCGGGATTCTCTTTGCCTTCTCGAAGAGACAAAATGGTGCGAGCTCTGCGGAAGCTATGCTCTGGGACCACAATTCCATCGACAAGATCAACGCCGTCGTCATCTCGAAGAATAGTCAAAACATCCTCAAAGCTCGGTATCAGATTCGCAATGGGCAAGCCTTCCAACCTTTGATATCCGAAGAGCGCGGCTGAGAATATGCTGTTTGAGCTTGTGACTTTGAGGGACTGTGGATCCAAGACCATGACACCGGCGATGTGTGGAAGACTGGATACACGGATCTGATCGCCGGTTGGCGACACCTCTACCGTGGTCGGAACATGAACATGTTCCGCTGTCTCAGCGGCGAAGTAACCTATGTAATGCTTGTCATGCGAGTCAAGCGCCTCCAAAGGGAACTTGGGAAGGAGGGATTTGAGAGATGAACCTTCGAGGTTGGGCCGACCCCATATGGCGTCTATGCTACCGTGGGCACTTTTGATCTCGCCACGATCGTCAATGTCAAGGTAAGCGACATCTTCGGTGATCTCTTCGATAACCCAGATCAAGCCGCCGCGCTTTTCCATGACCCAGAAACTCGCTGCACCTTTGGTGCCGTCTCGTCTTTGAATGGGCACAATGTCTCCGCAGAGCAGGACGCCCCTCGATTTTGTTGCCGGATGATTCTTGGGCTTGGGACTGTAGTAGCCGCCAGACCCATCGTCCGTCTTTGCTCTTTCTGAAGGTTTGTTAGCTCGAGAGGGAGCTTTACTAAGCAGCCGAGCCGTAATACCGCTTCTTGAGCCTACCAAAGACAGGCTAGGACTTCTCACTTCATTCCTCGCTTCATTCTTTGCTGGCGGACGAGATTGCTGTCTGGCCTCTTCTTCGGGGCGCGCCAGCCTCGTTTCCAACCACTGTCTTCTTTCCTCTTGAATGATGCCAAGAATGCTCAAGGACCGCACTTCAGCTCGTGTGACGCCGAAAATCAAGCAGGCGATATCATTGGCTGCCAGAATCGTCCAAGGAGCATCAGCTTCGGTACGAAAGACGGCTTGGTGGGTTGGTGACCATTTGCTGCTGTGGCTATGGACCACTGAGGGGTTTCCAGCCGCAGCAATGACGGGGCCGGTGGCGGCCGCCGACGTAGGCACAACGTTTTGCACGAGGGGGTCATCAGCGGAATAGGGTTGCGCGAGGGCTTCGATCAATTTTTGTTGCAGAGATGCAGAGTGTACATCTGTGTAGGTCCTTCTCAGTCCTGCTCGCGGTGCAGTATGAGGCTGTGCCTGTGCATCAATGGACTCTGACCTCGTGGGTGGGATTCGCATCTCGAGATCTGCCTCCTTGGCCACTTCGTCGTCGTCGTCCAGGGAATATTTCCGCTTTTGCTCTGCTTCGTACGCAGTGGGGCTTGGCAGCTGTTCTTTCGCGTTGTCCAGCTCCATGCTGAAGCTCTTCTCGAAGACGTTGCGTCCATCCATGTGGGCTGGTCCAGTGAGTGGTCCCGAGCCGACAGCCCCATATCCAGCCATCTTTGTGTCGATGGGGATGATTTTGGCCTTTTTCAGCAAATCCATCATGCCCTGCAGTTCTGGATCGCCACTCACACGTGCCTGAGCATCGGCCAATGCTGGATTGGCAGCCCACGAAGACCGACCCCGCACAAAGTCGATGGATTTTTGAAGTATGCTTTGCCGGACGTGAAGAACCTCTTCAGATTGTTTGGCAAACGAGAACGAGTGGAGGGACTCCGATGGAAAGCGGTGGAGATCTTCAATGGCCGGAGACGAAGGACCACTTATCAGGTAACCACCGGTGGAGACGGACCTGCTGGATGAGCCAGATATTGGCATGGTCTTTGAGTGATGAAGTGAAGGGGCAGAGAACTCCCCGCCTTCCAAGATCAGTGTAGGCGACCGGAATGGAGGTCCCTGCCGTCTAATCCTTCGAAGGCCGGATCGTCCCAGTCCATCATGGTCGAGGCGAGCAGCCCTGCAGCCGTGTCAGATCCAGATACTTAGACGCATGTGTCACACCCACCTTTTCAGATTGCTTATCTCTTGTGCCGTTCCCGCATCGAAGGAGAACCTTGTTCTTTGAGATAGCGGCGACCCATCTTGCCGGCCGGGTTGTGCCAGGTTTCCAGTGCTCTTGTTCTTAGGGATTCGTAGGGTCTGGTCTCCGGACATGCTTGGTGAAGGTATGGTGAGAAGAGGTGAGAGAGGGGGGGTGATATCTCCTGCACCACCGCGGGTCAGTGCGAACTCAACCCTTTTATATCCCAGAAGTAAAAGGTCCTCGTCGCCAGGTTTTGGGGACGTCGGGTCCTACCATGAATCTGCAGTCCATTACGAGTCATGCTGGACTCCAGCTCGCTCAATATCCTTTCGTGTTGCCGCCGTCCGACCGCTACAGTCCCGATGTCACGACCCCAGGCATAAGACACACATCATTCGTCTAATTCGTATAAATTCTGGCAAGCACAAGAGTATCAGTCGCAGGACAGCTGAAAGGTCCTCAGCGACTGGTTCGGAGACGTCGATGTGGTTTGGGGATTTGATAGGGCGACAAAATCCAGTGGGAAGGAATAGCAGCGACGTGCAGAGATTGTTCAGCCTTCAAAGGTGAGGTTGATGATCCCAACGAGGAACAAGAATCGTCGATCAATAGGTCATCGGCTATAATCCAGGCGGCGGCGGAGCGGGAACGAAGTGAACTGTGGTTGAACTATGATTCGCCGGTGAGCGGGCAGCTTTGGCAAGCAGCTCGGGGCGATTGGCCTAGGCTCGCGGGTTGCATGTGCCTGGCGACACACACTCGGTACCCTTCCGCCAAACTACTTTAGGCGCAAAGATCGAGAAGGTCCGCCTAAGACCCACCCTAGCACGCCTAGTTAGATCTCAGCAGAATTCATAAAAACAACACCTCACGACTGGTAAGGCTAGCGACGCGGTCTTCTCGAGCATTCACCATTCTGTTCCTTAGGCTGCTCATCCACCATAGCTATGAAAGGGAATTGTTCGCCATGGTCGATTAGGCGAATGACGATGTCCACGACCTGATGAAGATGCATCTTCAGCATTCCTGTTTGTTGCTTGATAGAGAAGAGACTTCGGATCAGAGACAGCATAGGACGGTTTTTGAGAGACTAGCAACACGCCTGGGACAAGAACAGCTGTTTCATTTGATGAGTGCAACGGACTAAGGCGCTGTGAATGGCGTCCCTATGGGAACAGCCCTGGTTGAAGACGATGGGTGATTGAGTGTCAGTTGGCAACAGGCAATTCGCAGAAAAAAGAGTCCAGAATTCTTCACAAGAAGGGTTTCTATCCGCATTCACAAACTCGCCCGCTATGGATAATATGAAACCGTGCCCGGGATCGGTTCCTGGATTATCGGCATGCTGAGCACTCGTTCCAGTTACACAGCAGAACCAACTATTCTGGAACAGGCCTCCGAGTGTTAGGTCTGTCCACCTTGAATCTTATTCAAGCTGAAACCGTCGTGTTCGCTGTCCGAACCTTTGCGCTCTGCATGAGGTTTTGTTTCAGCTACCTTCTTTTTGGGTCTGTTTCTGGACTCGCTGTCCCTGCTGTGTTCTGGTAAGTCTGCCACAGAGCTGACGAAGCTTGAACGATGCCGGTTCTCCCCGAGCATGAAGGAAAATGAAGTATCCATCAATGACGGCCGCTGAGATGGTACGTGCGTATCTCTGCCTCGCTGTTCAGCCTCTTGAGCTTGAATTCCTGTTTCGTAGCCCTTCTCGTTCTTGGTACTTGGTTCAGTCTGGACGAATGCCGCGGGCTGCTTCTCAGATGAGTCCGGCGTCTCCCTTGGTAGCTTCGGAGCTTTGACTGTCTCCTCATTTGGAATTGGGATGTCTGAATCCGATAGATACACGGATATAAATTGGATCTTGGCAAGGCAAATGTTCAGGCTATCTTCGGTGTCGCCTGCACCCGCTGGATTCGTCAGCTTGATTGCCCTCAGAGACTGTAAAGCATCATCCAGCATCTTCGCCAGTACAGTGTTGCGCTCTTGCAGTGCCCGAAACTTATGTTGCAAATCCCGCGCCGCCTCCTCGTGTGCCTTCAGCTCTAGTCTTTTACGCTCTGGCACGGGAAGCTGAGGAGCCTCGGCGCTAGATTGTCTTGAGTGTGCTGACTGATAATGGTTCACATTACGTCGAACCTCGCCCACGGCGCTGCGAACAGCCTTTGACACATCCCAGCCTTCAGTGCGCTTCTGCAGATTTCCGGTGACTTCCCGGAACAACCCTTCGAGTTGTCTTTGTTGCGATGCGAACCTGCCTGGTGACGCGCTTGGGGACGGTCGATGCTGCGCAGTCCTTGCTACCCTTGGGGCGGATGTACTGCGACTCGGTAGAGCCTCGGTGCGTTTCGGACGCCTGCCAGAGTATCGCTGAATCAGGAGTGCACCGGCATCGCTGTCTCGGTTTCTGTCGAGGAAAATTGCATCCCGCACAAGCGATCGTGGATCCTCGGTCGGATCGGAAAGGCTGTAATGAGTCAATGCGGTAATGCCGGTTGTGTAATCTGCTTCGATCAAAGTCCAACGATTTCTCAGGAGCATTGCCACGCAGGTGAAGTCCACGATATCCGACCGCAAGTGCTCTGCAAAAAGAACGTCCCAAATCTTCAGAACGTCCTTGAATTCAAATTCTCGTCCAAAGAGTAATCGGATCCAGCGGCTGCAACCTGTCAGGGATAGTCCAAAAATCTTGTGGTTGAAATCCGCTCACATAGAATATATCTGGGGGAGAATGCCTACAACGGTCAAATGGAGGGCCAGCTCGGGATCGATCGCGGTAAGGATATCATCATGGATTCGCATGCTTCTTGCAACAATTGGTGAGGAGTCCCGATTCTCCCCCAGTTCGTAGAATGCTTTCGCGGTCTGCATCACCGCGCAGAAGAGGTTGAAAGCGTCATGCTCGACAAATTTGCCGTTCAGCACCTCTATCATGAAATCAGTACCTTCGGCCGTCCTGTCTACTGCGGGGACCCCCATCAGGTCAACAGCATCTTGTTGGACAACCCAAAGGATAGGCGCTAGCAGTTCGTGCATTCCCTGTCGATATCCTATATCTGGATTAAGTTTGGCGTAGATGAAGAGAATGTCCAGCAGTTTCTTCTGTGTGGAAGGCTCGCGAAAGAAGAAGTTATCTTGCATGCATCGCGTGACATCTTGGAATATTTCTTCTCTGCTGATCTCGTCCTGCCGCAGGGTTGACCAGGGAGACTTCGCTTTTGTCAGAGGTCAGGACATGAGAAGTGAGCAGGGGGCATGGAATCACATACGTTCTCATCATCGTCCGCCAAAGGATCACCAGACGAGTGGAGGTCGGTCGGATGCTCTATAAAGCGGAGAAAGTGGTCTCGAAGAGAAACGTAGGCAGATCGCGATTCCGCAAGCTTTTTGGGCCACGAGCCTTGGCTGAGAGGTCCGTAAAGAAGGAATGCCTGAGGAGGTTGAGCTGGAGACTCAGCATTCTTAGATAGTCTCCCTGGCCACGCACCTTCCAGCAAACTGACCGCAGCCCATCTTCACAAGGATCAAAACCTTCGCCACCTCTCACGGCTTGTCGCAAGTCAACTCCGATCGATGTTTCGAAGAGCGAGGCCCAGCGTCGCCTAGATATCATTAGCCGATGTTGTGCTAGATGAAAGAGATCTGCCCTCACTGTATGTCCGTGAAGGTGCGCATGGCTAATCATCATCAAAAAGGCAGATGCTCGAGATGCTCAATGAGCCTTGATGGCGAAACTGATTGAATGTTAGGTACTCTATGGGCTTGGCGATCAGAGTTGTCATGCCCAACCCCACGTCACTTAACTCCTTACCTCCACACCGACAACTACTCTATCGATCATCCTGTGACCGTGGGCGCCTCCGTCGCAGCTTGACGAATATGCGATCTAGAGAACCATGTCCGCCGATCTTTTTGCTGCCTTTATGCCGGAGGGCGTGAAGCCGGAGGACCCATTCGGATCGCCCGCTCAGCACACCACCACTCCTCCCGTGGACATCGTTCATTCGAAACCATCGACTCCTAAAAGGAGTTCCATAAAGCAGGCACACCATCTGAGTGAACCGTCGCCATTATGGAAGCGAGGCATCGACGGAGGCGATATCCTCTTCGATGCAGAAGAAGCCGCTCTCGACGATGACTTCGGCGACTTTGAAACCGTAGGAGGGCCATCGAGTGACGGGGTAGATCTCAAAAATAGCGAGGATGCATCTCGGTCGGCTGATCTCGCGACTGACCCGTCACAGGCAAAGTCCAATGCACCTCTTGTCCTTGATCTTCTGGATGTGGATGATGGGATCCGGCATGTAGCTGGTGCGGCTAACAAGGCAATCTGGCCCCATTCCGCCTCTCACAATCAGTCTGCGACCGCAAGCAGCAATAATAACGGTGTGGATGCCACAGATGATGATGGCTGGGGCGATTTCGAACAGATGGAGGCACAGGAACCGCATAGCATGCATAATTTGGACTTTGAGCTGAGCCAGAAGCCAGAGGCTGCGAGAGAAGAACTAATTGCAGATGTAGCGGACGAGGAATGGGAGCCATTTGACGAGGAAACACCCTCCAGTGTGATCGATCCCTCCAGTGTCTCGAAATCCCGCGCGTCTTTGCCTGAAGCAGACCTACGAGACACTCCGCGGAAAACAGGCCCTCTAAACGTGCTCGAAAGACCAAGCAATGTACCGCCACCCTCCTCGCTTCTGCAGCTACTTTCGACGGTCTTCCAATCTATTCGCAGAAACAACGCTGATGCTACGACGACAAAATCAGAATTGGCGTCACGGGTGCTTCTTGCGTTCCGGACCGCAAGTCGAATAATCGCGGGGAGGACATTGCGCTGGAAAAGAGACTCGATCCTGGCGCAAAGTGTGCGGATTGGACAAGCTGGCAAAAATGGCGGCATGAAGTTGGTGTCGGTGAACAAGAGCGAAACGAGCAAAGAAGACAGAGAAGTGGAAGATATGATTCAAGACTGGTCAAACTACATTCATGAGTTTAACAGCATTATTACACAAGCCGGATTGCCGCCACATCGCATGAGGCTTTCTTCCCGAATCCCCTTGAAGATTTCGAAACATGCAAACAGCTCCGGCTCTTCTAAACAATGTGCGGTATGTGGCCTGAAAAGGACCGAGAGATTGAACGACGTTGACCTCGACATCGACGACCTTTTCGGCGAATTCTGGGTCGAGCATTGGGGCCACAGGGACTGCTGTGATTTCTGGTACTCGTTCAAGTCTATGCTAGGCCAACGCTGAGGTGAAATCCTGTTATATAAGAGACTGCCTTCGTCAGGGCTCTGTTGGTTGTCCTGCATTGCCCGGCTTCAGGCTTCGATCCCCAACTCTCTCTGCTAGCAACATCCCCGGAGAAGTCAATGGAAGCAGTCTCATAGAGCCCGGATGGGATACAAACCTAGCCACTGTATGAAATTTTAGCATTATACCCAATCAGATCCTCCTTCATGGCGGCTTTTGGTCAATCGATCACGTCGCAGCTGCTATAGGCGAACTCAAACTCTGTGTAGCCAGAAGTGTACCTGTGACTCAATCAAGTATTTCGAAAACATGCGTAGTCGTGTTGCAGTCAATGCAAATTCGAAGGTTATGCCCCTATGGTCAGCGCTCTTTCCGACCTTTCACCTCGATCGTATTCCGTTCTCACGCGCTGTTCCATGTCCTTTTCTGCATTTGACTGAGTGTGCATATCTGGTTCGCGGAGGTCCCGGGCTGCTGGATTGCGGAAGATCTATGCAGACTGATCAAGAAGGCAATGATAACGAAGATTAGCTGAAGCATTGATGACCCTGGTATCGTCACCAACATCAAATATGTCTCCAGGTCCGGTGGGTCCTGGAATCGAGTCGGACGCGAGAACGATGCGACATAATTAAAGTCCTCGGGGATAAGGCGACGCAGGTCAGGTTCGCTTTGCACTTGATCCGGCCGATGACGAGATCAACAACTGAACATGGAATCTATTCAAGGGGGAACAGCATAGTGCCAGCAGAAGGCTTTGTAGTTTCGGATATTGATAGAGCCGGCTGAATATCGGGTCGATGGATGGATGTGACGGAGGTCAATATGGTGGGGTCGGGGTACAGGCGGTCGGTCCAACGTTGCGGACCAAGCGACATAACATCTCCCAACGTCGACCCTCGCAAACATCCAACTCTAAGACACTTCCTTTCACGAATAACTTCTGGTCGTTCTACGTTCATCGGTCATCTTCTCAGAATCTGCGTATCCGGCAGGAGCAAGCTGCCATCTGAACTGGAATTCCACTCTCATCACACGACGGATCCAACATCGATCCGACCGTCATAAGCCGCCTGACCTCGGTCCCTTTCCCGCAATCACGGGCCTGCTGCCTGTCCCACAACGTTCCATTTGACTTCCTGCGACCCTTCGAGCAGCGATTTGTGTGCATATTGTGTGATCTGCAGCAGGGGATCAAGCAAACTTGAATCAAGACTGGTAGTCGGGACAAGCGTCCCCCGGGCAGGCGACTTTGCACTCCTACGGCAAACAGGCCACTGCAGCTTGTCTTTAAAAGAGGGGCGTGGACCGCTGTGTGTTACAATCAACGTGGTCGGATCTCTAGCCGGGAGGCTCTCTCATCAGAATGGGCCTGGCATACAACGTCTACCTAAACTCAGCCAAAATCTTTGGCTGCAAGGTACAGTACCAGCCTATAGACGTTCCGACTGCCGCTGAAAGCCTTTGATACATTCCGTTAGCCTGCTAACCATCCGGTTACACTAGAACTGCAAAACACATCTTGCCGACTTCGACGACATCATTTCACGTAACTTCCGTGGCCAACATGGCAAAGCCTTCCTCTTCTCCACGGTGGTGAACGTCAGACAGGCTGAAGCAATGGAGCGAAATATGACCACCGGCCGGCACATCGTGAGAGATATCAAATGCAAACAGTGCGACGAGACAGTTGGCTGGAAATATGATAAGGCTTACGAAAGGTCCGAACAATACAAGGAGGGAAAATACATCCTAGAGAGTGAGTTGCTGTGCACAGTCACTTGAGCCAGGCATCGATGTGGAAGAATTTCGGCAGGAGTCCGTCTTTACCATGACCGGAGTTCTTTTGGTGTTGCATGTCTCGGTTTCTGGGAGTCTTGTCTGTGGCTTAAGCGGCTTGAATTTGGAAGCATTGCGGCATTCGAGCAGGCGTCTAGACTCGGTATATGAACAGTATCAACAACGTGGGGAGAAACTCGAGCTCAAGGAGAGCAAATATAGCCACTCGAAGAGATGCCGGTACGGAGTATAGGATAGTTCTTCCACCGGCTTCGCTTCATCTGCATGTATTGCCGATTGAACTCAACCTGCAAAGCATCTGCCGCCGGAAGCAAAATGGCATTCTCTCCGTGGCATTTGATTCCCGTAACGACAGAGGGGCAGATTTGGCGCTCGAAGATCTCCCTACGACGTGCATATGAGGAAGCGGTTCTTCACTTTTCTATTGGGCATTTTGCAATTGTGCTCTGACCCGACTTCCTTTCGTTCCAGTCGTTCGCCATGGCAAACTTTGTCAGCAGTATGTTTCACAAGCTTCCGTCCGATTTTCGGGCTTGTCATGAACTCTTCGAGGAGAAAACTTTGAGTCCATCTGATTGCACTACTAACATCAGCCCACTTAGGACTCTGCCCCGCAAGGTGCCGCGCAACACCGAGGCTGTAGACTGCCGTGACTGCATCCCAAAAGTAAATAATGACATATGGTGAGCAGTCTAATTCCGGGGCTGCAGCCGCAGGATATAAAAAGCTTCGCGGCTCCTGCTTGCGGGAACCCTTTAAATGCCATAAGTAGCACCAGCTCCTCTGCCCCAGACACCCTCTTCGCGACCTACCCCACCACAGATAGGTAGAAACCTAGGAAAAGTAAAACAACCAAAGCACATCGCAACATGGGTTCAACCGATACAATGAAGGCGGTGGTCTTTAAAGGGAAACTGCAAGTTGCGGTCGAAGACAGGCCCATCCCCAAGATCCAAGACCCCAAAGACATCATTGTAAAGGTCAAATACACGGCACTGTGTGGAAGGTAGGAAATCGTCCGAGACCGACCCTTCTTCTCTAACGTTGAGCAGTGAACTCCATGTCTTCCGTGGGCATCAACCTTCAGGAACAGGTTTTATCGGCGGTCATGAATTCACCGGCGAGGTGGTAGAGACGGGGTCAGAAGTCAAATCTTTACAGAAAGGGGACAAGATCGTGACACCCTTCACAACTAGTTGTGGGGAGTGCTTCTATTGCAAACGAGGATTCTCATCACGTTGTGAGAAGGGCCAACTGTTCGGAACGGTGGGTCTGGATGGCGGCCAAGCGGAATACTGTCGAATCCCTCTCGCGGATAGCACCGTTGTCAAAGCTCCAGCCAATATTGAGGAGGTCAAGCTGGTCCTCATGGCCGATATCTTCCCAACGGGATACTTCGCCGCTGCAAATGCGTTCCGAGGTTTGGACAGAGAAGTCATC
Source organism: Phialophora macrospora (assembly GCA_000835435.1). Taxonomy (NCBI): domain Eukaryota; kingdom Fungi; phylum Ascomycota; class Eurotiomycetes; order Chaetothyriales; family Herpotrichiellaceae; genus Phialophora; species Phialophora macrospora. The sequence goes on along the minus strand of KN846956.1, from coordinate 5,980,752 downwards.
GAACAGAGTGTGGTGTTGCTGATAGGTTGTGGTCCTGTCGGATTATGTGCGTTGACTTGTGCTCTGGATTACAAACCTAAGGCCGTTTTGGCTATTGATGGCGTGGATTCTCGTTTGGAGCAAGCAAGAAAGCTCGGTGGCGAACCTTGGAACTATCAAAAGGACATGGAAGGTCTTAAGAAGCGGGTTCTTGAGCTCTCAGACGGAAGAGGTGCGGACATTTGTATTGAGCTCGTTGGTCACAGTGACGCGCTTGGGATGGGCTTCGAGCTTTTGAGACCTTGGGGCAATAGTGAGTTTTCCCTCTCCAAAGGCTATGTATTGCTGTGTCAACCACGGTGCAGGCTAACAGCTCTTCGCAGTTTCAAGCATCGGCGTGCACAATGGAGAAATCCCTTGGACGGGGAACCAGGCGTATGGAAAAAATTTGAGGATCCAAATGGGCAGATGCCCGGTCCGAAGTTTGTTTGAAGAGGCATTGACTATGCTCGCGAAGAAACAGGACCAGCTGGACTTCATGACGGAAAACATCAAGCCTTTGTCAGAAGCGGTCAAATGGTACGACGAGTTCAACAATATGCGAGTACAAAAGGTCGTATTTGAGGCAGACAAGTGAGAGGTCGGCGGCGCTTACTGTACCATGTCTCGGCATCATGGGTCTGTGGTTCAATCATGTGTATGTAGCTGTGGCTGTCTGCAGACAAGATCTCAATTTTCTAAGATCCAGGTTCCCATGGTTGAGGAGGTACGTACAAAATCCGGGTGCAGCAGGTGTTGACATCGTGACTGCATGCTCTCTGTACGATCAGATAGCTTGAAACGGTATAGTTCCAGCCGCATGTTTTTGTCGAACGCTCCAAGAACAGAGAAAACGCCGACAACCGGATTTACATCAGCCAAGGGAATTAGACACGGTTAGCAAGAAGGCTGGGCGGTGCGCACGTATGTATGTAGCTGGGCGAGAAGGTGACGCTTAAATTAAAGTAAGCCGACCTCAGCGGCGATGCGCGGGTTGCTTGAGGTATGGAGAACATAATGTGATGAAAGATGAATCAGAGCGTGAGAAGCAAAAGCTATGAAGCTCCAAGAGAGCAATCAGCCAGTGGGAATTGGGCATGCTCGAAGCCGAAGAGCTGGAGCTTTTTGTTATGGTTGGTGGCCTATGATGCCCCCCACTCTCACTCACTGCGACCGCGCATGCCCTGCCAGCCACGTTCGTTGCCGGCGAGTTTTTATGCTGTGCCCGTGATTGCATTTTCAGTTTCGTTTGTTTCTCAAACTGCTGCACCTCAACAACATCCAAACCACCCTGTTCCTCACATTTTCACCTCACCCCTCGTCCTCCCCTCGACCCTCATCCCATCCCCTCCATACTCGCACCGATCGCATCCCCCTCCTCTTCCATATTTCCTGCATCTTTCCCATCTGCCGCATTCTCCTCACTCCGCAGTCAGATCGGACTGACGCCTCATCTGCTCGGCTTGACCTTGCTCTCACATCCGCGCCGAACACGCTCGCCCCACGTCCGCCATTGAATCGACCACATTCCCGCGTTTCTCATAATGGCATCCACAGAGTCTCCGTCTGCTGCAAACCACGTTGACGACCAGGGTCTTAGCGAGCCCTTGAATCAGCTCAATGTCAATGATTCTCAGAACGAAGGCCCCAAAACCGAAGAGGAATATGCGCAATCCATATTGACTCTTCGTGCTATCGTCTCAACCAAGGAAGCCGGTGTCATTATCGGCAAAGCTGGAAAGAATGTGGCCGATCTTCGCGAGGAGACCGGAGTCAAGGCGGGAGTGAGCAAGGTTGTTCAGGGTGTCCACGATCGTGTCTTGACAGTTACTGGTCCACTGTCGGGCATTGCAAAGGCATATGCGCTTGTGGCCAAGGGCCTGCTTGAAGGAGCACCTCAGATGGGCATGGGTGGTGTGGTTCAGAACAACGGCACCCATCGTAAGCAAATTCGGAACATGATCTCGAATCTTACTAATTCTGTGTAGCCATCCGTCTCTTGATCTCCCACAACCAAATGGGCACTATCATCGGCCGCCAAGGACTAAAGATCAAGCAAATCCAGGACGTCTCTGGAGTTCGCATGGTTGCCCAAAAGGAGATGCTCCCACAGTCCACCGAGCGCATCGTCGAAGTTCAAGGTACCCCCGACGGTATTGACAAAGCTGTGTGGGAGATCGGAAAATGCTTGGTCGATGACTGGCAGCGTGGCACTGGCAGCGTTCTCTACAATCCGGCCGTCCGCGTTCAGGTCGGTTCTGGTCCGCTCCCTCCGGCAGTCGCCACTGGTGGAATCACAGCTGGCAACTATGGTGGCGGCGGCCGGTCCTACAACCGTACTGGAAACGGTGCCGATTTTAGTGAAAGTCGCACCTACAACCGCAACAACGACATGCCACGTGCGGGTGGTATTCCTGCGGTCACTGAGGATGGCGAAGAAGTCCAGACCCAGAACATCAGTATTCCCGCCGATATGGTCGGCTGCATCATTGGGAGAGGGGGCTCCAAGATTAGCGAGATCCGCAAGAGCTCCGGCGCTCGCATCTCAATCGCCAAAGCTCCTCACGACGACACCGGGGAGAGAATGTTCACCATCATGGGAAGCGCCAGCGCCAACGAACGAGCCTTGTATCTTCTCTACGAGAATCTCGAGGCCGAGAAAGGGCGTCGACAGCAGGCCTCCTCCGAGTGAAGTGCCAGGCAGCGATCCGCTCTCCTTCGACTACTCTTCGACACGCTCCCTAACACCTTCCATCTACCATTGTCCGCCTCCAACCTCGACGAATGACAGTTCCGCGAAAAGCATATGGCATTGTTTCTTCTTTCTTGGCGTCCGATAGATGGTGTCTTGCGCAAAGCGAACATTGACGAAGCTATGATACCTTACCTCTCGCCTGGGGCGCGAGCTTTTTTTCTCACGAATCATGATGACCTGACCTCGAGCTTGTACACGACGACCTCGATCGCCCAATCCTTTCTAATGCATTCGACGACCACCACGACAACACAACTCTTTCCGACTCGAAATCTCCTCAGACGGACTCACCATCCCTCCCGCCTGTTTCCGTTCCGGACTTCAGCCCTAGTTTGCACTCTTCAAGCGTGGTCTCCGAAGCGATAGACGAAGATGCATCAGACGGAAGATAGCGGCGGGGGACATGCTCTTGTTTGGTGGGTTGGCCGTGCTTATATGTAGTGCATGACCCGAGATCAGCGCTCGGCAGGCGCCAAAGCAGGGACGTGTCGAGCACCTGACAGAGTATCAAGCCCGAGGACGGACGGACCTCTCCTAGCCAAATGTCAAAAGAAAATGAAGAACGGTCCTGCACGCTTCGCTTGTTAGGATTCTCAAATCGTAAAGCTCCGATCCTGCATCTACTAGTTGTACAGGGTGCACACAAGTGATCCGTAGTTTGTCACCGCATGTTGGCAGCCTCTGACAGGCCGGGGCGAGCCAAGTCAGCATCGGAGGGGGCGGTATCTGAATCAACTGCCAACACGGACCTGCTCGTCATAGGCTCTCCATAAGTTCCTGCTGATGCCCGAGACCTGCAGCTACTACATTTTTGCCTCAGGCCTTACTGATCTCCTGCATCCCCAGCGGTGGAGAGCGCCGAGGACCAATCCAGTCGCGACATTCGGGGTAATTTGCCTTGCCCGACAACGAGACAGCCACGGGTGAGTGTCAAGCGAGAGGACCAGACCGTGCCCAAGCTGCAGGTTGTCAGATGAAATCAGTTACCACGGCCCAAACGGGACGAGCTGAAAATCATACTGGGTTGTGCATTTCATCACTCCCCCAGAGACACTTTCTGCCACCTGCCGCCCGTCTCATCTTCTTCTCCGTGAACGTATTGTGATGGTCACCTAAGTCTCTCTCGAGGCAAGCGACATCCATTGACTTGACAGACTGGCCCTGTCCGAGCCGTGCCTCGCTGGCCTCGTGTGTTGTCGTTTGGCGTTTCAGGTAGCCGCCCGTTGCAGATCAACAATCCACCTCGCCTAAGCGGGTTGAATTGGCCCTCACGCGGCACACCACGCCCGACGTCGACCCCAATCAACCTCGTGGCCTCGAGTCTGCTTTTGGTCAGCGGTTCAGAGCCAAAACCCATCTTTTTCACATACCACACGGCTTCTTTCACTTTATACATTGTATACGGCACGAGGGCAAATCGGCCTTACCCAACATCTCTGACCACGCCATTACATTCGCCCAGTGCAACTCTCCTAGAGTGGCATATTCGGTCAGCGAGGCGAAGTCCTTGCGTGCGGCCGATCTCAAGCTCGACTGCACTCCCGTGCAACAGGCAAAAGTACGAACAATTTGCCTCCACCGTCTGCTGCAGGACGCCGCCACGAGACCGCGATACCCCTCCTTCTACTCGAACCGGGGCTGGCTCGACTCTAGCCTCAAACGCAAGGCGTTGCCCTTTACATATACCACGACCGCTTCGCCGTCCTCCGTCGGTCGTGTAGTCTACAAACACCCCATCACACAAATCCTACCATAGTCTACACGATCATGTCTTCCCCGGTACCACTTCTCCGGCCGCCTGTGCCTGGTGGTCGTAGCCAAAGCGGCAGCCGCACTCCGCGCCTCACACTGGGTATTCCTCCCTCACCGAGTCAAAGGCCAATCGGCGGCGAAGCAGAACCGGTCCCCGAAATTCCTCGATTCAGCCTTGCAGCTTCAGCGCAGAAAGGTCCTCCTAAACTATCTCTAGCGACGCCTATGGGAAGTCAGGGCTCATTACAAGAAGGAGGCACAAGTCTAAGACCCCAAATACAGCCTTTGAACATATCCGCAGTGACAGGAAATGAGGCCATCAGCAGACCGAGAGGCGATAGTTTCCATGCCGCAAGCGTACCTGGGTCTGCCTCTTCCTCGACATATTCGGCTCTATCCTTCGCCATGCACGGTAGACAGACAGGCACACCAGACCCCTCGTCAGCGATAAGTTCGATCTACTCAGAAGCTAGCATTGGCGGCACGTCGATGGAGAGGGAATCGAGTATGGGCGGCCTGTCAATCGACTTCGAGAAACTCGCCATCGAGAAGGGCAGGCCGCTGGATGTGGAAGACTTGGATGACGAGGGCTGGGGGGCAGCAAGCGAACAGAAGAAAATCATCGAACTTGGCTCTCTAGGGGAAGGAGCTGGAGGTGCAGTGACGAGGTGTATGTTGGAAGGCGGGAAGACGATATTTGCTCTCAAGGTATGGATATTTCTACCTCCACACCACGTGCTCTGCGCTAACCTACCTGTCTTCAGATCATCACAACCAGCCCTGATCCCGATGTCAAGAAACAGATCCTCCGTGAGCTGAAATTCAATAAGAACCGCACATCAGAATACATCTGCCAGTACTATGGTGCGTTTATGGACAAATCCTCCAGCACTATATCAATAGCAATGGAGTTCTGTGAAGGCGGCAGTCTCGACAGCGTTTACCGAGAGGTCAAGAAGCTGGGCGGCAGAACAGGAGAGAAGGTCTTGGGCAAGATTGCTGAGGGTGTGTTGCATGGCTTGACGTACCTGAATAGCCGGAAGATTATACACCGAGGTGAGCTATATGACCCTCAGACGGTCTACCGATATACTGACCCCGTTCTAAGATATCAAACCCTCAAATATCCTCCTCTGCCGCAACGGCCAAGTCAAACTCTGCGACTTCGGAGTATCTGGCGAATTCGGCACTAAAGGCGACGCCAACACCTTCATCGGCACATCCTACTACATGGCGCCCGAGCGGATACAAGGCCAATCCTACACAATCACCTCGGACGTCTGGTCCCTTGGTGTGACACTGCTTGAAGTCGCACAACATCGCTTCCCCTTCCCCGCCGACGGAACGGAAATGCAGCCTCGCGCTGGTCTAATCGATTTGCTCACTTATATTGTTGCACAGCCTATCCCGAAACTGAAAGATGAACCGGACAACGGCATCAAATGGAGCGACATGTTCAAGTACTTTATAGAGTGCTGTTTAGAGAAAGAACCTCCCAGAAGAGCCACGCCTTGGAGAATGCTCGAACACCCCTGGATGGTGGAGATGAAAGCCAAGAAGGTCAACATGGGGGCATTCTTGAAACAGGTGTGGGATTGGAAAGATTGAGCGGCCCCCAAATCTAGATTCGTGGAATATACAAGAGAGGATCTTCGATGCGGTTGATGATATTGACGCTTGTGACGATTCGACGGGAATGGCCAATGCGTATGGTACCTAATGTTGAAGTATTGAGGGAATGGGCTGAAGGAAATGCGAGAGGACGGATGTGAGGGGCTTTTACGCTCAACGAGCATGGACAAGATCCCAAGGACAAGACGACGATGGCAAGGATTTATGAGGCATCTGGATGTCCCCTGGGGGGATGGGTCCTTCGGCCAGAGGATGGAGAGTTCCTCTCAAATTATACTGTGCCTGAGCGACTCCAGGTCTGGTCATCAAGTGCGCCGCTGGTGCAGTGCACACGGTGACGGAGGGCATCTAAGCAGTAGCTTGGTTATTGCAGCAGGGCTGAGATAGTGCCATTAGCGGGTGTGCCGCTCCCATAGGAACCGGAGCCGGAGTCGAAAGCAGAAATGCATTATTACCAACTCTCTCTACATCATGCCATGTATCCGTCGGTGCTCTAATTTTTACATGTCGCTGCTACTTCCAGATTGCGACCACGTTCTTTCGACGTTTCACAGCTTTGCCTTCTCGGAAATCAGGATGTAGCTCTTGGGATATCTTTCCAGCCGATCTTTCTGCATCTCGCCGACAGTCCTGAATCCAGCGGTGAGCATGGAGATGTCGAATTCAGCAAGCAGACTCTTGAAGACGTGGCGGACATCTCCCTCGCCCATGCAAGCAAGCCCATACACATACAAACGGCCTACCCAGACGAACTTGGCACCAATACACAATGCCTTGATAACGTCCGACGAACCTCTCACACCGGAGTCAAACATGACGGTGAGCTTCTCTCCAACCCCTGCATACATGATGTTCTCGAGAGCGTCCAAACTGGCGATTGCGCCGTCGACTTGACGACCAGCATGGTTGGAGACGACTATACCATCCACACCAAGATCGACGCAGTGTTGTGCGTCAGCAACCGATTGTATTCTGCAAAATGGATCAGAAACATGTCGACCCACTGCCCAAGTCTAGACCCAGGTGGCAGCAAAGCCCAGCTGGTCGGTCTTGAGGCTGTCTCTTGATGGCCCATTGTGGAAATCAATAATGTCGCGGCAGCCGGTACGGACGGATCGATGACCAACGTCTCATCTTGCTATCGACCACGAACCAGACCGGGTCTCGGGGTCGAATGGGGCAGCTACTGTCACTCCTTTACACCACCGCAAGCGCACAGATTTCTATGAGGAAACACGAGCGACATGCTTCGGCATTTACGTGCTCAACTCAAATGTACGAGGCTGGTGCTGGCCGAAAGCAGGCTGAAGGACGACACCCGATTTTCATCGACGTATTCAACATCCCGATGCAGATATTGAATGCAGCAGAGTGCGTGACTCTGGACTCATTGCATTTCGTCAAGACGAAATCACCCGATCCTACCGAGTACTCCCTCTTGCTTGCGTCACCAGCTAACGAGCAGTGTTGGAGTTCTGCCTCGCGAACCATGGCCGGCGCTTGCACAGCCTCGTTCAACCAACCAATGCTCGCAGAATTTGGCGAGCGAGGTGTGCCAAAGCCGCCCCCAATCGAGGCGCACACTTGTGTAGTTGCTCAACATGGCAACTGCAGTGTTGCCAACCTAGGACGCGAGTCTCCAAATCCCTCAGACAGCAATGACTAGGTCTTGATCACATGAGCCATTTTACACCTATATGATGGGCGTCGAGAGGATGACTGCGAGTGAGGATACCGAACTTTGTGCTTCCAAAGCACAAAGACAGATATGGCTCACATCGAGATCGCGGACAACTTCCCTGCCCCTCAAGCGATCAATTTATCCGCCGAGAAAATTAGATGCAGCTACTGGCTAACAGACCGCAAACGCCACTGCTCTCGACCCGTAAAGATGGATCCTGACGCAGCCAGAAAGTTGCAGAAGAATCTGGCTGATATTCACCGTGCCAAAAGCCCTCCAACTTCGGACCTCTGCTCGTCCGTGATCGAAGACTTGCTTGAGCGTTCCTGCTGTTGGCAGCACAAAACAAAACTCCATTACGGCACTCTCCTAGGCGGCGAGGTTCGACGACGATGGCGAGACCAGCTGAATGCTGTGAAATCTGAACGGACTGCGGTCGGCACAACCTTGGCCGCGTCATCCTCAGCGGTCAATGATAGACCAGGTATCTGCCGGGTGGAAACGTCGGCAGCTCGTCAGACTGTTCCTCGCCAGAATCTCAGATCGGGTCGACATGTTGCCCACCCAGAACCAGGACGGGAAGATGATGTTGCACATACTCCGGCACCGGACTTCCTTCCCATGCAAAAGCCAGGACGAACAGTCGCCCAAAAGCTCCTCCGGGGTCCCACCAGCGAGCAATTACGCCGGACCAGAGATCTCTACGCATACGGCAGGAAATCAAGTCCAGGGATGCTCAAGATAGGGGTTTCCGTAAACGTCGAGGCCCGCCTGGAAGACTGGAGTCGGAGTTGTCTCTATCGGCCGATCCTAAAACACCACCTGAAGAACGTGCCCTGTGCACAACTCGTTGAAGGCCTGACACATTCAGAATTGCTCCCATTCTGGCGGAGGGAGATCCGCTGCAAACACAACCCGGACTGCCCTACCCAACACAAGGAATGGTTCGAGGTGGACGATGCAGTCGCATTTCGAGTCATGGACAACTGGGTCAAATGGATCAGGCTCGCCAAGCCTTACGACGGTGAAGGCCATCTGGAACCCATCTGGCGCTCACGCATCGAGGACATGGAGGCGAGTGGAATACCTGTGACTTCTCAACGCCTCCTGGACGTGTTCGAAAGCTCCCAGCGAACCAGTACTGCGCGAACCGACGACGCCCTTGCCACCAGGACGGGACGCACGGTATTAACAGTGTCATCAGTCGATGAAGCGCCCAAAACATCCGTCGACGCAACCCGTCCGGCGCCAGTGGTTGTTGACGTTGCGAACACGGCCACTGTTCTCTCTGCAATCGCCGACATTATATCATCTCTCTCGGCATCACAGAAATGTCAACTCCAAGGTTTGTTGGAAGAACGGACACCACAGAGGGCCTTTTCCTCTTTGCCTCGTTCGACGCGTCTCGTTCCCGCGGTATAATGCTTCTTTGCCCTGATGATATGATCAACCTGGCTGATGTTGGCGAGTCGTTTGTCGAGTCATTGGCCACCGCGCTGGTATTGTCTGCGAGGACAGCTGCGATCGATACACTATCAGACTACTCCCTATGCATTGGTTTGCTAGATTCATCGAGTGCCTTAATGTGGTGTCATATAAGTCCTGTGGCCGTGGATGCCCTGATCCAGCCTACTCTCGATGTCGTGTATAGTAATTCACTCCCAGCCACTTCTAGCCTCTAGCAACCGCCTAGGGTAACTCTGAGTAATCCAGAGGCGGGCCTCCCTCCTCACTCCGGGGTCCGTCAGCAGGCACTCGTGTCAATTCAGCCTCGCCATCTGTCGCCCCCACTTCTCCTTGACCGTGTCCAGCCAGTCGACCCAGAGTTTGTTCTTTTCCCCGATGCGAATCACCCCGTTGCGCACCCCCCTCCAGTCCTTGGTCGGCGACTCAATGTACTGGTGCTGTGCCCAGCAGCAGCGGAACCAAAACCCCTCGGCATTCTCGGTGTAGTATCTGCGCTGAGTGTGATAGCATTCCGAGCAGAGGTCAACCTCGCTGCAGTCGAGGCAGAAGTAGAACTTGGCCCCCCCAAGCGGCCATCTGTCCATCGTCGTCTTGGCGCACGGTCCACTACAGTAAATGAAAAAGCCGAGCAGATCCTCTTTGATTTCCACTTGCGCGTCCTGCGCGGATCGCGACGAGGCGGCCGGCGACGGCGGCCGGTCCGAGTTGTGTTCGCCAGCCACATCGGGAGCCTCCACCGGGGCCTGATCGTCTGCGTGTACTCCGTTGATTTCGACGACCGAGTGGTCGACTTTTGCTGGGAATTCGTCGCTGTTCGGAACCTGTGCCAAGTCCTCCACGGGAAAATGCTCTCTGCTGGTACTCTCTTCGACACTGTCTGCGGCCTCGATCCCGTTGGCGTTGAGATGCGCCGTTAAGTCGTTCTGGGAAGGCTCCTGATGATTGAGAACGGCCGATTCTGTGGCGGGCACAACTTCTCCATTCTGGTCGTTATCTGCTCGAGCCTGAGACGTTGCGGCCCCGGCCAGACTTGCACTCTCGACCTCTTCCGGGTCGGAAATGTCGGACTTCTGATCGTCGTCTTCGTGGTCGTGGTCATGGTCGGGCTCGGCCGTCGTCACGCTTTCCGCCGGCTCGTCTTCGTCCCATCCGTAACGAGGATTGGAATCGTCGTACTCCTTGACCTCGGAAAACTGGAGCGACAGAGCAATCTCGGCGTCGAGATGGAAGTCTGCGAACATCAAGACCTTGGCAAGCGTCCGCAGCGCGTTCGAGTCGTTCGACCCGATCGAGTCCTCGAGGTCTGCGATGCAAAGCTTAAAGGCCTGGTCGGCGTCCTTCATGGCTGCCTTGTCGCCATCGGACCTCCAGGACTTTCTCATCTTGGCCAGCGTGATCATCGCCCGCGCCAGCACAATAGGCTCGAGGATATCCGCCTGCTCGAAAGCGCTGATAAGCTCCTCCAGCCCCGCTATCGCGTTTCCCTTGGTCACCTCGGACTGCGTCAGGGTATAGGTCTCGAAGAGGATGTCCACTTTCATCGGGAACAGGTTGGAGATGATGCCGCCCTTCAGCATGGCCGAGTTGCCGCGGATCATGCCGTCGAGGATGCGATCCGCCATCTTGGTGACGCGGGCGTCGCGGCGGTAGACCTCGGCCAGCTCGCACTGCAAGACGCCCGTCTGGAACGACGCCTTGGTCTGCCAGTAGTCGATGGCGTCTTCGTACAAGTGGATGACAAAGTCCACGCGCCCGGAGCGCACGGCGGCCTGCCGCAATTGGTCCTCCTTGTTGGTCCAGATGTCAGAGCGGTAGTACATCCATTCACACTTCACCTGCAGCGGCTGCCGCTGCACTTCGTCGACGATTTGAGCGTATTCACCCCGTTGGAAGCGGATGGCAACGATGGTCGTCAAAAAGCGGAGCATCTCCTGGCTGTACTCGAGCTCACCCGGCTGCAGCGCCCGTTGGCAGATCGCTAAGGCCTCATCGTCCTGGTCCAGTTTCCTCCACGCGTCGACCAGGAGGAGGTATGCCGCCGTGCGCCGCTCATTGTTCAGATCGGTGCCGAGCGCGCCCCTTTCGTGATCTCCCTGGGCGAGGGCCTCCTGGGTGTACTTCCGGACCATCTCCCACCTTTTCCGCATCTGGTCTTCCGGTTCCTTGTCTTCCTTCGCGTGAGCATGGTATTCGGCCAGACCGAGAGCGGAGTAGAACTTTGCCGGCCCGGGGGTGCTTTTGTGCCGGAGATTGGCCTGGTATAGTTGGGCCGCTCTCTCGCGACACTCCGTCTCGTGCGACTCGTTGAGGAGTAAGGCGGCTGCAATACGCGCCCTAGCGTAGTTCGTTCCGTTAGGAAAACAGTGCTTGCGCCCGTACTCGAGCAGGACATTGGCCGTGTGGGAGGTGATATCGATCGTCCAGAGCAGGCCAGGTAAACCCTTCCAGTTGAGTGACTAGATGCATGGTCAGCGTAGGACGCACAGGGCCCATCCCCGGAGGCCGCGTACCGTGTACAGGGCGCGATATGCAAGTCGATACGGGGTGCTTGCGTCTTGCGCCGTCATCTTTAACGCCCAGTTGCTCAGGTGGCCACGACCGAGGGTCTCGAGCACCTTTTGCGGTGCCCGGATTGTCGCCTCGACCCATGCTCGTGCGCGGGGAGAGAGTTCTTCCTCTTCGTGAAAGTGCATTTTTTTCGCCCACGCGAGGAGTTCCCCGGCTGTTTCCCATCGCCGGGGGGTGTCGGTCTCGGTAATTTCGTACAGATCAAAGTCGTCAAAGAAGTTCGCGTTCGCTTCAAACACGGCACAGACGTCGTTATCGTTAGTGAGCACACGTGCGAGAGCTTCCACCACATCCTTGCCCTGCTTCGACGTCGTCTTTTTGATGTCGATATCCCGCAGGTGCTGGATAAACGTCGTCGCCGCGTACTCCTGGAGCGCTTTTCTGGCGGATGCACCCGCCGCATCTCGGTCGCAGAGAATCTTACAGAGGGTGACAAAGATATCGATCTTCTCTTGCATCGGGTCCTCGATCATCTTGTTGTCGGGCGTCTCGAGGTGTTCTCGGAATGCAGGTTGTCGGAACGAGACATACTCGGGCTTGACTTTACTGGCTTCTGCCGCATCTGGGTCGCTGCCCGATAGCAACTGGTCGTCCGAAGTCTTGATAGTATAGAGCAAGCTAAAACTCACTGTCAGATCCATCGAGAAGGTCTCCCGTGCTGTCCATGTCACTGGCGGTTCACACGTACCTCGACGACATCCCCTGGATCTCCTTTGTGACATCAAAGCTGCCCAAGGACGGTTCAAGCGTCCAGAGATGCTGTAGCTGGTCAATCCGTAGAGGTTGTTTCGCATAGGTACACCACGCGTACAGCCTCTCAACGCTCTTGCGTTCGACTTCGCTTCGCTTGCCCTGAGGCTTGACAATTTTGATCATGGTGTTGTACAGCCACTCCGGGTTCTCGGCACCCTTCATGTCCTCTACCGCCGCCAATTCCGGGGACTCGCTCTGTTCCAGGAGGCGCAGCATCAGATCAACCGACGACATAACACCTAGCTCAATAATGGTTAGCTGACCGGCCCTCCATAGGGTAATATCAAGGGGATCCGATGACTGACTTTTCTTCCAAGAGTTGAGTCTCGCTTTGATCTTGTCCTGGGCGTTGGCAGAGAGCGCCTTGAGGGCCTCGGAGTTCTTGATGCGATAGTCGATGATCTCAGAGACGTCGCCCTTCTCCTTGGTTTTTTGGTCCAGATCGATCGTGCGCAGGGACTTCAACTCGAGTCGCTTGAGCATGTCAGGCGGACCGGTCATTAGAATGCGGACAAAGTTCTTGTCACCGTCGAGAGCCTGGAACCACTTCAACATTTTCTCACGCTCCTCCTCCTTCATCTGCTCGATCCCGTCCAGGAGAACATACAAAACGCGGGAATTTTCCGACGTCTTCTCGAACTTCTTCACCATCAGGCTTTCCCAGAGATACTGGAGCCTCTTCTCTTCGTTGTCCGTGGGAATCTTTTCCGATTCCTTCCCGATCGCGTCACAGAGCTTGGGATCCTGCTCGGCGATTTGCAAGATCAGCGCCACGAGCACGGTTTGGAGGGACTGGGCGTCGTCTTTGCCCGGTTCAAATAGAAAACACGCAATCGAGATGCTTTGTCGTGCTCGCTCTGGCTCACCTGCCGCCGGACGAGACTTTGACATGTCTTGAATGAGACGATAGCACTTGTACGTCAGGTATGTCTTGCCTGCTCCCGAGGAACCCGAAATGTAAATGAACGGCGAGATCTGGCCCTTGACCCACGATTTATAGTATGCTTCGTCGCCCAACCACGAGAACGTCCGAGGCACAATGTGGCTTTCGATGAATTCCATTTGCTTCTCTATAACGTGCTTGGCATCGACGTTGATTTTCATCTTTTTAAAGTTCTCGGCGATCTTGTCGCTCGAGAAGGGTCTCTTCGGCCCCAGCATCTGCTGAAGGTCCGAGGCCTTGAGTTTCATGCTCTGGAGCGTAGATATCAAGTTGATTGGCAGTTCGTCGATTTTCTTGTCCATGCCGACCGCGACCTCAAGGGTCTTGACCGGCACGGTGGCTCGAAAGAGCAGGATGGCTTTGTTGATCTGATCGCATTTCCTTTGGATCTTCTCGTTTCGTCCCTTGATGAGCGCCCGACCGTACAGCCCTGCACAACAGTCAAAACCCTGCCCTCAAAACGGAGGGGATACTTTAGTCAAGCCATGGAGTCCATACACTTCCGGCTATACGCCTTGAAAATTTTGGTGCTGAACTGGCAGAAGTCGAACAAGGCCAGGAAGATGTCCAGGAGGCGGTTTGTGAAATGGTCTTCTTTTGTATGCCGCTCTTTGAGGAGTCCGATGTCTTGCAGGGCATTGTCAATGCTCTCAAAGGTCTCTTCGATGAGGTCAAAGTCGCTGGACATGCCTTTGGCGGCCTGCAATTATCTATTAGTAGAGTCCTGGCGACGTTGATGCGAGGCAGCCTCGACGTAGATAACGGACCGTGACCATGTGGCAAATCATGCCAGCGACAATCTTGGCCGGTGTGCCGTACTTTGCTATTTGTTAGCCCGCGTTGTCAAGCTGTTAATATGGGCACGACTGACGCCATCAGGCACGGCCTCCTGGAGGAAACCGACAGCCACTTCGACCCATTCCAGGCAGCCACCGATGGCAGTGATGACCTTGTCAGACTTGTCTCCAGGATGCCGTGCTTTGTCGAAGAGTTTCGACGCTTTCTCGACGCCCGTGTTGGCGTCGCCAAAATCTCCGGCAACCTCCAATTGCTCGATGCTGATGTTGTTTTCGGCGACGTATCTGTCTATAGCCCTCTTCCACAGCGCATCTGGCGAAGTCGTCGGCCCGGCGTTCTCGTCAGTCTTCCGGGGCCCGCCCTGGGCCTCTGCCTTGAGCTTGGGCGACTGCTCCATTGTCGGGACCTATACTCTCAATATCTTCAGTGGAGCCCAGAGCAACCTTGTGCATCAATGCCCGGGAGTGACCGCCGTTGCCCAACACACGGACGAGCAAACAAGGCTGTGATTTGTAGGCGACCCTGAAGGTGTTGATGGCTGGGAGCTTCCCCATGAAGGCCATGTTCAGGCCCCCTTAGACTTCTGTAGCGCCTCGTCAACATTGCATATGACCAATGACGGCACACCACGTTGATGATGTGCGGCAGCCTCGATGGGGTTGATCTAACCGCTAGTAGTAAAGCGATAGTCACGTTCGCGCCGGGCGATAAGCTAAACAGGAGCTACTCTGTAAACGAAGGTCGGATTTGGGGGCTGAGATGGCGTCGGATGTGAAGTAGAGATAGACCATTGGAGTGTTGTATATCGGAGACGAAGCTGAATGCCCTGCGGATGGCGCGGGGTCTGCCCGACAGCTCTGCTTGGACCGGATGTCGCCTTCTTCATGACAGAGGGTCTTCCTGGTGGAGCCGAGTCTAGGAAAGCCTGCAGAGCGGTGCGGAGAGGTGCAAGTCTATCCATCCATTCTGGTAGAATCCTCAGCCGCACGAATGTCTTGCCTCTCCGGGATAGGTCGAGTCCTTGCGCACAAAGGTTTCCTTCACATGGTCCCCCGGCCACATAATATGTGTAACCCACCCTCCAATTTTGTACTTGTCGCGTGTTTCTCCCATGGGAAGTGGCCTCCGAGAGAGTCAGCAACTCGGCTCGGGATCCATCCAAACCACGACAATGAGCTAAAATTGATACTTCTCGCTAATCTCTCCCCGCCGGGAGCGTCCAGAGCTAATTTTGAGCCTCATTTACCTTGTATAGTTGGATCTGTTCGTAATGCCACTCCATGGGTCGATACTCGGACTCACCGAGTCTCGATATGGATTTCCTAAAAAGCTAGTCAATCTGCGTTAGCCATTTCTTCTTCCTCATCGCATGTCCAGGGGGCTGTCATAATGAGCACGGCTGCACTCAAGGCCTCTTACAGCAAACTAAAGGTGGCGCACAGACTTCTCTGGTGGCGTGAAATCTGCCATCGTCATGACGATATCTCTTTCTCCAGTCTATTCGTCCCTCCTCTGGAAAGCGTCTATTGGAGCCTGGGCTATCCATCCGTTCGCTTGTGGAGGTGGTTAGGGTTGGGCGATTTCCGCGTCAGAGGATGTCGGCCATGTCTATCACCCCTTCGTCTAGCCCGAATGGTTGTTTAGAACTTCACGAGAGCTGAACACCGATTCTCTCCGGGAGAGTGCCAGACTCGCCTTGCACCATTTCTCCGGTGTCTCTGGTGGAACTGCTTGATGCCACGGTGATTTGAAATCGGCGCTGCCGTGCCGACACTGAATCGGGGTCAGTTTTGAAAGCGTTGACGGGCCGTCCTTAAGAGTGCGGCCTCGGGAGGGGAAGCGGGAGACAATCTTCGGATAATCCGCACGTTCGCTGCGGTACCTCCGCCGGCCAATGTGGCGTCGAACAGTATTGCAATCACAGTGCCATCTGCATCGTTCATTCGGCGCATGATCAGACAGAATTCGCATCGCATCCGGCGCGTCTCTTGCGTCTCGTACGATCTTGATCTTGAAGGCCGATGGAGATTGCAGCGGAAGTTCCGAGTGAAAATCGGAAGTATGCCTGATTTGACTAGCGCCTTGGCAAATGTTGCATGACTCGGCCAGAAGGACTCGGAAATTCCTGCCCGCGTCCTGAGCAGTACCTCTCTTCTCGACACGGCCATGTCTTCTGTCCGCCATGTGAACGCGGGCCACCCGTTGAAGGGCCGTCTGGCCCATCTGCCAGCATTGTTGAGCCCTCCAGAGGCACTCCACTCTCCGCAGCAACCACCACCAAACTCCGACGAGCGCGGATCGGATAGGGCGCAGGCAGTGCCGCCGCCGCGTTTGGCTGGCTCGAAGAGGAGGAGACCCCGCGCCGCAAGAGCGTGTGAGTTCTGCAGAGCTAAGAAGCATCGGTGCGACGAGCTTCTCCCGTGTTCGAGGTGCAGGAAGCGGAACCGGCCTTGCATCTACAACGATGCCGATCTTGCTCGACAGCGCTTCCACGCTCTTTCACATTGCGAGCTTGACGGCGAGCAGGCAGGCAGCACGAATACCACACTCAGCACAATCCGTAGAGGCGTGGGCCTTGATCACACGTTTCACGACCAGGCAAACGAAGAGGTCCGCGAAATCAATCCTCACACCTTGAACACTGAGTTCCACGGGCCAACATCTTCCCTGGCCTTCCTCGCGGCTGTACAACATCATGCCAATGAAGACGGCGCTCAGATGACCCAACAGCCGCGATCTTTGGTGTCTGCCTTCCATAATGAGTCCTTTCTGCCCCAGACCACCAGGCAGAGGTCGGCAGAAGCGCAGTCGCCGTCCTCGACTCGATACCATTTTCGCCAATCTCGGTTCTTCCTAGATGGATATTTCCAGAACCTCCATTTCATCCATCCTGTCATTTCTCGAGACGGCTTTTTCTCAAAATGTGAAGATCTCTGGTTCGGCCGATCTGAAAATCCACCTCCAAGCTTTGTGGCCCTGTATTACGCTGTCATGAGTCTTGGGGCCATCATTCAGGAATGGGATGAAGAGACTCTCGACGGCATGGGCCGGTTTGATTGGGCTCGGAAGATGTTCCATTTGGCATCTAGTGCTCTGGAACTGACACCGAGTCATAATGATCTGCAGGCTGTCCAAGCTTGCCTCATCATGGCGAAGGTGTGCCAGAACGAGTTGAACCCTCACCTGGCCTATATGTATCTTGGCAGAGCCGTACGTACGGCGCTCTCGGCAGGCTTCAATCGAAGACCGCGACCCAGTGCAACGGCTGGACGATCTGAAGCACATTCTGACATTGCCAGGACTTGGTGGGGTCTGTATTCATTGGAGATCGAGATGAGCTTCGCCCTGGGTCGCCCTGACTCTCTCGGACTAGACATCTACCACAACCAGACGATGCCGGTCGTGGACGAAACAGAACATGCTATTCTTGCGGTAATGGTCAGCTTCGCCCGCCTCGCTCGCAAGGTGTCGGTTTCGATATACGCATCCGCCCAGTCCACCTCGGAGCGGCTGGCAACAGCGACCAAGATTGAAAGCGAAATGGATGCCTGGCTCATGTCCGTGCCAAGTATTATCCGTCCGACCTTTCATGGCGATCAGTTGTCTACAATGATCAAAGAACCAAAATGGGCCAAAAAACAGAAACATACCTTGAAGTTCAGGTACCTGAATGTCAAGATGGTCCTCTATCGACCTTTTCTCCTGCATGCTGCCGCGACAGACGGAACACCAGAACTTGCACTTCAAACGGCAGTGGATACATGTGTTTCCTCTGCACGAGCCACCATTCAGTTGATGTATCAAATGAATTGCGAGCTCTCCTATTTCCGGACATGGTGGTATAACGTTACCTACACCTTATACGGGGCGTCAATCATTCTATGCTATCTATCTAGGCTGGCCCGATACGAAGAGAGACAGGACTTGCAGAGACATATCGACATGAGCATCACTGTTCTGAACGCCATGGAGGATCACTCTGTCGCCAGAAAGGCGGGTGTTGTCTTGCAAGAGGCGGTACAGCATGCTCAACGCAAAGACAACTCTACCCGAACATGGGTCTCTCAACAAGCTCCGCAACCGGCCGAAAATCTTCTCATGCAACTGGCACACGTGTCTGCTGAGGCGAGTGGCTCGCGTCCTTTGGATGAACCACTCTTGGATTCCTTTCCTGATGTTACCCTCGATTTCATGGGCCAAATCTTTCCCTTTGATGAAAACCACGTATCCCCTTGGCCGAGTTATGCCCCTCGTTAGGGCTTAAGAACTGCTTGCTTGATGAAATCAAGCACCTGCTCGCCCCAGGCCTCTTCAGCTTCAATGCCTGTTCCCAGGCTCAGAACGGGACTGATGTGGTTATGGCCTTCCACCACCGCCACCGAAAGGTTGTTGCTGACAACTTCCGCATAGCGCCACTCCTTCACAAAGTCATCCTTCGGCACCAATATCTCAGTTTTCGGATCGAGGCTCCCCGTTATCACCTGGACCGCGACCTCTTTGAGGTCGTTGATGGAGCCATCCTCCTTTGAAGCTCTTAACAGGCCGAGCGGAGCAAGCTGGCGCACGTCACTACCATAATATGCCGGGAGCGTCTCTGCCCTCTCAGCAGCCGCCTGCTCAAAGTGGAACGGGACAGCAAGGAATGTCAAGCCTGACAGTCTCACATTCACAGCGTCTCGCCCCAAGATTCTCTGCCGGCTCGCCGCGAACTGAGGCGCAAATAGATATGTGGCCAGGTGGACACCACCGGCGGAGTTGCCAATGATATGGAGACGGAGAGGCCTCCTCGAGTCATGCTCAATATTCTCCTGAATGAATTGGATGACCTGTGCTAGGTCCTCCCCACCCGAAGGAAACCTTGCCTCGTGACTGATTAACCGATAATCTGGTATGACGACCTTGCACCCCAATCTTTCCGCGAAGAAATGGCCGACGTTGGCATAAACCAATCCCTCTGGAAAGTTCGGGTTAACCTTGTCACCTCTAACAAGGCCACCACCGTAGAGGAAAATCACCACCCTGTTCTGCGATTGTGGGTCGTTAACGGGAGTATACAAGTCCAACTGCTGACGTGGATGTTTTCCATATGTGAAGGACTCTCTTTGTGTCGCCTTGATGGCATCCGCCTGCTTCAGCAGTAAAGGTGTGTAAAGCTTGTACGTTGGCAGCAGGACCTCGCCGATTGCTGTTCCGAATCCTGGCAATTGCTCCATCGTGGTCAGGTCAGGGCGGCCTCTGGTCCTTCAAACAGACTTGGATAACCCGGTACGGGCTCTGCCCATATGAGACTCATCATGGACGGCACTTCATTGTGATCACCTACCGAGAATCCCTGCCCTCAGCTGAACTGTTCCCCACCAACCCCACCGCCGGCCGATGCGGCAAATATTCTCCAATGATCGGGGTTTCAGGTGCCAAGGGGGCTCATCTCATGTGTCAAGATATTGGACAGGGCAGAACCTAAATGGCTGGAATGCATCACGCTGACGACCAATTGAGTATTGAAGTGAAAAATATTGTTCCGGAGACATTTCAACAAAGCGATGCTTTCTTAATGCCGGAACCTCTGGCAGTAAGGAGAGCGATTAGATCGTCGTGTCCTAACTCGGCCGCGAGATCTCACCCCTTTCCTGGTTTGATGGTAAGAAGCGTGCGGTACACCACTGTTGTTAAGACGCCGACACTACATTTAGGAGTTGCCCTCGGTGGTACAGACTTGGCTCTACAGCGTCCACCGCGAGGCCGACTAGGTGGTAAGGGCGAACCCGTTCGAGAGTGAATCGAGATATGACAAACTCGGCTTCTGCAGGATCAACGCTGGCATATGGGAGGAACTAAACCTGATCTAGCGACCCTCAAACTTTCAAGTCCGGCTTATTCCAACCCATCCGTACAATATCGTCTTCCCATTTCGCATTGACTCTCTTATGAGCTAGGTCGGATGAGAGACCGACTTCCATTGCTCCTCGTGGGATCATTTCAGCCTCATACGCGTTGATGGCATCATTGAGACATTTCTTTCCACTGTACACGGCCGTCAATGCGTCGACAATCTCGCTGGCGTCCTTCATTGCGTTGTTTAGTCCCTGTCCTCTATCTATCGCATGGTTAGTTCTGATGGTCTCTGGACAGGGACAGCCTTACGTGGAAGCATTGCATGCGCTGCGTCTCCAGCAAGTGTGATCCTGCCGTCTCTGTTGTCCCAACGAAAGGGACTGAACTGCGCTCCGCGATCGACAGGGACTATCTCGTCGTCTTTCAGTGCCAGCACCGCAGTCCTCCACGGCTCACAGAAACGTGAAACATTCTCCCGGAAGAAACGTAGCCTCTCTCTTGGGCTACTGAAGTCTGTCACGTACGGAGGGCCGCTCCATGAGAAGAATACTTGAAATGTCCAATTTTGAGGGTGCTCTCTGTCAGAAGCGTCCACCACTGCGAGACAAGAGCGATATGTTAGTCTGTGACATCCAGCGTGCTACCCGATATGTACCTGCAAGGAGTATGATCTCTCCTCGGTCGGAGAATGCCAGCTTCACAATGGGATGATGCATGCGCAAGAAGACTGCTTGTTCTGCATCGTATTTGGCGATATGGTTGATAAGAGTCAGACCAGTGTCGACAAGTCTACCGTTCTCTCCACACAAGTACTCTCGCACTCGAGATCTGGAACCATCACTGCCTATTACGCAGGCGCCACAGACACGGGAGCCATCCTCAAACTCAACCGTCAGCTGGCCAGATGGTCCCAGATCGATGCGCCGCAGATGCCTGTTGCACTTTACACCAGCTGGTCAGCAGAGCGTCTCCGAAGACATACCAGATTTCACTCAACCTGTATGTTCAACTTTTGATTCTGGGACAAGAATTTCCGCAGCCGTTTCCGCGAGACTCGAGTGATGACGGGCATTTGGACATAGCGTACAATCTGTCCCGTGTCGGCGTCGAGGTGTGGAAATGCTTCATTCTCTTTCCAGTCGTAGTGAGGATCGACTGTCGCCTCCCGGAGACGAGTTGCGAGACTGTCTGGCAAGACTTTCTTCAGGTACTCCTCGCCCCAGTGAAGGAGCATTCCTGTGATCGTTCCATCAGCAACCTGCGTTCAGTCGATCTGCGCCTTCGCTCACCCCAGTCACGACTCTTGTTAAGGAAGTCCTCTTCTGTGTCGCGCTCGAATAGCACATATGGAACCCCAGCCTGCCAGCCCTTAGCTGCGAAAAGTCTTGTCCGTCTTCCCAACCGCTTACCTTCTCCAGGCCAGAAGCAATTGCCAGTCCGCAATTTCCTGTCAAATGAGCAGTCAGAACGTGAATCGTTTCCTATCGGGCACGAAGAATACCTCCACCGATGATGAGAACGGGGTTTTCTGGAGAAATAGTTGGATTCATTTCTCGTTCTTCTGGGTCGTTTCTAATCCACTGCAAAGGATGCAATTAACGGAAGCTGCATTCATATCCTTCATCTTTAAGGCACTGGTTATTTTCTCCAGCCCATATCAGGCTCGCCATCCTTTGGGCGCCTGGTGACGTGGTGCGGACCGCTGTTGCATGCCTGATCAAATAGACTCGCTCGCGGATATGAAGTCGCTCGCATGCTCTGTTTAGAAAAGGACACTGCGTTAGCAGGACGGTCTCATCTCGACACGCTATCCACCTCATCTTTCATTTCGATACCCGTCTGGTGTCCCGCTGCAGTCCTTCGGGTGGAACACGATTCGAAGGCGACCTGACTGCCGACACAACCAACATCAACAGAGATCTCGCGTGCTTCAACTCCTGTCTCCCACGAACAACTTGACAATATCGAACGTTTACGTATGGCCACGGTCAGATGACTACAAATGTCCCGCTTCCTAGGCAGCGCGCAAGTCTGTTGGCTGAGGTCAGCTTCGGACGATACCAACGCGAATCAAGTACGCCGATATTTGGCTGGAAGTCATGACTCATCATCGAGCTTCGCAAGTCGCTTAGCGAGTACGCTATTGCAGAATGGTTTTGTATGTGATCATTCCATGGTCCTCCATGATCATGATGTCGTTGCGGCGCCTGGACACGGCACGAGACTCGGCTCTGAAGTGCCACAATGCACACAACTCTAACGCCTGCTCAACGATATCCCAGTCCCACTAATCAGCACGACGGCGCCATGCCCCGGAAGCGCCAGCCGTCAGCAGGAGTTATTGCACAACTGTTCCAATTCTGGCGCCTGCAGGTTGGCTTCCGAAATACGGTGTTTCGGAGCCCATTGCTCCAGATTCTGGCCCAGGGAAGGTCGATGCAGACATGCTCCCGTCATATTGAGGGTCTTCGGCCCCATCATCATAGTAGTCTTCATCCCACTCCTCACCATCTGCAGCTCCGGCTGACGGTTCTTCGGCCTCGCCATCGTAGAAGGCTGGATCCACCTCCTCATCCTCTGGAGCAGCGACTGACGAGTCTTCGAAATTTTGGCCGGTGGAAGCACCAGCGTAGGTGCCTTCTTCGGGGAACTGTCCGCTGTCCGGGGGATACTGTCCACTGTCCTCTGAATACAGTCCGGCGTCCTCTGGGTTCATTCCATAAGCACCTCCTTCCATTCCTGGCTGAAGCTGTTGACTTGCTTGCATGGCTGCCCATTGTTGCTGATCCATTTTGTTCTGAATCGCATACTGGCCAAGACCAACGCCGCCTTGGAGGACGCTGTCGGCGACATTCCAGCCAAGGTCTGCCAGGCGGCCACCTGTCTGGCTCGGTTGTTGCTGGTAATAGGGCGCATCGTTGAAATAGGAGCCCTGCGGGGGTACGTTTCCTGCCCCGGGATGCCCTGCTGGAAGCGTGGGATGGCCCTGAGCGGGAACATCATTGTCGAAGGGGTCCGAGTTACCTTTGATCGGTGCCGCTGTTCCGGCGCCGGGTTCGCTGCCGGATGCGGTGCCGGGATGTTCGCTGCCGGATGCGGTGCCGGGATGTGTTGCAGGCTTGGAACCTGTGTCAGCAGAGCCAGGCGGTTTGGAAGACGCAGGATGGTCATCGGCGAAGAACCCGCTCTTGTTGTCTGGGTCGCTGTTTTTCGGCGTGGTGTCGGAACCTGTGCCTGTAGAGCCAGGCGGTTTGGAAGAGGCAGGATGGTCATCGGCGAAGAACCCGCTCTTGAGGTCTGGGTCGCTGTTCTTCGGCGCGGTGCCTGCAGAGCCAGGCTGGTTGGGATGCTTGATATCAAGGTCTCCGTTCTGCTTTGGGGGGGTGGGCTTAGGGACGTTCGGTTCTGTACCGGCTTTGGGATGATCGGGGAGCTTTTTGGTTGATGCTGGTTCCGTGTGTGGTTTGCTTGTTGGCGGCTTGGCGCCGCCGCCGCCGCCGCCGAGCTTCGGCAGGCGGAATTTGACCATATCGAACTGCTGGCGGAATGGGATGCTACAAAAATGAAGGAGAGAGATCGAAGATGCTTTCACAGTCTGGTCTTCAAGTAGTTGGATGCTTCCTCGTAGTTCTTTATACTAGACCGGGAAATTGGATGGGTGCCTGCGCCATGGAGCGCGGTCTACGGCCCGCGTTAACGGGACTCTCGTCGACGCAGACCGATTCTTGGGATTCTTCCCATGGCAGTTCCTCGCTGCATCCCAAATCGGCGGTGGTTTAGCTAGCGGTGCTCGCAAGCAACACAAATACCTGGCTGCTCCATGGGGGCTTATGCCGAGATACTGTGTATAATCGAGCTTGGAGCTATTCCTGGTCATCGGAGAGACGGAGGCTGCCCAGCGACATTCATCCTCGAGGTGGTCGAGCCAGAGTCCAAAGATGCCCGCCTCACATTTTCGGCTCAAAACGTACGAGGTATCTCACGCAAAGACGTAGGATACCCACAACCGACATTGGCCACTTTTGCCTCCAGTGTGACCCTTCTACTCCACCTCATCGCGCATGGGGGGTGAGAATAAGCAAGACGCCCATTTCCGGTTACAGTAGGGAGCGACCCAGGAACAGCTTGTAAATTACAGTTATGGCGGTCATTTCATGAAACACGCTAGTGCCCTGATTGGTGGGAGCGCCCGTGCTTTGCGCGCTAAAGGCTTCAGCCCCTTTCCATATAGCACACGTGGGCAGCTATAGCGGCGCTACTCGTACAATAAAACCCCCGCCCTCCAAGGTGGCTATGTCGCGTTCCATACGTGCATCGCTGAGCTATAGCTCCAATTTGGGCGCCTCGGCGAAGCATGGCATGGGGGGAGCGGAGGGGTGTCAGCCTGAGCGGTTCTGGCCTGCCTTCCGCATTGGTACAGTATTAGCTCTCTGACTCTGGCCCAAATTGCCGTCGACTCTTCACGGGCCGAATCGACCGAATCAGCGCCACGCACTGTGCAGTGCGGCGCTTTTCGCTATTCTCGTCAGCCAGTGTGACTCTGGCCGACACTTGGTCTTTGTGGTGAAGATCAGCCAGCGGCTGAGCCTGTGGCAGACCGCGCCAATCATTTGGCTCTACTCCCCCGTTGATCAGTGTTCCATTTACATCCGGACAGCTGTGCTCAGCCTCCAGCAAGAAAACGTGAGCCAGATGCTATTTTTGCTCGTTTGCTATCGACTCACAGGGAATATAAGGAGCCAAAGGTAATCGGATATAGCCAAGAGCAGATCCAGCAGATCCAGAGTCACAAAAGCAGCCAGCACCAACATCTTTCATCATCATCCTCGTCTGCATCTTACATACCCGTCCACCTACCAACCTATCCACCACCTAGCAGCTGTCTTCTCCGACACAAAGTCTTTTTCCCATCTCTTCCAAAATGTTCGATCACGTTGAGCAAGAGGCCGAGAACGGCTTCCACCACATCGAACACGGCATCCACGAAGTGGCAGATGCGGTCGAGGGCTTGTTCGACCACGACGGCAACGGCGACGATTGCCACGACGGCGGCCACTACGACGATTCAGAAGACTATGGTTGCGAGGACGACGGGTCGGGCCAGCACCACCACGGCGGCTCCGAGGGTTATGACCACGAGGGACACGACGGATCGTGGGACGACAGCGACAACAGCCACGGGCACTCAGGAGGTACTTTTTTTCCGCAGCGCCGCTCATCACTGACTCCCTCGCAACTCGCACGAATGCATACTGACTCTCGTTTCGCAGAGCACGATGGCAGTGGAGGCCACGAATGGGGTCATGGCGGTCAGGATGAGATGGGCGGCCACGGTGGTCACGGCGGACAGGGCGGTCACGATGAGATGGGCGGCCACGGTGGTCACGGTGGTCACGGTGGTCACGATGAGATGGGCGGCCACGGTGGTCAGGGCGGCCATGGGGGTCAGGGCGGCCATGGCCACCAAGGTGGCAGCTCCGGTGGCCATGGGGGCTGCTAGGAAGACGACTGTCACGGAATGTAGTTTTCTTGCCTTCAGACGCATATCGAGCCGGGTTTAGAATTTATGACGGGTCCAAGGACTACTGAAAGGGTATCTTTCTACGGCCGTTCGGGAGCGTGCTGTCTCCCTGGGGAAAACGGAGAATGGAATCATTGGGCTGGTTGATTTCTGCATATAGTCAGTCGTTTTAATGCATTCCTGTGGTCGCATAATCTTTCGTGTCCTGAGCGATCGACGACTACTACATCCTGGCTTCCGCACCCGTCTTGAGATTCCGTAATCACGGCTGGGAGGGGATCCTGGGCCTTGGAGACTCAGAATTCTAGTACGTGATATGCTTGTGGATGTGGAGGAGAACCGAACTCTGGTGTCATCAAGCATTAAAACCAGCTTACTTTCGTGTTGCTACTGTAACTCCCAACAAGAGACATCGCCTTTCGTACCAGCACGTCTGAACGCTGATGGTAGTTCCAAGATATTCTCCCCTCGCGGACGATGCAAGTCTATCTCAGCTAAGGTGGTGACATGGAAAAGGCATCCTGAGCTTATGGCCGAATCGTGACTCTGTAGCTGAGCAGCATTACCCTCCCCATATCAATAACGTTTACACTTGCTTGGTGTGTAACCAGATGAGCACTATCCCTGCTCACTCTCGACATTCGAGCTGAGTAGGTAGTTGTCTTCTCCTGCACAAGAAAACCATCGAGGAGAAAGAACATCATCCCGGGAACATAAACCTTGGCTTCAGTTCGACTGGAGGGCACAGCATCCTCCAGATTTTCCCATTGGATATTCCTGAGATCGAGATCACGTCCTGAAACCGGGGTGTTATACGATGTGGCAAACGTCAACACCAGGATCACCCTTCAATCTCTAAGATACAGTGCTAAATTTCAGCTCGCCAGACAGGAGCATGGCCTCCCCATCGTGCGAGACAATGAGGGTATGACCGGCCGGGCAGAGCTCACGCCGTGTCCTTCGTATGGGACACGTGCTGGTTGGTCGCACGTAGGTTAGAATGTTCCGAGACGAGCAGGGGCAATTATCTCCTTCTCTACTGTAATCCGCCGCGAGCAAAAGCTGTTCGTAGCCTCGACCAGGGAAAGTACAGGATGGCTGGGTTCGAACGTGAGAGCAGGGTCGCGTCAGACGATGCCTGTTTCTGTCCTAGCCGCTGCTGATGTAAAAACATACCTGAATTGCATCCGGGCCCGATCATATCGAAGCTCCCTCTGCCCGATGAGTAATGGACAGGGTGAGTACGGGATACTGTAGGTACGGCCTCCGACATGCAATCACACATAGGGCCGTCGCACCAAAATGGCAAAAGGGGGGGGGGGTGTCAAACAATTAATTGCCTTTAGTTGCTCTTATTGCTGATGTGGGGGGGAGGGGGGGAGGGGGGAGGGGGGCAAGAGAACAGCCAGCCTTGCCTTTCCAGCCCGGGCCACGGCGCAAGCTGCTAGTATACTAAGATACTACGTACATACCACGACGCCCCCGGTCCATGGACAGGCTCGACCCCATCCCAAATTAGCATATGAACAGCCTCGTCTGACGGCTGCCATCCGACATGTGAGCTCGCTGTTCGCTGCTCGCCCTCTCTCCACACGTGAGCGTCGGTCTCCTGGCTACGGTAATCGGGTACTAAAATTGGCTTGGCTCAGCCCTCGAGGCAGGCCCAGCAGGGCTCCTCTGCTATATTTGCGCAGCAGAATAAAAACATGGGCGAGCAGATTCCTGGCCGCATATTTTCTCTGCTCCCATGCAAAATTCACTCGTTCTTAGCACCTCTGGAAAATCTTGTTGTGTGTCAATCATTTACACTCCCTACTAGCTAGCTAGCTCTCTGCTGCGCTGTCGAACCACCACCTTCCTTTACGCTTCGTTTTAGTCGTTCGCGCAACACACACACTCCCTCAAGATGAATGCCATGACGAGTATGGGCCAGGGGATGGGCTCGGGCATTTCGCAGTATTGGAAGAAGCACATCGCCGGTATGTTTGATTGTTGTGACCGGTTACCCAAGCAGCAGCTGCTGACCACCGCGGGGACGAACAGACAGCGTTTGGCTCCGGCTTTTCGTCTACGTCTTGGGCGCTTTGGCCATCTTGTTCCAGAGTAAGTGGTTTGGGCCTTTTTCATCTCTTGTTCGAGAGAGCGCCGTCGTGCTGATCCATCGGGTCCAGGTCTTGTCATTCTCGGAGATGTCCCGGGCGCTCAAGGCGCCGGGAGTGGCACGTCGGGGTACTATCTCTTGCAATTCAATTCGCAGGACGGGTATGCGACGACGCGGCTTCGCATCGGCTACACGGCCATGTGCTGCTCGCTGTCCGACGGGCCCGAGCACTGCGCCATCACGGTCGGCAAGGACCACGACGCCAACATCCGGTACCTGTCGACGGGCAACAACGACAGGCAGTCGTTCGAGCAGCTGCCCGCCAACGCCACCTTGAACTCGGTCCTGTACGACGTGGCCTCGTCGCTGCAGAACGACGTCTTCATCGTCTTCCCCGCCATCCCCGGCATGTTCCTCGCCCTCGGCGTCATCATGTACATCATCTACGGCGCCTTGAACAAGCCATGGGTCGGCCCCGCGTCTTCGTGGAGACAGTCGCAACGAAACCGCAGACTCGACATCATGCGTCTGGTAAGTCACGACTCCCAAGGGGGGACGGATTGCGATGTGGCCCCGGTGCTAACGGGGGACGGTGACAGATCATGATCATCCTGATCGGCGCCAGCATTGTGTTCAGCTTCGCGGCCGCGGTGTCGAATTCGCAAATGTTTGCCGCCGTGCAGCTGGCGACGAGCCACAACAAGCAACAGCCCGGCATCTTCCAGGTCACCAAAGGCACGAGCGCGCTGGCACTGCACTGGCTGGCCGTCATCTCGACGATCGGCTTCTTCATCGGCATCATCAAGACGCACGTCGAGATCAGCAGCGTCCGCGTCAAGGTCAACCCCGAGGACACGGCCGGAACGTCGGGCGCGACGTCCTTCCAGGCCAACGGCGACACGATCGAGCGGTCGTCGCTGCTCAAGGATGCCGAACCCAGTAAGTTGATTCTACCCTTGTCCCTGTCTCTATCTGCGACCGTGATTGGTCGACCGTCTACTACACGCAGCAAGCTAACCGGTCCCGATAGTGGCGATGAATCCAGCCGGACTGGGACCGCAAGCGCCAAACGGAGCCGGTGGAGCCATGGGCGGAGCACGCGGCGGAGCAATGGGCGCTCGAGGAGGCATGGCTGGCCGCGGCGGCGCCATGGGACGAGGCGGCATGGGGATGAGAGGAGCGGCCGGTGGCATGCGCGGCAGAGGTCGAGGCATGTAAGCCACCAGAACCAACACACCCAATCGGACGGCCGGGCGGAGGGGGCGGCCATTGTAATCATGTCTTTAGCGCCAGCATTTTCGGGTCAAAAGGGACAGCACGGACGGGACCGTTCAAGGGCAATGAACAAGACCGGCCTTTTTCGATCGGTCTCGAAATCGATATCGACAACATCGAAGTCGACGTACATATCAGAATCAGAATCAGAATCAGATATCCATTGGATGTTTCAAACACAGAATCAGTCGTCGATGCGATACTCGTACTGTGCAGCTTGACGGTCTGGCAGTCAGTGTGCACGCGGTTGGTCATCTCGGCAACGAATCCTGTACTCTACCGCCCATTGGCCCAACCTTAACGGTTAAGCTGCGGGGCCCGCCCCAAAACTGCACGCCAATCAACGCCCGGGGAGGGGGGCAAGGTTACACGCACGGCTCTCGGACGCTGACAGTACAAGTCTTAGATGACCGCGGTCCCTTGCTATGTACCTCTCGCGGTCAAGGCCTGCTGCAGTCATACACACATACAGACAGACAGACATGGAGAGCGAGTACGAGGTTCGAATACACCTTACTGTCCACTCTATACTTGACATGCCACATACTACATGCTACATGCTACATGCTACATGCTACATGCCACAAGTTGTTCGCGCTGCTGCTGTTTAATGTTGCTGTAGTTGGTTAGAGAGCCAGCACCAAGCAATCTTAGCAGCCTTGGCATCGAATCGAACTGGTCCGCGACAGTCGCCTACGGTGTAATGCGACATTCATTCTCTCTTTCTCAGAGGGTCTGGGTAATCCGATCTATCGTCAGCAGCAGTCGTCTAGTACTGGCGTTTAGCTTTCTCCCATTATCTTCCTTCTAGGGAATCCCGTGCCCACGCACCCCGAGAGTGGCGAGAATAGTTCATGCAACACGCCCGATCCTCACATGAGCAGCAGCCAGAGCACCTGTTGCAAGCGGTGTTACTGCTTACACCGTGCCTATGGAGTATGCAAATGTTGTCAACACCGTTCATGCGGGTAAGCGCGAATGCGGTCGCTAGCACCTGCCCGTCCGAGTCTAAGCGTGCACATTACTCGGGGACTCGGGACTCGAGGAATTTAGCACGAGCGAGCGTACTCCGTACTGCGTCTCGTAGTGCGTACTACGTACCTAGCTAGTCGCCACATGATACATGCTAAGATCGACGGCGGCGTCAACGGCGTGGTCCAGTCTAATCTTATCAGAGGCGATTTGAGTTGCGCCCCAAGCGCGAGCAGGGCAAGCGCTAGTGGTTTGCTCGATTTGGCTCTTTGCCCATCGATCGCCATGGAGGCTTGGTGAGCTTAGTGGTGCGAAGCCAGGGCGCAAGGGGCTCCTCAGGCGAGAGCGCGCCGCCCTGTGATTGGGAACTCGGTGGGCATGGCGTGGGGGGCGTCAGCCTTGGCGCGGGGCCCTGCGCCGCGTTCGAATTTTCTATTTGCTTGGGTTGGTGCGCGGGGACTATTTTCTCACTGACTGACTGCGACGGTACGGTTGGGTCGGGGGCCCATATGTGTGTTTGCTGCGGCCGGGTGGGTTGGTCGGTTCGTCCGTTCAGGCAAGGAAGCAACGTGTTGGTGATTATTCCCAAGGCTGGTACTCGGTGCTGTATAATCACAAGCTGTTCTGTGTGAGCCGCGCCTCACTGTCATCTTTACCCAATCTCCGTACCGTCTCCAACTTGGTCACTTAAGGATATCTTTGCGTTAGCCGAACATTTGTGCCCCGGCGAAGCACAGCGCCTTTATGGCCTGCCGCGAGCACCCATGGTGAGTCGGTATCTACAGCGTGCTCTGGAGACGGGCCTGTTTTCGGCCACGCGCAAGATGCCAACAGCAATAGTCAGTGTCGTTCCTCCTCGTAGCAAGACAGCAATGTCACGTCCATCTTCGCACGTGTCAGAGCCCCAATATTTAAATATAACTTGTTCAGTATTAAGAATTTTAGAGTTATGTACATACATACGCTGCATTAGGACCGTGACCAGTCGCAGCTTGGCTGATCCGCCAAGGCAAATCTGCAAACATCCATCCAGCTCATTCGCCGCTACGTTGCGCCGTGTCATCTAAACTCGTCTCCGTACTGGTTGTAGTCGCCGTCGTTCACGAGCGTGCGCCGTGACGAATAGCCGTCCCAGTCCCGCGAGTCGGGAGGATACATGTAGTAGGGCACCGGCTTTCTCCTGCCCATCGGCGGCATGTCGTATCCTTCGTACTGTCGTAGCGGGGCGTGTGTGCGGCGGCTTGACCCGATACACAGCGTGGCCGTCGTGGTCAAGGTCGAGATGAACAAAAGCGCGACGGCAATCCAGATCATCGCCATAAAATAATTCCCCTGCGACGCAGTAACGCCGATCTCGTCCCCGTTCGCGTTGATCCCATTCACCACAATCGTCACAATGGCCGTCGCAATGCCGGAACAAATGGTAAGAGCTAACAATGCAATCTGTGCCACCCGTCAGAATCGGACGCGGGGGTGGGCATGCTGTTGTCGAGGAGACACTTACCACAGAAGTAACGAACAAGAATTTGGCCGTGGCTTTGGTGGCCCGGAACAGACTCAAAAACGCCGCCAATGTCGCTAGAATGAGAGATGCAAGTCCCACGAGGAGGAAGCCGATAAAGGCCGACCCCGCCGAATTCACGTACGTAAAGGAATTGGTGATTCCGTGGGGCCAGTCTAGGTCCGACAGCGACAGATCGACACCCAACGCTTGCCCGGCCTTCTTGATGGCGTCCTCGATGATGTCGACGAGATTGAAGTGCCGAGCCAGTGACGGCGTCTCGCAGTGGGTGAGGACGGCGGTTCCACTGGGATCCGTATAGTTCGGCAGATAGCTACCCTCGCAGTAGTTGATGGTGAAGACCGAGTAGTACGGAGCGATGTCGAGCCTCGCCGTGCCGACTGCCAGCGTGCCATTGATGACGGCGGTGCCGTTGATGGTGAGCGTCCCGTTGACGATCTCGGCACAATTGCAGCCTGATGCTGTGTCAGTAAAGGGCACGACGGGGATGGCAATGCGACGACAATATGGAGGGTTTCCTCACCGTTCCCAGTGCCGTTGTTGAAGACGGTATTTGCTATTTGGGCGTCACTGATCTGGTCACCCGTCAGCCAGCATTCAGGCCACGGAAGACTCCACTCACTGTGAACATGTCCAAGGTGGGAAGCGTCGACGTGGTGTATCCCGCCAGCAGCACCATGAACATCAAGGCCGTCGATGCCAGCGCTGAGAGCAGCGTCAACAAGGGTGGGAATCGCATCGCAATCCCCAACCGAGGACAGCACGACAGAGACGACGCAAGGAAGAGTCGATGACGGCAACTCTCGGGTGGAATGTAAAGAGTGACTGTGAAGTCGAAACCTCGTAAAGAGTGACTGGGATGCAAGAGAGTGTGCGACAAAGGAAATGCAGGAACGAGAATGCCAGAGCACGATTAAACATACCAGACCAAATAATCCGAGCCTGCTGCGCATGCCCCAGTCGTGCAAGGCGCATGCCGCAAGCTCACCTAGTGCTATACATCCAGTACAGCCTGCCTTCCCCAGCCGGCCCTGCGGTGGATAGAGAGTCCGACGCGGTGTCCATCGACTTCGCCGTAGCAGAGGGGAGGGGGTTGGAGGAGGGGCCCGCTTGCGTTGCCACCAGTATTATCATCCGCCCACCAAAAATACACGGGCCGCTGCTTCGAATATAACCCCAACCTGACCAACCATGCTTATTTTAGGACGCCTGGCTATTGTCCGCTTCTGGAACAGCTTCGCCGTCGGCTGGTGTCGCGGCTAACCCTGTCGGGCATTTCGCACAGTGCACCTCCACCTTCTCCTCTCGGCGCCCTCTCCCCATATGCGCAGATTGCCGGCTTTGACTTTGGGGAAATTTGATCCACGGTCGACCAGAGGCCCGTATTTCTACAGGCATACAAGGCATCTGGCATGGCCGCAGCGAACTGCAGATGTGCTCAGGTTCTCTAGCCCGTTATGTAACCTCTCTCTGCTGCTTTCGCGTTGAAAGTGATCCGGGCTTTGCGGGTTGCGCGTGTGGTGTGGAGCAGTCTCTGGCTTTGGGAAAATATGACAGGCCACTTGCGTCAACATCGCATTTCGTTACTGCTGTAGCAAATAAGGGTATACACATCTACGAATGTTTTTATTGATGCCTGAACTGTACTTTATCTACGCCCGCCAACCCCAAACCGTAAACCCCGAACCATCATGCTGGAGAAGGTGCTAGAAATCCAATGCCCGCCGGCTGCCTCATATCGTACCCGAGCCTGGGAGAGCTGCCAGGACCCGAAGCCGGAGCTTTAAATGCTGGAGGGGTCATTCTCGGGCTTGGAGGAAGCCTCTGAGGAGTCGGTCCCCTCACTGGCGTCGTGGGACCGTTGCCAGCTCGGGGTTTGCCAGGGCTCTTCCAGAAGAGGTTGTGAAAGAATGATTCCGTGGGTGTTGCCGAGTTTGTTGGCATAGAAGGAGAGTTGGCGGGCTGCAAGGTGAGCTGCTGATCGCGGTTGATGCTCATCGCTCGCGAAGAGCCATCCGAGCCGGTTGGATAAGGAGTGACTGATCGAAGAGGTTGCGCGGCAGGAAAGGTTGGCGGTACAGGGGCTGAAACGACAGGCATCACGGGCGGCGTCGGAGTCGAAAGGACTGGCATGACTGGTGGCACCGGAGGCACAGGAGAAGTCATATATGCTGACGGTGCGTGCGTTGGTGTTGGTGTTGGGACCAGCTGCTGGTAGTGGTGGTCGCACTGGGCGGAACTCAAACTCCTCGATATCTGGGTTGTGGTAGTCTGCCTAGGCGCGAGAATTAGCACCAGCCGTGTTCATCGTGATCGTGCTCTCCCACCTTACCAGGCCTGGCTGCCATCAGCTGGATGGTGCGAATTGTAGCCATGGTACATTCCATAACCGCCTTCGTGACCGCTTCCATATCCGCCTCCGTACAGGTGGCTGTTGCTTTCGTCGTAGCTGTGGTAGGATTGCCCGGCGTAATTGCCTCCGTAGCCGTGGTGGTTCATGTCGCCGTAGCTCTCGTCATAATATCCATCATAGTAGCTGTCGTCGTACCAATAGTCGTCCCAGTAGTACGAGTCGTCGTAGCCCTCGTGGTAATCTCCGTTCCAGTTGTCGTCATAATCGTCGTAATGATAATTATTGTGGTCGTGGTAGTAGTAGGACATGGTGGATAGAGTAGTATGTCGTGGAGGCTAAAGGATATGCGAGCCAGAACAAGAAGCACCGTTCAAGCGAGGGTGAGGGTTGTCAAATATTGGCAGTATCAAGTCTGGTTCTTCAAGCGGATAGGTGCATTGTTTCCAAGTCTTATGGAGCACAAGGATTGGAAGGTCTGCGCAGGACCATCACGCAGGCTTGTCCCCATCCAGCCAGTCACTCGGCAAGCTCCTATTTCTGCTGTGCCATGCTCATGCTGGCTGGGCGACCGCAGCGTGGAGTTGTTCCGACGCCGGCAGCTGCGGCCAAGGATCCTTTTGCTGTGTATAACGCTGGCAGGTAAGCAAGCACTGCTGGCTAGGAGGCGCACTATGCTGTTTTCGGGGGTGGTCGGTACACAGCGACGCCAAGATTAGAGGCGCCGAAGCCAGCGGGTCTCCATATTTAGCAGGGGGCGGTCACAGAGTCGGTTTAAGCAAATCGATAAGCTTCTGCCGCCTGGCTTGCCCGACGGTGGCGTGCTAAGCTATTTCCGGGAGCAAGCTTTGGTCTTGGTCCCCGATGCCGAGGGAAGGCTGATGCCCCTGGAGGGTCATAGGTGGGCCGTCGGGCGGGAGTCATTACATCTATTTTCAACAGACACCCTTGCTGCTCCACCCCGGCTTATGTCGACACCACGCACCAGCCAGCCAGAACTACCGGTCAGTGTACATGGCCTGCTGCCCTGGACATCAGGAACCACTGGTTGTGATGTGGTGGGGTCTAGTTCTAGGCCTGCTGTCTGGACGCGCCGGGGTTGAATCGCAGCAGCAAGCTGACCGGCTTACACCAGAAACGACTCGTGCCAGTGACCAAACAGGAAACATTGCTGTGGTACGAGGAAATGTTCATTCTGTCAATTTGCACGAATCAGTCTACCGGAGACCGAAATGCATCTACTGCTCCCAGCTCGACCTAAACCTGCTCGGTGCCATGGGTGGCATAGGCATGGCAAGTCGCGGGCCCGCGTAGATTCGGCTGAGTGGATTGAACTGGAGGTCTCCGCTTCCAGGTGAGGCCGGGGATAGCACCTCTTCGTCCTCTCTGCAGCGTTCATCTTCCCACGCTGCGTCTTCGTCATCGTCTTCTGCAGGCCCCCGGGCGCCAGCCCCATTATCGTATGGGCGAGGGGCCTGCATGTATGCCCCGTTGACGTTCCCTCCTACGCCCCTGCTCTCGAGTTCTGGTGCTTGTACTGGGGTCATTCCAATAGGTGTCCTCGACGCCACCTCGTGCGGCAGCTCAGAGTATTCAGGCGGCGGCTCCGGCGTAATAATGTAGGGGAGCCGATCATCATCCGGATACGGCTGTTGTCTTTGTGATCGCTGTCGCTCGATGGGAAGAGGAGCGTATACGGGAGATGGGTCATTCGGATCGGGGTACACCTGAATCTCACGATATAACGCCGTCGATTCAGGATTCTCTTGCTCTTCGGTGTACCCGGGATCCTCCGTGCCATAGGTGTCCTCCTGCGGGTACGGGTACATTTCATCCGCATCCAATTGCTCGGCTCTGGCGTTGTCGACTTCATCGACGACCTGTATTTGGTCATCTGAGCGTAGTCCGTAATCCGCCTCTTGAGACCACTCACCTCCTCCGTAAGACATTGCGCCGTTTTGGCCTGGATACTGGCCGCCTTCTCCATTCCACTCCTGGTCATTTTGTCCGTCATAAGCATTGACATCCTGCTCGTAGTAGGTCGGATCGTACTGTTGATCCTGATACCAGGAGT
This sequence comes from Phialophora macrospora, assembly GCA_000835435.1. Classification (NCBI taxonomy): domain Eukaryota; kingdom Fungi; phylum Ascomycota; class Eurotiomycetes; order Chaetothyriales; family Herpotrichiellaceae; genus Phialophora; species Phialophora macrospora. The sequence continues at coordinate 5,944,735 of KN846956.1, read as the reverse complement.
TCTCGTCGTATCCATCGCCGCTCCCCGCATGGCTTCCAGTCTTGTAGGCGTCCGCGCCCGACGGATCTTGCCTCGCGTATGTCGTTGGGTTGTAGTTGTTGTCGTAGTCGTAATCCTCGGTGTAGGCTTCTCTGTGGTACGCATCATCGCCCTCATCAACTTCATTGTACGCGCCAGACATATAAGCCTCGCCTTGATAGCCGTCATCAGCTCCAGCGTAGTCCTCAGCTTCATACTCGTTGTTGTAGCCGCCGTCGTGCTGATAGTCGTCGTTCTCATACACATACTGGTCTCCATCCTCGGCGTAGGTCTCGACGTACCCCTCGTACTCCTCATAGTGCCCGTGCTCCTCCTCGGGCGCCTCATCGGGATCCTGGTTTCCGCCGTCCTTGGCTAAGAGGTAGTCTGTCAATTGCTTGACCACGCGGGATCTGTCGCCGCTCGCAACAGCCGCCAACAGCAACGCGGTTTCGTGTATTTCAGCACGCCAGTGCTCGTCTGGCATTTCTCAGTTCTTGAACTTCAATTCATCGGGTGTCGATGTCGTCGCGGTACAATGTCTTGGAGTCGACGGTGGCGGGGGTAGAGTGTTGCGGTGTTCGAGATTCTGGCCGTGCAGCCCCAAGGATACCTTGCAGATGAAAAACAACGTCCTGCCTCAGGTGGCGAAACCCCAAAGCGCCAAGGTTGGCAGACCGAGACGAGGCTCAGTCGTCGAAGCTCGGTGCGACTGCGGAGGCGCCGCAGACTGGAACCGGGACCTCCCTCGTACGCACGTGTGGGCCGGCGAGGCAAGGATAGAAGTCCTAGCTCAAAATAGTTGGGTAAGTTTGCCCTTTTAGCTGTCATCATGAACCACGCCCGAAGGGGGAAGTGGGTGGGGGGTTTGGATCCACCCGCGTGCCGATACAGTCACCGTCACTGGGGGGGGGGAGGGGGTTCATGTCGAAAAGTGGGCCCCGCCCAGCCAGACGCTGCGACTAAAGCACTCAACCTCCCAGTATCGGTCCGCCCAGTATAGTTTCTGGGCTGAGCGTCTGTAGAGAGGCGGTGCGACTTCTCGCCCACAGAACAACACCCAAGATTACGATGGTATGGCGACGTCTAAAATTGGGTGTGCCCTTTCTGTTCACGCTGTCGGCGGGAATGAGGGCTAGAGGGCTTGGGGGGTTCCACGTCGAGAGTCAGTCAGCCCTTGCGGGTGTCTTTAATTTTTAGAAGCTCTCACAGAAGCTCTCCCAGCCTTGGAAAGCTCTCTGATATAAGGGCAGTAAGAATCCCTCCCATCATCATCAGCATCATCATCACCATCACCACCCACTGCAACAACTGCAACAACTGCAACAGCCTCTGCACCACTTTGCAATACAACCATTTTCGAAGCTCATCACCTTTTATCTATCCACCGCATAAGATGGCGTTCTTGGCCCCTGTTTTGGGCGGCTTATTTGGCGGCGGCAGCAGCTCGTCAGCCGATGCTTCCGCCAGCGCAGACTCAACTTCCAGCGCAGATTCATCCAACTCCAATGAAAACCAGAACAAGACAGTCAGTCTCTCTGAGCCAGGTCGATGCCGCCGGAAGTCGTGCATCTCGGTCTCCCCCCTTCTTGGGATTTCTTGCTAACAGTGCCACAGGGTGACCAAACGCTGAGTGGTGGTGATCAGAACACCACGACCGGACCTAACACGAACGCGCAACAAGGAGGCAACAGCGAAAACACGGTACGTCTACCCTAGCGCCCCGCATGGGTCGTGGACCTTATCGGCCACCGTGGTTCACCTGTTTGCTGACATGTTCGATGGTTCTCAGAACGCAGGAGGCACGTCGTCCAGCAACGGTAACTCGATAGGATCGGTCCAAGGCGGCAGCGCATCAGGGAACTCGGTCGGCCCCATCTCCACCGAAGGAGGAGCTGGTGGAGATGGTGGCAACTCCAACGCGCACGGTGGGAATGTCGACAACTCCATCCCCATCACGAACACCCAGGCCATGGCCACGACCAACAACGTCGACCCCAGTGCCCACTTCAACTCCAACGCCCAGTTCAACCCCAGCCAGACCTTCGAGTTCAACTTCCCAAGCTCGATGGGTGGACACCACGGTGGTCACGGTGGAGGTCATCACAATGGTGGAGGACAATACATGGGTGGCGGTGGCATGCACGGCGGTGACATGCACAGCGGCGGCATGCAAGCCATGCAGGGCGGTGACATGTACAGCGGCGGCATGCAATCCATGCAGCAACACCCGCAGCAGTACGATGAGAACGAGATGTACGACGACGAGGGCGCGTACAGTCACGAACAAGATCCCAGCCACGCCATGCAAGGCAACGAAGAAGATCACTCCTACGGCGGCGGCAACGGCATGATGGGTATGTCGGACCCGTCTCACATGCAAGGCGGCAACGCCGCTATGATGGGCATGTCGGACCCGTCTCACATGCAAGGCGGCTACGCCGGACAAGGTGAAGACATGGGAGAAGGGGAGGACGAGTATGAGGAAGACCCACAGCACGCAGGCTATGAGGACGAAGAAGACCAGTATGCCCCACACGCGGGCGCCGGATATAGCCAGGCTCAGATGGCCTACTGAGGAGTCCGCCAGCGAGCCCGACCACCTGCGATGCTTTCCCACCCTTACTGTGTGGTCCTCGGGAGATGTGTTGATGGAATGGTACATTGTCATTGCGGGATGTTGGAGTTGATGTTGATATTGCGCGGGTTTGTCCTTTGAAGACAACGAGACCTCTGTCATGGGAGTCACAGCTGTGTAGACCAAAAGCCTCCTTTGGCACGTTGAACATAATCTCCGCCGCGGATCGAATCTATGTCCACAAGTGTTTTCTAAGTCCTGCTATTCCGTGCGCGCCATGGCGAGCCAACTCTCATCTCCACCCGGCCAGCTTCGGATGCTAGTGACCGCACAAGCTCGGAATCATGCTGGCACCGACCCCGACCAGTCCATCAATGTAGGCCAGGAAAGTCTGCACAGGAATCATGTCCATCAGGCCGAGACTAGGGTTCGAACTCCTCAGCACTTGTCCACCCCACAGGACCCGAATATAGTAGCAGCTATGACGAGAGTACAATTCAAAGACCACTTCCGAGCCCATTCCCGGCCACACCATGACGTCCACCTGCAGAATGCTGAGAAGGCGGGACACGGAACCATCGTGCGCCTACGAGTCTCTGTTAGCCTGACGCAGTGGTGACGGGCACAGGCCCAATTGACAACTAGAGACAAGAACTCACAACGTTATGTCGGTAGATTACAGGGGAGGTGGCATTGACGGCATCGCGGAGATGCTGTGCCAGCTCTGCCATGTAGATCCCGAAGCTCGCCGTCGACGCAGGCAGCGACGAGGGACTGTCTCGGTAGATGAAGGAGTATTCATACTGACCTCTCCGGAACACTGCTTCGGCGTCCGCTTGAGTGATACAGTTGGATGAATTGCCGATTTGGCACGGAAGTGGCTTCTGATGACAGAGGCGTGCGGACAGATTGTCGAAGTAATGGTCGAACCAATTGTGCCATCCTGAATCACTAGAGTTCACCCCGCTTACCGAGTCAAGTTTGGCGAACAGAGAAATCGAGTCGTTGAGATGCAATGTCCAGTTGGCAGTGTCACTACCCACTCCGTACGAAGAATAGAGGTCGCTCGCTGCGGAGCATGTATACGCCGGCTCGAGACTATCAATGCTATCGGGCTGAATGAGCACGGACACCGGTCGGTTGCGGAGTTCAGAATATTGTGCCTCCACAATTTGCCCTGCCACCTCTGAGGTGATGACGTTATTGGTCACACGGTACTTGACTGCCGAGGAGTTGTAGGTTGACGGGATGAAGTGGAGTAGATCGTGGTAAACGCCAAAGATATCCCGGCCGTGTTGTCGAGAGTCGTTCAGCCCTGAGCCAGTGATTTGCGGAAACTGGCACGTCCCATTGAAGCCTTCCGGTGCCAGAGGGTTGGACGGGGAAGTGAAGACTTGCCAGTTCACCTGAGCCGAGGATCCATCAGGTCGCGGGACGCCATAGTAGAACAACGCTTCGTCGTCACAGTCCCAGGCGTAAGACTCGCGCGGGAAGGCGTTGGACGCGTATGGAGTTCGCTTGTGGTGGCGGTGGATCTGGGAATGGTTAGGCAAGGAGTCACGAATAAAAGGTCACTACATACAATCTCGACATATTCGAGGGTATATTCCGGAGAGGCAGGAGGATACTCTTTGGCCCTGACATGTGGCATGTTGCACCAATTGTAGGTGCTGTATGATGTCGACGCGGGCGTGATTGACGAATTGAAAATGAAGCCATCGATTCCGGTGCCATTCACGACATGTTCAAGATTGTTGATATTCGTGTCGTTGGGTGGATGCCATGCCAGATCCACCAGTGGCGAAGATTGAGAGCAATTAGGCTGGGCCAAAACCTGGTAGGTCAGTGAGCCCGTCAGCAGCACATCGCGCAGTCGGTGGACCATCGTGTTTTGGTAGAGCTGAGAAGTAAGGGCATCGAACGAGGTCAATAAGTAGGTGACCAGCCCTGAAAAGGCGGAAGGAGGGTGAGGGCTTTGCATGATAAAGGTTGCATTGTCATGGAGCTCAATCTCCTCCAAGCAATGCGCGCTGCACGTTGCCGGCAGACGGTCTCCAGCCTGGTCACGACTGCATCATAGCTCCGAGAGGAAGGCGACCTAGTGGGTACATGGGACATGCTCGACGACGCATAATGTTGCGGTCGCTTCGAACGTGGGAGCTTTCGGGGGGGGTTGAGACGTCGCATGTCATTGGTGGCCTTCTGGTGGTCAAGGCACGTGCAGGGCTGCAATTGATGAGTGGATGGCGGGCCGTAGCGAGGCCAGAGTGGCAGGTGACGCGAGATCTTATCTTATCTCTATGACGCGGTAAGCGGAGCAACGAGATCCACCGCAAGCGGGGCAACCTCGGCTATCCAAGAATGGAAATTGTGTGCGGGGTTCGCTAGCTCTCGTGGGCCTATATGAGCGTTATGAGTATGCTGACAGCAGTCCTCGGAAGGAGGGGTGAGAGGAGGATGGAATAGGTCCGTGAGCTGAACCACACACAGACATTTCAACAGCATCTTGATTCCTCCTGTGTGCGGAATCGTCGGAATCAGCCAGGAAAATTGAGTGTTGCTTTCGCGCCGCGCAGGTCAAGAGAAGCAATTGCCTTCTCCGCCACGAGCGTTATAAAGAGCGCGACTGAATTTTACCCCGTGAGTGATTTCCCAAGGCTTGTCATCCCCCAGAATCCCGGGAAAAACATGGCATACCAAACCGACCTCTTTATCAATGGCGAGGTAGGACGTCCAATCCCCCTTCATTACTGAACATCTCTGGTGACATGGCCAGTACGTCAAATCGTCTTCGGGGGAGACGCTGTCAATCTACAACCCGAACGATGACACTCTGGTCACAGACAAAGTGCAAGTGGCCTCAGAGGCAGACGTTGACCGAGCCGTGGCCGCCGCCAAGGCCGCATTTCCAGGATGGTCGTCGACCCCAGGCGCCAAGCGAGCAAGCATCATGAACAAGTTTGCCGATCTTCTCGATGCAAATGCTGAGCGCATCGCGAAGATGGAGACTCTCTGTATGGGCCAACCTATCACGTTAGCTAAAGGGTTTGTACACGGCCCAGCTGCAACCTGGCGGTACTACGCCGGCTTTGCGGGTAAGATTGCGGGTGAGAGCTACCCACCTGAAGGAGACGGTTCATACAAGATCGTCGCGTACGAGCCGCTCGGTGTCTGTGCCGGCATTGCTGCATGGAACGGCACCCACGCATTGGCGGCTTGGAAGATGGCTGCGGCCCTGGCGGCTGGGAACACCTTCGTCTTCAAGCCGAGCGAGAAATCACCGTTGGGTGCTTGTCTGTATGGAGAGCTGGTCAATGAGGCCGGGTTCCCTCCTGGTGTGATCAACGTCGTCGTTGGCGCAGCGCCTGTTGGGGCGATGCTAGCATCTCACATGCAGATCTCCAAGATTGCCTTTACGGGATCAGCTGCTGGCGGCCGCGCTGTCACCATAGCTGCGGCCAAGAGCAATATGAAGCACGTCTCGCTCGAACTGGGGGGCAAGTCCCCTGCTCTTATTTTCGACGATGCCGACCTAGAGAACGCGCTTTTGCACAACTCCACCGGCTTCCTGCGAAACTCCGGCCAGGTCTGCTTCGCCTCTTCGAGGGTTTTCGTCCAAGAGGGCATAGCTCCCAAATTCATCGAGGGCATCAAGAAGGCTTTCGAAGACGCGGCGAAGAAGATGGGTGACCCCTCGTTGGCAGACACCGCATTCGGTCCATTGGCAGATAAGAAGCAATTCGACCGCGTTATGAGTTTCCTGAACGATGGGAAGGCTGAGGGTATCCAAGTCTTGACCGGTGGCGATAGGATGGGTGCGAAGGGGACGTTCGTGCAACCTACTGTGCTCCTCAATCCTGATGTCAAGAGCCGCGTTTACACGGATGAGATTTTCGGCCCCGTGATATCTGTCAGGACGTTCAAGACGGAGGAAGAGGTGATAGCATTGGCCAATGACACGACTTATGGTCTGGGATGTAAGTGAAGGCTTCCCCAACCATCCCCAACCTGCTAACCTCTGCAGCGTCGGTCTTTACCGCCGACATCGCTCGAGCTTTGCGGGTCGCATCGAAGATTGAAGCTGGCAACGTGGGAGTCAACCAAGCGTACAAGGTATCGCCACAGACGCCTTTTGGAGGCTACAAGCAGTCTGGCCACGGCCGAGAGAGCGGTTATGAGGGGCTGAGAGGCTACCTCCAAGCGAAGACCATAACCATCAACATGGACTTGCCCCCAAAGAAGGCATGAATCGTTTCAAAGTCAATGAGGGTTTAACCGACAGAGTTTGGAAATGCATCGTTCAACTTTGGACTTAGCTAAAAGCAGCAATCAACAATGAGACGTGGCGTCTTACTAGTTGGCATACGTGGAGCCATAAAGAAAGCCGTGAATGTACACCACCTACACGCCCATCGTATTGACTTTCGAAGACGATTCCACTTGCCGGGGGACTTGGAGACAGCTCGGCTTGGATGATGAAAAAGTTTCATGGCGATAGGATACCCCATGTCAGTAATACGAGCTCGTCTCAGCCTCGTACCCCACCAACGATTCCCGTGGGCACCGGGGGCACGCGTTCCCCATGGGTCAAGATGGTCCGACCATCACACTTGCACTCGCGAAGAACGCCTTTCGTCTCGGCGCCGACAATTGCTGAACAGGATCAGATCAGAGGCTCAGACGGTCCACCGTAGAGTGCCGAGACGGCCAAATGAGCGGAAAATTCAGGGATCCAACGCCCGGCATAATTGAAGATACCTAAATGCCGTGACTTGGCACTTCCGGTAGTTGAAGATTCTTCCAGCGTAATTGCCGAAATGGCCGTTATCCCAGGATAGGCGGGCTTCTCGGTGCGACCTGTTGTGCCTGCCTTGAGATGTTGGCCGTCTCAGGGTCTGGTCAATTTCCATTTCTCCAGATAAGATGCCGGCCGAGAGGAAATTGGCAAGGAGAGTCCATGTCCTAAACCTTCCCTGAAAATGAGCAGCACTTCTCGTTTCAAAGTCATAGTTGTTGGAGCCGGACTCGGGGGCCTGTCGTGTGCTATAGCATGTCGGGGTCAAGGCCTCGACGTCCTGATCGTGGAGAAAGCTCCAGCTATCAGTGCAGTAGGAAGGATTTGTCACATTGGTCGGAGACCTACTGATCAGATCAACTGAGCAGGTTGGAGCTGGTATACAAATACCGCCGAATGCGTGCAAGATTCTGCGACGCTACGGAATCCTCCATCTTTTTGAAAGGCATGCGATCCAGCTAGAGTGGCATGATATGAGACGGTATCGGGATGGCGCGCTTTTGTCGTCACGGCCTGTTGGCGAGCAGTTCATCCAGCAAATGGGGGCGCCGTGGATGTAGGCTGCGACATCAAGGACTGTCCGAAGCATGATATTGACAGCCTTCAGGGTTATCCATCGCCAGGACTACCATGCAATCTTGCTAGAGGAGGCGCAACGGCTTGGAGTTGAGATCAGGTTGAATTCTGAGGTCGTGAAGCTGAATTTTGAGCGAACAGAGGTAATCCTGTCCGATGGCCAGGTCCTTGGAGGGAACGTCATCGTTGGTGCCGACGGTAGGCCGCTCACGGGCATCCTTGTGTTCTCGGCTGACTACTGACACTATGCAGGACTGTGGTCGTCTACGCGAGATGCCATTTTAGGTCGTCCTTCGCCACCCGTCGAAACCGGCGATCTTGCATACCGGGCGACGTTCTCCCGCAAACAATTACTCGAGCTGAACGATCCCCGTGCGAATGACCTGTGTTCCGGCAAAAAGGTGACCATCTGGATGGGCCCTGACAAGCATTGCGTCTTTTACCCTCTGCGTGGTGCTACAGAGTTCAACCTCGTGTTGATACGTCCAGACGATCTCCCTGTAGGTGCAAGGGCGGTGAAAGGGGATCTCGATGAGATGAGATTGACGTTTGAGAGCTGGGACGAGATGTGAGTCACAAGCAACGATCATGAAGTTCTTATGGTGACCGAATTCAGCTTGGTCAAACTAATCTCGTGCATCCCCTCGGTGTTGAAGTGGAAGCTTTGTCATCACCAAGAGCTGGAGAGGTGGACAAGAGTAGGTTATATCCGATGTATGCCAAATTCGACTGACGCGCCGAGCAGGATCGCATTGTGTTGCTAGGGGACTCCTGCCACCCAACACTTCCGTACCAAGCGCAAGGGGCAGCCATGGCAGTCGAAGACGGCGCGGTGCTCGGGTATCTTCTAGGACAGGTCGTGCGAAAATGGCCCTGGGCAAGGGTCGCTCCCTCAGAGGATCGGATCGCTGAAGTGCTGGTTTTGTATGAGAAGTTGAGAAAGTCTCGGACAACGGTCAACGTCTTGGGAGCCGTTACCAACAGGAAGTTTTTCCATCTCCACGACGGAGAGGAGCAGCAAGAGAGAGACGCTGCACTCGCAGAACTTGACTGGTACCATGGGCAAGCGAAGTGGAAATGGGTAGATAGCGGCTACCAACGAGAATTACTGGGATTTGACGCGTGGAGTGACGCAGAGTTCGCTTTTGAACAATGGTGGGCAGAGCGAGAGAGCGCGAAGCTATGATCTTCAGCGGGATCGAAGACGATGGCAACGGATGGGAGGTAGCAAGCGAAGACCAGAGCGCAGAAATCCATGCTCGGTACGGAGTATGTGGTGGTTGGAGAGAACCATGGTAAGAGCACCGACAACGTCAAATGAGACACGCAGCTCTGCTGGACTCGGTTAAACGAATAATCATTGAAATGCTGGGTGAATGCGAAAGTGAGGCTGTGATGATCAAGGCGAAAGCTGCGCGGGGCACGTGGTCGCGCCAAGACGTCGTCGGTGACGGTCCAACCCGCTCCAATTTGGACTATCTACCTACTTGGTACACAGAAATGGGTATGCATATACGGGGTATAACGTGCTAGGTTCCGCAATTGAGCGTTAGCTAGCATCGGCGACTCAAATTCTCGCACTCAACATACCTTGTGACGCGGGGAGTCTTGTGAGCGGGCAGATATCCAACTACTATTCGTGCCGGTGAGGAACTGGTGGAGCCGGGAGAGCTGAAGTAAAGAGAGTATTATGAATATCATCAGTATTGGGTATCTCAGGTGTATCTGTACATTGTATGGTGTGAACCAGCGTGTCTTCGTCCATATTCTTTTGTATGTCCATGAAAGAGGCACTCCATCTCCATGAGCCACCGAAGCCTTCATTCCCGTCGTGCTGTAAAGCAAGATCACTTTTCCATTATCCATAAGCCATCACATGAAGGCATGGGCGTATATGTTCCACATTAATCGTCGTAAGAGTGCAAGGAGGGTTGTCGTTAAACTCGCGAATCTTTCCACCCTCCTGTTCGGCCGGAAGGCCATGCGGTTTATCGGCGTATGTTTCCTGCTATCATGAGGTCGGCACAACAAGCATCTCTCGGCTGCCTGGCCTTTGCAGCCGATCGATGCCAAGGTGTTCTTTTCCGTCTCGTCCCACGAAGATGCCAAAGGCATATCTCATGCCAGCGTCCGCTTCGAGACGGCGAACTGCTCTTCGAGGACGACGACCTTTCTCGTCCGCAACACCATCACCAGTCAACGCAGGTGAAGTGGTAGCCGGGCCTGTAAGCCTGTCGACTAAATCCGCCTTGGTCTCGACGTTCTGCAAAGCAACGTCGCCAAGCAAAGGACTCGCATATAGCCAACTGAGTAGGCCCGCAGTGGTGTTGATGTTGTGGGGCAGGTAGCGTTTTTTCGTCGGCCAAATGATGAGATATGAGAAGGCGTAGATGGTGACCAAGACACAAAGAGCATAGTACCCAGGCATGCTGGCGACAATCCTGACCTTGTTGTCCGAGGAGAAGAATACAGCCGTAAAGACCCCTCCAGCCAAAACTGGTATAGACAATGCAAGGATTGATATGAAGGTGACATATGCCACCTTGTAATCCCTGTTGATCAAAGCCCGAGTTACGACACGAACATGCCCATAAGCCGGATAAGAGAGCAACAACGAATGACGTGCAGTGGCTCCGGTTGGTTGGGACAGGTTGCGGAATGGCTGAACTGCCCGATAGTACATGTCGATGGGCTGCCAAGCGAGGAAGAGGAACATCCCGAGGAGCGCTGGGAGAAAGCTGTAGAGAAAATTTGCCGGAGAAAAGCCACTTGAATCGGTCAGGGATGGGAGTCGAGGATCAAAGCCGTCTTGGACTGCTCGATTGACAAAGCTTACAACCAGGAACGCAATGACCAGCAGGACAGCCGCAATGATCCAGGCCAGAACGGTCGAGTCACGCAGGAACCACGGGACCCATCGGTATCGAACGAAAGGCGAGTGTATGTTGCGTGCAAAGGCCGAGCCATAGGACAGGCGCTGAGCTTCAAGATCGCCGGACTCGTTCGCGTGGAGCGCCTCCCTTGGTTTCTGAGGCGGAAATGACAGTCGTTTGATAGGTGCGTATTCCTCTCCGACGCCATGAAACACCTCTGGTCTTTCAGAAGTGGTAAAGAACCCCAGACGGAGGTTTCTTGGCGGGATCTGCGCGTTTGGCTCCGGCGATATTTCAGTTTGCTCAAGATCCGAGCCCACGTTGGACCGCCGGAACAAGCAGATGAGGTCTGCCAATGAAGTCGGGTCCCAAAGCAGATTTGAGTTGCTCCGTCGGAGGCGAAAAGCGCAATACAGTAGCGCAAAGTAGAGTAGGATATACAATGCCACTAATGTCCAGCCAACACCTCGAACAGATGTCCAGCGGAAACGAGCTGGCCCATCGTCTGTAATCCATTGGGTTTGATACAGACATGCCAACAGAGGCACCGTGAAGTTCGTGATCCAAAAGACCACGAAGGCGATGCCCAGCCAGGGTTCTCGGTTTCGGAAGAATGTGAGATCGGGCAAAACATAGTTAGCAGGCAGGATGCGCATGTCTTGTAGAACCCAGAGGTTGCGACGACCGGGACCCATGTTGTAGTATGGAAGAGATCTGTACACTGCCGCTTCGATCACAAACAGCCACAGAATCAGGAGGATGCCGATTAGTTGAGGTAGGTATTGAAATACAAAATATCGCGGTGTTGCATTCCCGTCGTAGTCGAAGAGTGCGTGATTCGTACCGGCGAACACGAGACCGAATATTAGGGCGGCAACCATTAAGAGGCATAATAGGAGGTATAGTGCAAGAATAGGCAGTCGTAATGGTAGTGGTACAAAGCCGAGTCGCATCCGCAGGTCTTTCGACAAATCAACAGGAATCATGACCTCTTGAGGGACGGGCTTCCGTATTATCTGCGACGGCGGTCGTGGAGAGGCAGTCTGCGGAGGCGGGGTCGGTAGAGATGGAGACGATGTAGGTGTTTGGGGACTGTCGTCGGGTGCAATTGGAGGAAGAGCTGGTGACACCGGTGGAGGTTGAGCAGGATAAACACTGTCTCTCCCTCTACCCACGACATCCTCGTCTCTTGTGATCTGCTCAATGGCGAATCTGATGTACGGGGTATCGTCCACGCCCGGGGTTGGGGGGCCCATCTCATCAAAGCTCGAGAGCATGGCGAGGTTTTGAGGTCCTCCATTTTGACTGCGTCTGATGTTGAGGGGTGCCGGCTGTGCGACACCAGGTCGGGCAGGGAGCGTCATCTCGGAGTCGACGGGGTTCTGCTGTACAAGTGGAGTAGAGATTCTCGAGGGAGGTGTCTCGTAGCCTTTGCCACTGTGGGATTTTTGACTCGCGGCGTCGGAAGCATAGTCAGAAAAGTACTCGTTCGTGGCAGAGGATGACTTCAGAGAATCAGACTTGGTATATTGAGGCGTGGCTTGCTTGACTGTGTGGATGTGAGCGTTGTTCTCGGTAACTAGGTTCATTACTCCAGAAATGTATCATAGGCAGAAAGCAGGAACGAACGAAATGCAAATTGACGCACGTTGATGGAACTAGGCAAGAGCATGGACGCAAGTTTGAAGTACGAGGTAGCCGTTGGAGAATTAAAGAGGACGAGTTGCAAGTGAGGCTGGGATGGTGCTGGTTGTGCTTGTGGTGGAGGTGAAGACTCGGTGGTTGGGGCTTCGAGGATCCCCAGCCTCCCAGCAAAAACATCGAGCAACCAGAGTGAAACACATCATCAACGGAAGGCTAGTGAGATCGTAAAACTTGGATTGGCCGAGGTCTTCATTTGGCTCCCAGCGAAGATCACTGAAGAGCGTGGACAGCGCATCGTCGGAGGCTGCTTCGTGTGCGTGATTCCGTCGGGCAAGATGAGGATCAGCCTCTGTTTAGCCCGGAGGAGTCACCGAGCCTCGAGCCTTGCTCTAATTCGTTTAGAGTTTAGCTCAGCCTTCCACGACAACGCTTCTGCTCACAATGGCCATCCTTTCTCGAAGCTCGACGCTTTTCTCTAGAGGGATATACAAACATCATGTTTCTTGTTGTAAAGCTCTTCGCTCATGCTCCAGCTTGTCCCTATGCCTTGTGCAAGTCAAAGGCCCAGAAATCGCGAGGGAGGTGAGCCGCGATAACACACAGTGCAGTCTCGGCCTGGCTGTTGCACATTTTATGGCGACATCTGGGATCAGGTAGGTGCACTTTGAGGCAGCTGCCATTCGAGGTGTGGCAGTATCTCTTCGAAACCTTCACTTTTATGATCGATCCCCTTCTCTTCAATTCTCTTGTCACGGAGCACTCTATCGTTGAACATCACTTAGCCTTCCTATTTTCATTCATCCATTCTTACTACACTTCAACTTTCCTTGAACCTCCAGGCCGCACAAACGTCCAGCTAAGATGCCGTCCAAAGTGTCGCTTCTCCTCGCAATATGGCTTGCAGGCGGGTCAGCTGCTGCACCAACGGGAATGAACAAAGCGCTCCATATCATGCAGGACCAATTCTTCACAGTCCTTCACCAGTTGTGCTTTTCTAAGAGCTGTCTCTCCGGGGTCGCGAAATTCGATCTCTCTTCGTTCACTTGCTCCTGCCCAGATCCTCATGTAAGCCACCGCGTATCTGCTTCGCCCCAGTACTGATCAAGCCAAGGTAACCGCACCATGTGGAGGGCTTCAATGCGCAAACGACCAGGAACCCTTCTTCTCGGTACTTTCGAACTCCTGCTACTGCGGCACGATGGAAGATTGGCACAAGAAAGAGGATGAAGTCTACACCACACTTATCGAAGCCGAACAGCAAGGTATTTATGGTTTGCAGCGCCGCCAGATACCACCAGATCCAGTCCCGACATTCATTCCTCCACCCAAACAAGACATCACCCCAGAACTCATCCAGCAGGCGCTGTCCGCTCAGCCACAGAACACAGCAATGGTTAGCTCCATGGTTCCCTACTTCCATGATGGCGTGATCCGTGTTTACCTGCAGCTTGACGGCCCAGTGGCTTACACCCTCGTGGTTAACGCCAGCACGTCTCTTCCTTGTGGCGCCATCGGACTGGTGGACCCTCAGCCCAATCTTGGCTTGGTGCCGCTGGTCGTGAATCAAGGTCAAGGACAGCCTCAGACCGTGGTTGCTGATTGTGAATGCATCGCTGTCAACATGTATCAGCCGCACATCGTCACCTACTGGATCCAGAAGCTCAGCGACGGCAGTATCTACTCAGTGGTGGGCAACAATGTGGTCATTGACATCGACAAGATGAACACCACTCAAAGTACGGCTTTGACACTCACCGCTTTGTCTCCGGGGGCCATGAGACGTAGCGTGGCTGCCAACGTTGAATATGTCCAACCAACGAAGCGACAGATCTGGCGCGTGAACTGCAATTATGCTTGTCCCTTCTACCACATGAGAATGGTCAGGAGCACTGACGGCACTTGCGCCTGCTTGTTCAATGGCGCAGACGAGACATTCGTGACACGAAGACCGGATGCAATTCCGGACCTCATTGCACGAGACTTCATTCAACCCGATCTGATGAACGCAAAAATGACCGCTGAAGCTTGTGTAGCTATGACGTGCTTCAACAATGGAGGCGATCCAAGACCGGCGCTGTTCAATCCGTTCCACCAGACTTGTTGGTGCATTGCCCAGCCCTACATTGAGTCGAGTCCGGACGCGTGGGCCCCATCTCCATGAAGGAACAACAACGTGATTAATTATCGTGGAGACGATGACTCATAGAGGACAGAATTGTACGGAAAAAAAACGGCAACAATCAGACGAATGGACCACGAGGAACAGATGTCGAGTTGGAGAGACAATTGCCTGTATGAATTGACGAACCCTGTTGGGTATACCAACACAAAAGGGAGACAGGACACGTTGATGGCAGGGAACCTATCGAACGAGTCATGTACCACTATGAGCACTCCCCGCGTAAGGACGCCGTCTTGGATTAGTCAAGTGAGCTTTATGAGACAGCAATGACGAGGCAATTCCAGTTGCGACGAACAGAGACGTTCAATCTAACCTTGCAGGTTCTCTTGAACTGACACCGAAACCAAATGTCCTCGAATTCAGACTATGTGAGACACCAGGGGCTTCTGCTGTGACCCCTTTGCGCCCTCGCTTGCTATGAACAGTGGGAAAGACGCCCTCGAATTATTGAAAGAGAATTGTTCCGTCAACCGACTTCTGACTCCTGACTTCTGGATCTGCGGGTTTTCCGCGAGTTTCCCACTCTCTCCCATGACTCTTCGTTTCAGCCAGGCCTTGCCATTCCCGGTTTCAGTGCCCGTATTGTATGTGCATTCATTAGTCGAAAGGTACCTGAGTGTTGTACACAGTATAAATCGAAGTTCGAGAAGGCCCACCGCCGGTTTATTAGGTACTGCCCGATATGTCTATGGCACTTGGTTTGGGGGACCCGAAATGAAAAGATTTATTTTGTGGATGAAGGGATGAGATGAACAAGTGCCGCCGACTGAAGACAAGGGATTGCTTTGCTGATTTGAGGGATATTGGGCATCGGAATTGAAGCTCGGTTCGTTGGCATCTTCGATGCTCCGAAGGTCGACAGGCGCCTTTCATCGCCTTGAAGTTTGCCCGCTTGATGGCGCTTGCCCAGTGCCTGGCTCTCCGGGTAAGACTCCGCTCCCAGACACGTAGCTTGTCCTCGACGGACTCGTCCGCGCAGTTTGCTCTTCAATGATATCGCTCAACCGAGTGGGGTGGCCGTGGGTGCGACCTTGCAAGGTTTCCCACCCAGCCATGGCTTGGGTTACTGCGGGTGGAGTGGGGATCGTAGGGTCACGCTCGTATTCTTCTGCCTCGTGGACAGCGCCCTGAGGAATGGGCGGTAGTGCACCCGAGGTTGTTCGTGGGAAATTTCCATTCGTTGTAGGAGGGAGGCCTTGCTGACCCTGTGATTGGCGGTATTGAGCGGCATACATTCTCTCGCGTTCAGCATCGGCAGCATGATCGTCGTCCTCTTCGGACATTTCTTCGGAGATCTCGCCTTCCTCCTCTCCCTGCTCTGCTGGCCCTGAAGGGCCGCGTTCAAGCGGCTGGCGGTATGGAATGCGTCGGCCCTGTGCATCGCGCGTGTAGCTGCCGTCTGGGTTGATGTGGTATTCTTCTTCTGACGGCGCTACGGACGCGTTAGACGCAAAGTATGACGTGTCTGTACCTCCGGTGCCTTGGCGAGCAGGCGTGGGTAAAGCGCCAGACATTTGAGCATTCGTCGTGGCCTGATAGTATCGAGGCTGTTCACCAGCCCGGCCGGGAGACGCTCCGCTTGTTGCGGCTGCTCGAGCGGCGGCCATTGCAGCACCACTCGTGGCAGGCTGCGTCGGACGTGGTGGGGTAGTGTAGAATTGAGTATCAGGTTCACGACGAAGCTGACTTTGCTGCCGGGACGATTCCGTGAAAGGGTCGGTCACCGTCGGAGAGGTACCCGTTTCAGGACGATATGTGAACTGCCGACCTTCTTCTCCTGGGGAGTCGAGAGATGTTGTTGTCGTCTGACGGGAACTGGGGCGTTGTGGCGGCTGCTGACCGGACATGGTCGTCGGTCCTGCGCCGCCGGTCGGCCCATCTCTGGTTTGTGGTCGTTGAAGGGTTGCCTGCCGACTGGGAAGACCTTGCATCGGGACGACCTGCACACCGCCAATAAGGGTAGGCTCGCCGCTTCGCAAGGCAATGGTTCTTTCGCGCTCCTCTTGCTCTCGCCTCCCCAGCTCTTCCCAGGCACGCCTGGCTTCTTCTTTGCTGATCTGCAACTCCCGCCGCATCTCTCGAACCAGCTCTTCGGCTTTTGTCTTTTCGGCGCGAACTTGCTCGATGGAAGTGGAGCTCACAGTCCGAGCTTCTCTCTCCGCGCGGAGTTGATTTTCGAGCTGCGCCTGCCGTTCTTGGGCTTGTTCCTGTTCGTGCCGCGTCTCGAAAAACCATCGCTGGAACTTGCGTTCTGAAGAGGCTCGGAGTCGTTGCAGCTCCACGACAGCATGGAAAAGATTGGCACCCGCTCGCGATAAGTCGTCGATCTGACGAGCCATCTGTCGATCGACGGGCTTTCCCGCTAGCTCGTTGGCATTCTCCTCCATCCGATGAATGAACGATGAGACGATGCCCTCCCAGTGAGCGGAAAGATCTTCCCACCGCTCAAACGCGTTTGGGAAACGACTTCGGCCTGCTGCTCCGGCAGCCTGAGCCCCGGGTTGCTGAGCCGGTTGAGGAGCCGGTTGAGGTCTTAATTGTAGTTGAGGTTGCTGTGTGACTCTGGGTTCGGCTGGTTTGGCTGGCGCAGGAATGTTGAGCTGCTCGTACGCTTCAGTCCGATTACGCTCAGTGGTTGCGGAAAGTCGGGGATCTGCAGGTACAGCTTGCGGGGGCCGGCCAGAGGGCCTCGAGGCGGCGGCTTGCACCGGCGGTATGTTTTCCTGCCTTCGAGCTGACGGAGTGGCAGTCTGAGGGCCGCCTATGTTATAGGTTTGGGCGGGTTGACCTGGAACCCGAGCGGATGGCCTTCTTGCGCTATCAACCCCAACGCCAACAACCTGCTGCTCTTGTGATCTTCTTGCTTCATCCTCTTGACGCAATCTGGCCGCCGCCTCCTCTGCCCTGTGAGCTTCCCTTGCTCTTCGTGCTCGCATGACATCGGTGGGGGTACGATATCGAGGGGGTTCGGTAGGAATCGGACCGGTGCCAGCAGCCGCGGCTGCACGCGTTGCTCCGCCATTCTGAGATCGACCAGATGCAGCAGCGGTCCCGGGCACAGCGCCCCTGACCAAATCTGACATTCGAGCCTCTTCTTCGAGTGGATCGGCGGTCAGTGGCTGCGCATTGACACCATCACCTCTCCGGATGGCTTCCAAGGCAAAGAGGATAGCGTCGTGGGTGTGTCGAGAGATGTGAAGGGTCCTCTGAGGTCGATAGTCGTCCCCTGAGACGAGTCGGCGGAAAACGCTGGGAGTGGTGGATCCTGACTCGTCGAATCGCACCGGGGGCGTGGCAGAGAGGGTGTGCGACCTTCTTGCACGGACAGGCGATCTCGTCGCCGGCGGGGCCCGTCGCTCTTGTAGCCTCGGAGTTCGTCTCAGAGAACGACCACCGCTTGATTGGGAGGATTGAGGGCGTCGCTGGGAGAGAGGGGTTGATCTTTGTTGCTGGCGTTGGGGTACGGGGTCGGGGTCTCGTTCGGGGTCGTAGTACTCGTAAAGGTCGTCAAAACGAGGTTGTTCGGGGAGAGACACCTCGAATGCTGCGTGTTGGACGAGGTCGGGATCTTGGGACAACGTGTAGGATGCGCCTGAAGCGCGAGGCTGATGGTGTTGGAGATGCTAACTGAGCCGGGAGGGAAGAGGCTAAGCAGGAATGGAACCAGGTAGGGTGTGCAGGAGCAGTAGTAGAGGCATTGACGTGGTGAGGTGGTAGATGTGCGTGTGGTGCTCCTGGTCGTGGTGGTGGTGGCTGGTCAAATCTTGAAATCATGGAGGTTGGGCTTCAACCGAAACGAAGCAAAGTCGCGCGTCACAATTGCGGCGCAGTCGCGTCCCGAATGAGGTGAGTGAATCAGAGCCGCCGATTAAAGACATAGGCGGTGTCCTGCTGGGCTTGGGCGAAAAGCAAGCTGTGTAGAAATGTGCGGTGTTGGAGGGCGCCGAATCATGAAATTGCTGGATCCGGCCAACTCCAATGAGCCGTCCAACACCTCACGCTCGCTCTACACAAGTCACGATCGTCGCCGTGCGGCCTCGGCGATGTCGGAGCTGCAGCTGGTGACAATGAGCTCAGCAGCCGTAATCGAGGACGGACGCGGTCCAACACAGGGCGCACCAAATCCAACTTGCTGTGAGGATGAGCCGCAGGTCAGTTGAGATCCCACTCTCCAGAGCCTCGGGCGGAAAAGGCGAGTGATGCTTGCTACCGCCAGTCGGGGACTAGATCCGGAGACGCGACACTTGATGAGTAGCTCGTCCAGTTCCGCTGCGACGTGCGGGCCATAGTCTCGATTTTTCTGGCCGAGAGTGCGATCGTTGTGCGATTGCGCGACACTGTTTGCGATATGGAGAGGCTGGGCACAGGCGATGAGCTGGCAAGCCCGCGACATCGTCATCCCAGCGCCCCAATCCCTGTTCCTGGCCTAGCGACTGAGCCCCAGGGCGGCCACAGCCTGCGGACCATCGCCGCAAGCCACGCTCCCTCGCCCTTCCTCTTCCCGGGCCTCAGGAAGCGGGTTTGCATCAAACATGTTTTGTTCAAGAGGAGGAAATCAAGCGAGCGACTTGCTGCTGCAACGGGCGTTTTGTCGACCCCACCATCTGTCCAGGAACCAGGGACAGCGCTCACCAGAGCTGTATCCGCTGTTGGCCATGATCTCTTGGGAGCGGTCGTCTTGATGGGATTGGCCGAGGACCGGCATGTCACCGCGAATCAGCGCCACCCTCAGCCATCATCGACAGCCCTTCGAGAGCTGACAGCATCAAGGTTGAACCCTTCCGTCGCGCCGTTTCCTGCGGCGTGAGACCAGATCTCCTAGCTGGGTTTCTCGGGTACCTAGCAGTTCCTGTTTCTCGCCACCCTGAGGCTCATCTCTAGAATGTCTCCTCGTACGGGGTACCGGTACGTCTCTTCAGCTCGACAAGGCCCGCAGTCCGCTAAGAAGGAGGATACCGTTTCCTGAGATGAGGTGCATGTGGTTCCCTGGTCCTGCAGCTCGTCAGACGCAGCCCTCCTGAACTCCTGGCAGACACACACACACTAAGCCCTTGGCCACGCCGGGGGGATGTCGAGTCTATGTAGACGTCAACATGTCAACCTCGCCCAGCTCCGTTTTGCCACCTATCGACTTCGACTATGGAGGTAGCCTGCGACACGGTGATCTGCAAGGCTCCCGAAGGGGTGTCGGCACTGCTGTGCTTGTCGCCAAAGATCGTCGCAATGGTCACGCGTCCCTCGACCCATTTCTTTGCCATGTTTGCTGCTGAAAGACGCCTGACTAGACCGACCGAGTCAGTTCCCAACAGCCCGAAAGTATTCGAATATTGTCAAGGAGCAAACGTTTTAACTTTTCGGACATTTTTAACAGACAAATCGAGGAGGTTCTTACTGTGCAGTTCGACTGGAATGTGACGCAAGGGGGTTCGTATCCAGTCCTAACGATGCCAAAAGGTATGTGAGCCTCCTTAACCTACTAGTCCTGCTGCTGTCAACTCTGGAGCTAAGCGGATCTGACGTGCTCTCCGTTCTCGCCTCCGCGCCCGCGCTGCTGTCGCGGACACTATCACTGACGTATCGAGTCGCTGGGGATCCAATTCGATCAGGTGGCTGATAGGGAGAGGTGATTCGAGGAGGCCCCTTCTGCAGAATCCTGCAAACCCAAAAACATCACCTTGTCACAGTAGGTGCTTCGCATTACCCACCGGACCTGCTCAAGTCTTTGCACGGAGCATTGGGCAGGTGATCCATCTCCTTCCACGGACGATCAGTCCTTCGCAGCTCCAGGCTCCTCCTGTTGCTTCCAGGTCATATTGGATAGGTCTGTGCCTGTGGCGTGACCACTCTACACGCTCGACAAGGGCCTGGACATACTCCAGCACGGTACCTTGCTAAAGAGAATCGTCCCATCACTAGACCCAGGACAGGACAGCCACAGCCCTCGCTAGTCCGGATCGATTTGCCGGCCCTGCATGAGATGCGCCTAATGATTTACATGTCATCGTGACTCGGGGCTGATGCTTGCTCAAAGTGCAGCCTGAGCCTCCTTTGGTCTAATATAGAATACAACCCCGCCAGAACAGAGCTTTCCGAAACCTGACAGCAGGTGAGTCGGTCCACAGTACAATCTCCACAAAAGTATTCACTCACCCCGATCTGATCCCTTTCCTGGCCACCAAACCTACATCTCCATCCCCCGATTCATTCAAAGCAGGAGCCACAACCACGGCGTTGGCTACCTCTTTCTGTACGCAAGAGCCTGGATCGACAGAGAAGAATGCCCGACTCCTACCACTATACACCGCGCGAATTCCGCGACACGTCTCGACCAGAAATCCAACTGAACCCACATTTTACATATGAGAAGTCTCCTACTAAGGGAGCTGTCTTCTATCCAGACCTCCATGACTCTCGAACGCTGAGTCCTTGCCAGTCGCTTCTCCTGCATCGGGTTCCATCGGCGTCACTCTATCCAGAAGAGATGTTAGCCCAGTGGTCTTCATCGCAGTCAAATTCTATCAGCAGATATTCC
Source organism: Phialophora macrospora (assembly GCA_000835435.1). Classification (NCBI taxonomy): domain Eukaryota; kingdom Fungi; phylum Ascomycota; class Eurotiomycetes; order Chaetothyriales; family Herpotrichiellaceae; genus Phialophora; species Phialophora macrospora. The sequence continues at coordinate 5,923,537 of KN846956.1, read as the reverse complement.
AGTGAGGGCACCGAGCGGAGTTCCAACGCGACTCTGGTCGACTTTGGAGACTGGGTTTCTGGACAATCTCATGACCGGCCCCTGAGCTTGCTTCCGCCAGCTCCTCAACTGAATCGGCTTCCGCCCTCAGATGCCGGCAGGGTTGAGTGTCGATTATCGTCATCGACCACACAGCTCAGTGACCACACAACTAAGAGAATCTCCGACCAAAGTACAACCCCGGAACAACTACACGACCTATCCACTCAACTACAGGAAGTCTCGTTTTCACGTCCAGTTATATCACCACCTCCAACAAGACCGATCACTCCAGTCCCGTCTTTGACTACCTCGGACTACTCTCGATCATCGTTCGGGACCGAGAGTTCTACTTGTACTATGATCGGCTCGCCATACCAGCAACTGTTGAGCACCCCCTTGAGTCCTTCGGCCGGAAACATGGGGATGTCGATTGGAAAGCCGTTTGAAGGCGTTATATACGGCTCCCGCATTCATAACGTCAGTTCGCCACCACCCAGTCTTCCCGACCATCGTAACGGCTCAATTGACCGGGTGAATTTACGAGCCGACGCTTCGCGGGGCTTTCCATATCGGCCAACACCAATCCGGGACATGAATGCTACTGCAATACATCTACCTCAATCTCCTAAATGCTCGCAAGAAGTCTCCTTCATTGAGTGGGACGATGACGACGACAGATATGGCAAATCCGCCCTGTGCCGTATCAAGAAGAGCTTCACAGATCTCCGTGCTGCTGAACGTTACATCACAGAAGCCAGTACGAGAAGTAGAACACAGGCGATGGGCACAGCACACGAGGCTCCTACTTCTGCTGCCCGTCCCAGATTATCCGATACTGGCAGTGGTTGTGATTTCCCCCCCGTTGTCACGTTAGAGCAGAGGAGAACCAACACGCAGACCCCTACCAAGCTTCGGAAGAAAGCCAGCACCAAGAACTTGTCAAAGTCGGCACGATCGTCGAATACTGCTCCTCCGACGCCACCTTCAATAGGCAAGAGGAAACGTGCAGACACACTCAGTTCCCAACGTTCTCGGGACGTGCAGAAGAAGACCAAGAATGGACTCGTTGAAAAGTTCGTCCGGGCCTTTACTGGTGCGAGGAAAGAGCACTTAAGGGACTGAACTGCGACGCCGACTCCGAGCTGGTCCGGATGTTGAGCGTTGCATCTACGCATGCGGGATTGCGGAATAAACAAAAGCATTTCGGGTTCGTTTCATTGCGAGTTGGATGCCGTTGGATGGATATTTGATATTACGGGCTGTTTCGGGATCAATCTCATTTTTTCGGGTTTGGTTAGATGGGCCGCGCAGTACCGGCCTTGGTGCATGAATCACGCGGGGACGGGGTTGTTTAGATGACTTGCTACGCATTATGACTTGAAGGGAAGGACGACGAATCTACACACATTTGGATGGCGAAGAACTACGGGCCAACGATATACTGGCTGGAGACGGACATGGCACGGACAAGATTATGAACGAAAACACGACACGAGGCACGGGGATGAACTCTGATGACGAAAATACATTGGGATGACTTACGATGGGACGGCTGAGCACATTCAACCGGGGAAAGGCCATGGATGGTTGCGGATGCGGACACGGTGGTTCTTATTCCTGAACAGACTCCTAGGTATGGAACGCATGGGAAGGCACGGAAGCATATATGTCGTTGTGATACCAACAAGACATGAATAGGCTGGCTAGGTAGCTGTCTCACAGAAGACCCAGAAAAGCACTGTGTTTACTCCATGGCAGGCAGGCAAAACACGGCTCATGTCCAGGAACTGTCCGTCCATTCATTATCTGCTGAGCACGGCGACCACCTCGTACCCTCGCATGAGGCATTCGCTGTAGGATTGATGCTCTCCACAGGAACTCCTCCAGCTCCTCCTACTCTTGCTCAGGCGTTCCGCGGGCTGACACGAGTATATTCGTCATGCTCGTACGTCTATCCCGTCCCGTCCAAACGTGCAACTCGACTCTCGTGCAATGCGGTCTCAGTCAGTACTGCAGCATCATCCCGACGGGCTGGACCGGACAAGGGCTTCGAGCACGGCCTGGCCTTCGCTGGTGCTCGTATGGACGAGTAATGAGACCCTTTCCCCCCTCGGCCTATATCCCCATTTGAGAGTAGGCTGGGGGGGACCGTGCCGGCCCCCGGACCCGGATGTCTGCTGATCGTTCCGTATCATCGGGTACGGTACCGCGTAAGAGCTTGGACATGGGACCTGATATACTACTACGTAATACTCGGGGTACAGTGGCTGTGTGGGTTGGGGGATGGTGGTCAGTGCAGTTCCACGGATGCAAAGGTGGCAATATTCCAGGCCTGGCGCTGTGGTGGTCTCGATCCGTCCGGGCAGAAGAATCCATCACATGTACCACAGAAGTCGTGCCCGTGCTCGTTTCTCGTGGACGTTTCCTTCTTCTCGCGCAACACACATCATCCAGGAAGCAGTTCGAGACTGGAAATTTGTTTGGTCGAGGCTCGGTCGAGTATGGGTTCCTGCTGTGCATGCACTCGTACGTAGATCACATACCTGCCAGGCGCTGGTAGTGCCAGGATTGAGTTCAGCCCGGGCAGTCCGTTCAGCTGTAAACATACGGAATATCACGTCTGTTTGCCTGCGCTGGCCTGGCCAAAGCTCGACCCCTCCTCCCTTCTCCCTGCGGATGGGGTCGCCTGCCTCCCTTGCGTCGAGACCGCTGCGCAGGGGCCCTCGAGCTGGTCGTGCTCTTCTGGTCCGATCCAAGCACGAGGCCCAAGACAGTACGCCAGACGAATCATGCGTCCCTGCGTTCCATTCATTGACGTGTTCGTGCATTCGTGCAATTGTGCGCCAAGTGGACGAAGGCTCGGCGTGGTCGAAGCTGGGGGTGGTCGAAGCTCGACATGGTCCCTCCGCAAATGGCGTGACACTCCCTTTCGCAGGGCGTCCTCGGATTAGTATGCAGGATCCAAGAACCAAAGGAAGACGGACCGTGGCGTGACGTGAATGCGCTCATCGAGCCTCGCACTGCTCTGTAGACTTCAGAATCCGTGCACATGAGATGTGGTGTGAGGCAAACTGGTGGTGTTGTTTCCGTGGACTGGAATGAGGATCATCACAACAGCGACGCCTGGATTCCCACTTAGAGGGCAGTGGTTCAACCCCCTTTTGGCTCCCATATACTCCTACCAGACATACCCCCCTCGTCTTCCAAGAGCCTCTACGATCGTCTGGTAGCTCCGGCACGATCCTGTTACCCTGTTCGCCCACGGCGATCTCTTTATGCGGTGCGAGAAATCTCTCATGAACCATCCCAGGACTCAGTCGATGTCGGGACCATTCCCATTTATGGTGTGGACTGCAGAAGGAAACGGAACCAGGTCCAATAGACTCTGTGCCCGACTTCGTCTCGCAGGAAGCAGGAACCGAGCGGAAAAGAAAGAAACTAGACCCCCATCGCTCCTCAGTCGTGCCGGTCGGCTCATATTTGCAGGACGCTACTACTTACATAGTACCTGAAACTTGCCTGGCTCGGTGCTTGGCCGAGGGCTCCGCGAGATTGCATCTGGCGTAGAGAAAATCAAAGGCAGTGGGAGCAGTAGTACTGGGCAAGTCACCGTTCCCCCTGGCCGGCTATCGGGAGGGTGTCGCGTGCTCCTGGGAGGTTGGCGCTGAGCCCGACAGCCGGGAAAGATTTGCAGAGGCTCGACCGGCGCCGCAAGCTATCAACGACGGGCTGAGGTTCGGGGTGTTGCTTTTCCCCAGTGGTGTTTTCGGTCATGAATCGTCATCTACTACGAGGCAAACTATTGAGGCGTTCTGTGATGCTAGAGCGAAACTTGGACACCGAGCTGAGTTCGGCCTCACAGGCTAAGGTTCTGCTAGGACCAGTCTTATCCCCTTCCACATCAAAGTTCAAATTGGGTTTTCCGAACCGGTAGAATCCCTATGTCGATCACTTTGAAAACAAGATCAAGAGGGGTCAAGCTTCGGTGGCCCAACGCTCTCAATGCTTGTCGTCGAGCAAACATCAGCGAAGGAAGTGTAAAACAATCTGGGGTGAAGGGAAATCTTGGCCCCCGCAATTTCCAAAGCAGATGGATCCCTCGCTTCTGTCGCAAGCGTTTCGAAAAGAATCCCCTTTCCAGTTGCAGACCACACAGCAGAGGGGACTCTGTAGGCAGGACGAAGTGCCATCCAGTGGAGTAAGGTGACGGCTGGACGGTCCAGGAGTCATCTGAGCTCGGAATCACTGTCGTCATCACTGTCAACACGACAGATCACCTGCTGATCCTGGCCCCCAGTGAGCGCTTGGGCCTGTCCCAGTCTCCATTGCGGGTGAGAAACGAGCCGGTGAGCAGAACCCATATTCGAAGCCGTGCTGTGGAAAGCGAGAGCGAGAGACAGCCTGCAGAAACAGCTCCAGACGAAGTGAACTCCTGATCATGTCCAGCCGAAAGATTGTCGCGCTGGGAGCAACCGTTCCAGGCCCACCCAGAGGCAGAGAGTCCTACCAACTAGCATATATTCATTTTCGTCTTCATACACGAACTGGCCGGCAACGATAATCGGGACAAGGGAAAAAGGATTAGGGTGTATATGTGAACATTGCTCCAGATAATATGCATTAGTATCAGAATCAAAGCCCGGTGTTAAGCTCGCTGCTCTGCTGTGTAACTCTCCACAATGTCCGGTGCTTCAATGAATCATCCTCATCCATCGCGGTGCAGCCGAGGCGGAGAAGCCTCACTGTTGAACGTAACGTGCTTTTTCCCACTGCCCTCGCTATGCGCCAACCCAGAAATCCAAATTGATGAGACGACTCAAGTCCTACTGATTTACTGGCCGGGAGGGGTGACTGTACCGCCGATGGCCTTGAACCAGGTGAGGCTGTCGAATTCGGTGTAGATCGCGCTGATCTGCCAGGTGTCCGACTGGCCCTTGCTGTTGGATGCCGTCAGGTGGGTGATGCCGGCCACCAAGTTGCCATTGCCAAAGTTGGCGTCCCAGCTGTAAGACCGAGTTAGCCATGTCTTCCTCCTGACCAAGCAGTAACGGCCCGTTCTTGAACGAAGCAGTGGGTTGGGGACAAGGAGAACTTACCGGAGAGTGAGGTTTTGGCAGTTGAAGCTATCAATGGCCAGAATTTCGAGCGGGACCGAGGGTTGAGCGCCCTGGCCTTGCTCAAACGCAGCCTTGGTGGGGAAGACGGGTGTAAATGGGTCGACAGGGAAACCCTGAAGAGCCTTGATCGAGTTCGAGTAGTCGACAAGGTCGTCGGCAAGCAGTGTCTCGGCGTTGGCGGTGGTGTAGGCGACGATGAGCCCTTGGAAGCCTTCTGCGAGGTATGTCGCCGAATCCTTGGTCAAGCACTTGGCCGGGTTAACCTTTCCTCCCCAGAGGCCACCCGCGCCCCATGGAGCAGCAGCGGCGGAGGAGAGGAGGGTGGCGGCAGCAGCGGCGACGGCGAATGAGCGCATATTGATTGATTATTAGGCGAGGTTGCTTGGTAAAAGAATGGTATTGATTATGTTGGTAACGACTGCTAAGCGACTGTTGGTAGCGAACGATGTACTGTGAATGTGAATGCGAGAAGCCAGTGACCTGGGGTGGGAAGGCCACTGTTATATAGACAAGCCGACTTGGGGAAGGATCAGATTGGACAGCCCATAATTTTAGTGGTGACCTGGAGTCGATCTCACCCGTTCCTGCATCGCCCTGCCCGGGACGGCAGCTGCCAACATCGTCAGCCTCAACAACAGCAAAAAGCACGGGCTTGGAGCAGTGGCCCACTCCTGGCCACATGGTGCTGGAGCTCGCAGAAAGCGTTCGGTGCCAGCGGATTGGGTCAACTCTAGCCCACGGAAGATGACCTGCTGACAGCAGCCAATTTTCCCACGAGTATCATGTGCCAAGAAGAGAGTCTGTGGTTTCATGCTGCCAACTGAGGGGAAAGGTTGCTGCGGGTCCGGCGGAAAATAATTAAGTTGGAAGCAGAAGGGATGTAGGCAGGGGAGATAGCGCCTCGGCTCGTTTATCTCAGCCACTGATGGTTGAGGCTAACGGGGGCGTCAGCCTGGATCGGGTTAATTGATGTTATTTTGGTTCCCGCCCATCCCGATCGAGGACAGCGGGCAAACTCTCAAAGCTTGTTCCTGTCTCCACCAGCCACTTGCCCACTGCGCCGTCGGCGGCCGAGTCGAGAACGAGGATGGTCTGGATCAAACGATCATGGTTTGGGCCTCGGTCGGCGAGAGGCACTGTCGAAATTTGCTGACCACCTTCAGCCTGTGGGACTCGTTGGTATACGGCTTCTTCTGGGGTTCGTGGCTCCAGTCTTCCTTCGAATTACACAGTAGGCAATCGATTGCTTTCTCGGGTAGCCGTCACGATAGCCCGAGTCCGGACTGCCAAATGTCGTGGCGAAAGAATCGATTTGTCAACGCAGGTGAAGTCCGGTCCAAGAAAGCTGTGGTGCATCTAGCCAAGCTGCTGATGCCTTGCCAATTTTCTCCGCAGTTGACGTGCTCTGCCGTGTCTGCTTCACCGACCATTTTTGTGACTTGGCACAGTCAAGTCCGACGACTTGGTTTCTACTTGGTGGCAGACATCACGAACTCCGTTCAACCGACGCTGCCTCTTGGAGGTGTGCTCTTGTCCGAGATGGTGACCGAGTCCGGACGATCAGGATCGGCTTCGCTCACTACTCGTGTCGTGCCGTGAGGCAGCGCTGCGCCCTCTCCTAGGGAATGTTTCCCCTTGATGAGCTGCATCAGCATGAAATTGAGAGCACATTTGATGCCTTGTTGCTCGCCTCGCTTGACGATATAGCCATTGATGTAGTCAATTTCAGGCTGCTTGTTACGGCGGATGTCTTCCCGCATGCTGCTCGAGTTCTGGGCAGTACGCCTGGTCACCCCCAAGAATAGCTGCTCAAGACGCTTGGCAGAAAATCGGGGTTGGACATTTGGAATTCCTTCTAACTCAGGTAGGCCTCGGATGACGAGAGATATCTCTGCGAGGAGCAGTCTTTGAACAGGCAGAAGCTCGTCGTTGTCCAATAGGCCCCCATTCGGGACATCGAGAAGAGCGGTTAGAGGATTCAGGACACAGTTCGAGGACAATTTCTCAAGCTGCAGCTGTAAGAGATCCAGGTACGGAAACACGGCGCATGCTAACACCGGCGACCTCGTTAGCGTGCGAAGGAGGTACCGGGAAGAAAGGTTAGAAAACAGTTCCTCGTCGGTAGGGTAATGCCTCTTCCTTTCTTCTTCGGACAGTTCCCACGGATGCCGCACCGGGCCCTTTGGTGGAAGCGGATATCGATCACGGTCTCGACAGATCCCCAGCGCCACTGTACCATACCCAGCATGGACGACTGTACAGGGTTGTGACATGTATGCGCCGTGAGAGACGATTCCCAGCATGTATGTGGGCCGTGTTTCCGGGTCTGTGAACACTGCTTGGTTGAGCTCATCAATCTGGCCTAGGCCATTTTGCATGAAACAGATGGTCGTCTTTGCATTGACGCGGTGCTTGATGGATCGAAGAGCGGAAACAGTGGTCGGCCCTTTGACCGCGACAATCAGCGTATAGATATAGAGCTCGCCCGAGGGCATCTCTTCTGCTGGTTCAACGGGGTTGGTGCGGGATTTGTGGTATGGCACGTCGGGGATGAACCGCCACCGCGCTGAGCCGTCCTCGTGGACTCCCTCGAACAGGTCGACATCATAGCCAGTCTGCTGATCATTGATCTCGTTTCTTTTGTTGATCAGACTAACGACTCGTCCGCCTCTTTTAAATGCTTCGTATTGCTCCGGTCGATGGATCATCAAGGTAATTGGAGGTGGGTTGGGCAGGCATCTCAGAGAGTGAGCTGCCAACGTTCCAATGCTCCCCAAGCCAAGGATGTGTACACGTCGAGTGAGGAGCTCTTCTTCATTGGGATCTGGCAGGTCCGTGTCCGCGAGCGGCTTCGACTCGAAGGTAGCGTGTTCGGGTGGAGGCTCACGTGAAGTAGACTCTTCCCACCACGACAGGGACGTTGCCATGGTTTTCAACGGTCGGGATCGAGCGTTAGGACGGAAGATTGGCTGCGTGCACAGACTCGAGCTGACGGCTGGTGACCATCTGCGCGCAACCCGAGAGACGGGGCGCAGAAGCAGTCGTCGCGACAGTTTGAAGGTGTCGCTGAGGACTTCTTGCGTCTCAGTATTGGGTAGGCGAGCAGTTTAGCTGGGAAAACGCGGCTTAAAAGACAGAGCCTCGAGTTAGCCACGAGAATCTTGTGCTGAAGCTGGAGTATGTACCCGATTGCTGATATGATATCGACTTTGACATTCACTGGCCCGTTGAGAATCATGGTGATATGCAGATTGTCTCCGCATTCATCGAGTGGACCGCAGCCGATGCGGGGATTTTTTTCAGATCGTCTTTCACTTTGCAATCACTCCGAACTCCAACTGACGCTACCAACAACATCACGCCGTGAGGCCACACTGGGCTTCTGCGCTTCCCCTTAAACACCAGCTGCGAGGTCAAGTCTCGGTCATCAACGACAATGGACACGAAAGCGACGATCGAGCTTGTGGACGAGCTGCAAGAGAACATCGAAGATCTCGAGGACAATCTTGGGTCGCTTCTCGGTAGTTCCCTTGCAGCTACCAGCAGAAAGCTACCGCTACTTGACCGTGCCAAACTCAATGTCCTACTCGTATACTCCATCGAGTCTTTGCTCTTCTCTTATCTCAAGCTTCACGGTGTCCAAGTCAAGGAACATCCAGTCTTCAAAGAGTTGACCAGAGTCAAGCAGTACTTTGAGAAAATCAAAACAGCCGAAGCCGGTCCGGACAGTGCTCGGCCGGCCGTCACGTTAAATAAAGAGGCTGCTACGAGAGTCATCAGGCACGGATTGGTAGAATATTATTGCGACCGTGGCTCTTAGCATTGAGCTGACTGTTTCCAGGCCGGGAATGAAAAGTACGACCTAGAACGCGCCGAACGTGAAGCTCGCGAGAAAGTCCTTGCAAATAGAAAGCTGAGAGAACTCGAGGCAAAAATGAAGGAACAAGCAGCTCAAGACAAGGAACAAGCCGTCAGCGCGAGCGACGCCCTGACACAAGCTGCTCAATTGGCCTCAATTCCGCTGGATAAGCCTCAAGACGATGCGCAAGATGTCGACAGCGAGGTTGAGAGCGTGTCCGATGAGGAAGGTGACGTAGCACCAGAGCGGCTTGCCCAGTCTCAGTCTCAGCAAGGCAAAAAGCGGCAAAAGAAACTCAGCTCAGCGACGCCGAGAGCTAAACGGAAGAGGGAAGCTGATTTCCCAGGCGCAAAGAATGAGGAGCAGACGAAGGCGGCTCGCAAAGCTAAGAAGCAAGCGAAGAAGGCGGCCAAGAGGCTTGAACCACCACCTGGCTAGCCCTCACTTAGCTGTATGCCCGCGCTTTTATCGAGAAGCATTCGATTGGGATAGCGAACGGCAAAGTCGGCACATGAAGTTGACCTCCGCGTCAACACGCTTGTTTGCAATCTACTTGTCGATGCAAGCACAGTCATGGTCCAGGGACTGCCTCTGCTTCGGCCCGTGGACTGCCTTTTCACATGGGACTCTCAAGCACATTTGCCATGAACTCGGAATTGAGAGCTTCAAGAAAGGACTATTCAATCGGGTGAGACAGGAGCATCTCTCACCGAAGGCCAGCTTCCCAAATGTGAAGTAGCCACCAACATGTGGCCACGTTCATCCACGCTGCTCCACGACCAAGAACGCGCCTTTATGGTACGGCTATGAAGACCTTCTCGCCAGACCCAACTGGCTTACCCCAGTCAAGAAGAACTTTGTCTTCCATGGTGTACCATCATGGTCAACATGTGATGTAGGCTTAGGCTTCTGCTTCAGACAACATGCACATATCCACGGACACTGAGAGGGATGTAGCAGATCCTCGAGAACCCAGACGGACTGATCACCACTTTATCCTAATTCCTATGTCCGTTCCGTTACATTTGCGTCTTTGGATGACTTCTCCCATTTATCGAACGCGCTAGGTCCAGGTCATTTGCACGTCACCTAGACATTCCTGCAGCGTTCACTGATTATCGGGTCCCTGATTAGCCTCACAGAGATCTCTTCCCTTGTGGTTCTCTACGCACCTGAAAGCACCCACCACAAAGGTTGACTTCTCTGCCATGGGGTCGTCAGTAACGATATGGTTGCGTTTGTGTAGAACCTCCGCAATGGGTTCCACGCCCTGTTTCAAGTTGTCCATCGGATTGTGTACTCCCTCATGGCTTCAGAACCCTATTGTTGCCAGCGCAGCGGGAATGAGCTCTCACATCTCAGCTGGAGGAGCGGCAGTAATGCACGAACAACGTCCAGCATGTTCAGTATTGGGAATAGACTTCGACTTGTCATTTACGCCGCACTTACAAACATGTCCTGCACATCCTGGACACGCGTTGTCGAGCGGCCAGTCAAGAAAAATGAAACTGGGAGGACGAGGTTTTGGGGGGTCGAAGGAGAGGCCGACGGATGTACTTCACGATCCTGGCAAGGCAACCAAGTTGTGAGCCACCACGATGACGCTACCAAGTATAATATGTTCCACGTCCCGTTGTCCCTACGCACGCCCTCGTCATCGTGTAATCCAGAGTCTCATCACTTACTGGGTACATTGATTGAACCGCCTCAGCGTGAGCCTCAGGCACAGCGGAAACGCGTCCTCCGTCTACGGCGAACTCTCGAGCTCCAGTTACTTCAGAGCAACGCGGAGTGAGTGCCTATTCGAGATGAAATACTCCCTATTCTCTTGTCTTCTTTTCTTTCTCCCCGGTAGTATGCTCCGTACCGGTAATTCCCATTCATCATCGACACAGCTTGCCGCTCATTTCAATGCCCGTCGCCCTGTAGCGGGAGCGGGAGCGGGAGAGGGAGCAGGCTACGCTTTCACATCCGTAATGCCCTCCAAGATGACCCAGAACTTCTTGACCTTGGCGTCCTCGACGATCAAGACATCCGCGCCCTTGACCTTGACATCGACGACGCCATCGGCGCCCACGGGCCCAAACCCCCAAGCGAGATGCACCATGTCGTGATTCTTCGTCACGTTGCCATGGGGCACGAATCCCCACCCGCGGCGCTCGTTGAGCAGTTTCTCGGCCGTCGCGTTGACGGCGTCATGGCCCCTGACGACCGCGTCGGGTTCATAGAAGGTCACGTCGGCGTGGTACGTGTCCTTGACGGCGGCGAGGCGAGATTGCGGGTCGCGGTTCGAGAAGACGTCGAGGAGATTCCCGTAGGCGAGCTTCTTCGCCGTCTCGTCGGGGACAATATATGCATGTGCCATTTCCGGGGTATGTATTTGTGCCGTGTGTGTGTGTGTGTGCGTGTGTGTGTGTGTGTGTGTGTGTGTGTGTGTGTGCGAGTATGACGAAGGCGATGGAGTTGTAGTTTCTGCCCTTCCACGATAACCTGTGAGAATGGATCCTACGATCGCGACACCGGCAGGGTGCTCAATTGCTTGCTACACAGGCCAATGTACCCTGACTTTGGTGTGGATGAAGGGTGATCAAGGCTGAGCCCCTCACATGGACGTTGCTCTGGGTGGGACGGAGGCACTGTACTCAGATCTCACTCACTCGTACTCGGGAGGGAGCAAGTCAACCGTTTTTATACACCATCAACCAAACGCCCGAGTCAGGCACAGGCACAGGTCCATTCTGACGTTACAGAACCGTTGCTTACATCGCATTCAGGCCATCGCTCGGTCCTGTCCATCGAAGCCGATTCGCAATCGCAATGCCGCGCGGCTCGACGGCACGCACGGGGTGAGGTTTGACGAAAGAAGAGGTGGAATTCCACCGATTAACCCCCGGTAACAAACTCAACTCTTGGACTCTTGAACTTGGGTTACAGTATGCATTCAGGCACCGCCGCATCGGGCAATGACTTTCGTCCGCTCGGACGGATTAGATGCTCGTGGGAAGTAAACACCTATGGCTTCAGCTCGTCATTCTTGCTTCGATGCCCTCGGGTTGTCGCAAAGTTCCACAAACGCCACATGCACAACGCCCGTCTCTCTGATCAGGCAGGATATATGCAGGGGCTGTAAGCCAGTGGAGCCTCGAATAAGGCGCCCGGTGGAAGACGTGCGACGATATCCCCGGGGACGGGAAATACTTGAACGCCGGGTGCCGGGTTCAGCTGTCGACGACGGAGTCGAGGATGGTTAGGACGGTCGACGACGTTCTGTGTACCACTCCGCACGTGTATCCGGAGTGAGCGAGCACAACCTTGAAGACGGCCGATGTTGCCAACATTTCTCTAAAGAATAGCGAAAGAGTTTGCCCGACAATCAACACCTCTTCAATGGGCTGAAGTCAACGCCTACCAAATGTGCTAAATACTTTTGGGTTCATGTTCCTAAACGCCAGGAGACATCCGTGTATGAGTGGATCCTCACTCTGCCCTACCCGTTCCCATGCTACCGAAAATACGGAAGAATCAGCTTTTGCGAGATGACAAGATCCCAACATGCATAGTTGAAACATTTCTGATGTCGAGCTCAGAACCGACTAACATCCCTCCCAAACAGCCTGACACTAACCCATTGCCACATAACATTCAGCCGATTCCGCCAACTGAGTGTCATGGTCAGATATGCGCCTCTCCAGACCAGGAACGCAGATAGGCCCTTGAGTCGACTTGGAGACCCGCCATCCTTCCCGTTCCCATTGCCGCCCTGGAATATTGCACTAGATCCGCCGAGGTAGGTCAAAACACCCATGTTTTTGAAGCTGAAGCCTGGGGCACGAGCAAAGCTCTCTGCTTCGGGATGTTTGTTCAAGGTCCGCCCAAGCCAGATTGCCTCTTGGTTCGCAACCTGCGCAGTTGCCGGCAGAGCACCGGACATCAGTTTGGAGCTGTCGCCCACCGCAAAGACGTCTTTCATGTACGCCTTCGGCTTGTCGTGTTCCTCCATCCCAGCGGCACAATCGGTGGTGAGCTGTATCCGGAAGTGGTCGTCCACAAGTGGAACTCCGGTTTTGGCATCCCGCTGGAGGATCCACTGCCGTTGCATCGGGTCCGCGACTTCTCCTTGGATATTCTGCGCCGACGCTGTGGGGTATCTTCGTACGTGATCGAGAGCCTTTGCCACAAAGGGATTGTTCATGTTCCCTGTTGACCAGACGCACATCCCTATGCCGACGTCGCCTTCCTGTTTCGTGCGGATCGTATACACCCGCCCTTTGACTTGGCTGGCTTGGTCGTTGCGAGCATTTTCGTCGTTGGGCAATCCCTTTCTGAGTTCTTCAACCTGATGGGACGTTTTAATCTCGATGTTCTGACGTCGGTAATGTTTGACGGCGTAGTCGGCAAGAGAGGCGTCGAACATGGGGAGCACCTTGGGCGCAACGTCATACAGACTGATCCGAATGTACTTAATCAGGTGTGGATGGAGTTTGGACATGTCTTGTCTGATCAGGTCCGACAGGCAGGCGGCAAACTCCATGCCTGTGGGACCACCGCCGACGACTGCGAAGTGCAGGAGGTGCTTCCTGGTCTCTTCTGGCATAATGGGTAGCCGGGCGAGCTCGAACAGTTCGAGGATCCGTCGACGGATGCTGACTGCATCCCGGACATCTTTCAAGAACCACGCGTTCTCTCTCACCCCCTTGGTGCCGAAGGTTTGACTATATGATCCCACAGCAATCACTAGCTTGTCGTAATGGATGGGAAACGTGGGCACCTGACTTGACCCCGTACCGCCCATCTGCACCTCCTTTTGCCACGGCCCGTGGGGAAACTCGGGTATGGCGAACCCGCTCTTTGTCCGCTGTTCATTGTGCTCCCGCGGTCCCGTCAAGGCATGCCCAACGTCCGGATCTAGCACCGAGGGCTCGATGGTGACTATCTTGTCTGCGAAGTTGATGTCGTCGGCCCATCCTTGTATGAATTCTACGCCGCTCTTTGGCTTTCTTACCGACTCGAGGACGTGTCGGAATTCGAGGGTACCAACTGTAGTGTCGTTGAGGAGAGGGGTGAAGACGAAGTAGGTGCGAGGAGATACGACCACGACGCGGTACTTCTTCTTGTCCAGCTCCCGGGAGAGAACATATCCTGGCAAGAGTCAGCGTCTAGCTTCTCCTAAGCGTCTGGAGAGCACTCTACCTGCCCAACCACTGCCTAGGATGACGACCTTCTCGCGCGGGTCGTTGGGGTCCAGGTTCGCACCCGGATCTATATCGGCGGGCGTTGCGAGCCAGCGCTTTTGCACAACATACCGAGGACGCAGGAGATTAGTCCGCTGGGGTCTCGTTGCCAGGCGTATGGTGCTTTCGAGTTGCCGCTGCCATCTCGGCAGCAACGAGGCACGAAAAGCGAGAGGATTCATGTCGTCAGCCCAGACGGCATCTCACAGTGCAAACCTACCGGACACACGGAATTCAAGACGTTGCGAAAGCTGCTGAGAGAAATACACTACAGTCAGGTTTGTTGGGAGCGCCATTGACTGAGATCAACGGCGACACCGGGCGGATATGACTCGCGTCGAGCAAGCTTCGGCGATCCGGAAAGGAGATGCTGCCTGCCTGACGCAACAGAAATACCTGCGTCATAATTGACATCAAGCTGATACGAGGCCCACGACACGGCCACGGAGACCGCCAGAGGCTCCGAGACACCGCAAATGGTGGAAGCGGGCGGAGTGTGGTCAACAAGGTTCGAAATGAAAATGAAAACCAAATTTGCCCGGTATATCCGCCTCATATCCGTCAGATTCGCCGGAGGCCGAAGTGGACGACGGGATGGCACAAAAGGGCTCGGGGGCTTCAGCCATGGCCTGCTCCGCCCTTGGCGGCTGAACCTCTGGCGAGATTTGGTTGGCTCTCAATCCTCACCAGCACCCCAACCGTCAAGGGGTTGCGATAAGTCGACTCAACAAGAGATACACAAGGTGAACACGCCATACGGAATACACAGTAGATGATTTCCCCCTTTTCTCACTGCTCACTGGGAGGCGGACGGCGATCGACGCTTTGTCACAGAAAACCGAGTCGCCGTGTCTTGAAGCTCGTATCATCATTCCTGCTACCTCAGATCAGATGTAGGACCGTGTCTTGCCTTGCATGAAAGCCCTTTCTCGACGTATATACAAACGCCTCCTCGTATCTTGTTTACCATTGACACCATATTCAACATGCTGCTCATGCCATGTTGACTGTGTGCTGTGTGGTCACCCGGAAATGTTTTGGACACCCAATGTGCAGCCTTGCTCGCTGGCAGTTGCACGGTACAACTTGAAGATCCCCACGATACGGAGTATAACTGGCAGCATTTCCGCCCAGAACCCATCCCATCCCCGTAAACGCCTTGCGTGATGCCGCGCTTGCAATAAAACGAGTGACAAGCAGGGCGCTCAATGCCTCAACAAAGCGACTCAAGTATGTTCAACGAAAAAGAAAATGCGTATATTAGTCGTCGGCATGTCATCTCTCTGACTTTTGCCATGAATTCAGGTATGCCATGAGCCCGACCCCTATCAGCACCACTCCCAGCATTGAGACGTATGGTGCTGACTGGGCAATGGCATCCGGGTTGCCGCTCCTGTCTCGTAGAACAGTCGCGACAGCCCGTTCAAGGTGCTCAGGCAGAATGGGTGCTCGGATGTGACCGTTCGCTTGTGGTCTTGACTTGACAGTAGGATTGGAGGTCGATTCGTTAGGCTCTGCTGTCGCCTCCGTCTCGGATCCGTCGTTATCCAGTCGCTCATGGCGCTGTTTAGGCAGAGACTCCGCTTTTTCGTTTTCCTCACGAATCTTGTCAATCATCTCCGCCAGGCTCTTTCGAGCATGAGCCGCATCGGTTTCAGCTGTTTCGGCCCGTCGCTGGAACTTATCAACATCCGACTTCAGCCTTTGCATCTCTCCTAGCACTTGATCGAGATTCTGCTGGAGATGTTTTGTGTTCGCGTCTAGCTCGCCATCTATGTCATGAATCGACTGTAGCTCGTTAGACCCGATAGTTTGCGATTGCATCGGGGTTTCCAGCGCCTCTTCAACGACCGAGACCGGTCTTGACGCGGCATGCTGTTCCAATCTTCGTGCCCTTTCCTCGGCGTCCTCTCGAGCCGCTCGTTCCTGCTTGAGCATATCCTCCAATTGCTTCACTCTTGCTCCTTGGGAATCAAGCTCCTTCTTAGCAATCGAGAGTGCTTCAATCAATGATAACATCTGGCTGTTCTGCGGGTTGGTCGGAGAATGAGATTCGTTTTTTGACGGCTTGGCAGTCTCGCCACGTTTAAGGAGATTCGTGAACGACGTCCCGACAGGACTCGCTTTCGACGAGTCAGGCTTTTCTGGCAGTGGTTGTTGTGGCGGCGGTGCAGGAGGGTCGGCGAACCGTGTCACATGCTCCACCTTTGGTGCTTTTACTCTACCAGCCATCTGTCGCTGGGAGGCGGCTTCCTTCGAGGTAGCCTGTGGTTTGGGTTGCTCGGCTCCAGGCGTTAATAATGAGTTCAGAAAAGCTCCCGCCTGGTCGAGTTCTTCAGCCTGCTCCTTCGCTGCCCGCATTTCGATCTGCCGCCATTAGCTCGGAAATGTACTGGTTCTGTTTGAGAGCACTTACCGTCAGTGTCTTCATCAGCTGCTCTACATTCAGCGGCGTTGCACCCCACATGTTCATCCGTTGTTGCGCCATTGTGCTCATCTGACTTCCAGCAATGCTTGAAGCACTTGAAGCACGCCCATTGGCCGGTCGACCGGGGCCACTCCGACTGTGCAGCATCGGTGAACTCACAGGCGACGGCAACAGAGAACCACCATGTGACGGGTCAAGGTCGCCGAAGCTGAGATCGAGCACATTATTGGATGAACCCGGTAGCCCGACGTATTCGACCTTTGCTGATACCTTATGATGAACGATGGTTTTCTGGTCTTCAGATACTATATCAATACCCAGTTCCAGCGTGTCGTGTTGCCGAAGCTCATGCGGTTCGGATTCGCGATTTTCTGGAGACAGGCGTTGGCCGTTAACGAAAGTGCCGTTGGATGACTTGACGTCCCGAATGAACACTTTCCCACTGCGGTCCGCCCATACTTCGGCGTGTTGTCGTGAGAGAACTTTGGAGTCGAAATATCCATTCACTGGCGTTGGAACCGTTTTGGCGTTGGTTTGTCGGCCTATTCGGAGCACTTCGGGGTAAAAGGGGAGGCTAATTTGTTTCCTTTCAAAGGTGCCGTTCATGGGTAACAAGGCCAATACCGCGGCGGACTCACCGCTAGCCACTCCGTTCACCACCCGCGTTCCATTCGATTGAGGGGCTGGACTCTGACCGGGTAGTGCTGGCTGAGCTGCGTTCTTCCCTACTAACGAATTGCCGACGGCGGTTTGAAGGGATCCGTTTGCACGAGCATTAGAAACACTGGCTGTGGATTCTGATTTCGACACTTGCCAGAACCCTCCTCTTGGCTTCTTCTTCGGCCCGGTCGTCGGTTCTGAAGAGATGTCGTTCTGCGTCAGTGTGATTGTTGATCCCGAGGAACTGTTCGACGACAGTGATGAAGATGATGCGCTTCTCTGTACCGTCTTGCGTTGCGGTAGGAACATCCGAGACACCTCGTCGCTGCTCATGCTGGAAAACCCTCCACTGGTGCCGTTTAGACCATTCCAATTAAGTCTGGATATATTGTTGAAACTCGGAGGCGATGCCACGGCGGTCGTCATCGGGAGGGATTGTAAAGGGGGCGCAGGGTCGGAGTCCTTTGATGTGCTTTTATCGTCTCCAAAGGCTCCGTATCAGCGGGAGAAGGGAGGGAGGACTAATTGAAGTGGAAGGGGCCAGGAATCGGATGCTGTCCCTAGCCTTCATGTGTTGAACTCGAGGACTCGGAGAGGGTGAAGGGGTACTGAGATGATTGCCGTATTAGTCAAGTAGTCACAGGCGCGATGTTTGGGCTGTACTGCAAACAGATCGAGGCATTCTTGATTCCTCTAGGACATACATCGATCGAGCTTGAGGGGATTTGAGAAGGAAACTGAAGTGCTCGCGTGCAAGATCTGGACCGCGAGGGGTCTGACGGAAAGGATCTGGGGCTGACCACTCAAGCTCCGGTAGCTGAAAGATAGTCAAATGCGCGATCAAAGGGCCATGAGAAGATGTCGAAAGAGTGTCGCTGGCATCTATCGTCCACCTGATGTTGATTGGCGACTGTGTTGGGCTTGGATCTGATGTTCACGAGGGATGCGGCCCGTGGTTTTGGGAGCAGTCCAAATTGACGCTCGACATCTCCTCTGGTTCTGGGTCCCCGACCCGTTAAGCGCCCATCACGTGTTGCCAAGGCGTTAACCGCTGCAGCGTGCTCGGCTGTTAACAATACAGCAGCTCCGGCGAATGTCCACGGGACTTGGAGAAGCCATCACTTGCATCTCATGTTGCCCTTAACCTCTAACGCGAGAAATAGTCGCAATGCCTCCAATCCCACCTTCTGCTCAGAGACACGGGCCAACATGGTTCGATAAACGTACGGACTTCTTGCCACGAACGAGAATCAACGAAAGCTAACCGTCGTCGCAGTGAAAATGGGGATGCTGATGGGCGGGAGTGAGTCTCAGACAATGATCAAAGGCGGGAAAGAAGAGGACGTCTAACAAAGCTATAGCTGTGGGGGGAATCATGGGATTCATCTACGGTTTGTCTCGGTGACGGACGCCAGTAACACGCTACTGATCACCGTCGCGCAGGCACAGTCACCATCTTTCAGTACGGCGCTGGCCAAGCAGGCGTTATGAGGACTCTCGGAAAGTACATGTTGGGGTCAGGAAGCATGTTTGGGTATGGAAGCCGGTCATCTTCTGGGTCTGAGTCGTCACTAACTGCACAACTAGACTCTTCATGGGGATCGGCAGCATCATTCGGTCAGATTCGCCTGTCATGGCATCCACCATATGGGCCAGATCTCAATACCCTCCACTCGTCCACCAACGACAGCTCTCTGCCGGCCGCCGGTGATATTGGCAAGAACACCTGTACATAAGAGGGCGTACGCCGGGCTGGAAAAGTTGATGCTACATTATGATACCCACTTTATGAATGAGGGTGCCACTGGCACGAAATGCTGAATTGAATAGCATTGGCTCCCTGGAGCACTTCTGCCCAAACGTGCTTGCCAACCTGTGATGAGTTCTAGGGCGCTCTGTCTATGTGCCCGACCCGCCTGTGGCCTCCAGCCATCCCACCTAGGTTGCTACGCCCAAACACCAGCGCTACAAATTATTCAGCCCGATATTAACACCCACAGCAGGAAAAATATCTAGTCAAGGTCAGTTACTGGAGAGGGTGGCATCGGGAGGTCAAAACTCACCATGAGGACGCCAAACATCTTAGCCACCAGCCATCGGTTGCCTTGTACACGGTTCCAATATTTCAATAGTTCTCTCTGTGCGCCCTGTACATTGTCCACCACGTCCTCAGTGTTTGCATCTATGCGCTGCAGCATCTCCCCTTGTTCCGAGACCATACTCGCAAGCTGACCGAAAATGCTACCCAGCTCATTTATCGTCCTTTCAATGGCTTCAATGGCTTGACCTCTTTCCTGGATATATGTGTTTGCCGGCTGGGCTTCCTCCATAAGTAATAACTGATGATCTGACTGAGGGGCATTCTTCATCAACGTAGACGTATTGGAAGGTTCGATGGTAAGCAGGTCACTCGTGGACGCTTGCGGGGTCCGCTGACGGCTCGCGGCGCTCTGGTATAAAGGGGATTGCGATCTTGAGTCATCCAGATGAGGTTGTGACCGCGCTGATACCGAGGAGACAAAGTTTTCGGTCCTTGAGCGTGACGCCTGAATGTTCTTGGTCCGCACCTCCAGTACATCCTTGAAGTTTACGGCTACATCTGTCACTTTGCTTTGTAGCATCATTACCACGTTCTTGTTGTGTTGACCTTCTTGGTCTGCCGATCGAGGTTGAGAAGCGGTTGGGTGTTGCGATTGAGTAAGTTGTTGGAGGGCGGATATCTGGGAATTGAGGCCGGCTAGATCTTGCTTGATGACATGGGTCAACTCTGCAATCTCGACGGGTCTATCGTCAAAGATCGCCTTTCTCCTTGCAACTGAAGCCTGTCAGTCTCGAACTCGTTGCCGGAGACTCGGCTCCCTTTACATACGTTGTGCCAGTCTCTCTAACTTGCCCATAGTCGCAGTGATGCCCCTTCCTATCTGCGCCGCATTCCGAGCGAACTCTGACCTTGCGCCTCTTGAAGGGCCATCAGCAGTGCCATTTGCTTCTTGTTTCTCGGCATTGTTGAGCAGCGACTGTCGCTGGGGGCCTCCTTTCGCGGCGGACTGTCGCTTCTGTGCCTGGTTGAGGATAGCGCGGAACTCATTCGTCCGGTCTTGAATCGTTGTAGACACCATGTTGTCATACGCGGGGAGGAAGTTGGTGTCGAGGCGCGGATCGGGTCTAAGAGTCTCGGAAAGTCGTACTTGTAGAAGCCTTCGGGGTTGATGAGGAAGCCCAATTGCTCATTCTAGTGTCTACCGCGCAAGAGGGGAAGTGTTAATACAAGCGCTTCGAGTAGAAGACACCGAATGAAGAATCTCGAATCTAGTATGTACAGTGAAAAGAATAGCTCGAGTCTAGTCAAGTCATGGTTTAGAAACCGCGAAAGTCAGAACGGGGCAGCCGCAGCCGGAAACGTCTCCTCTTCAGGGCTTGTCTTTGCCGCCACGATTCAAGCCACGGTCATTAGCCACAGACCTTGCGAGCGCGGGTTTTCAGCCACAGGTTGGTGCTGCGAATGGTCTCGTGAATGGCACCAGATGGTCCGAATGAAACACGGAAACTTGTATCGTGCAATTCCTCAAACTCGCTCAATCCACGTGTGCCCCTCTTCGGCAGACTTGAAGTCTCGTCCATGCAGAATTTCCTCTACGACAATCGAATCCAGTGCACCTCAAACTACGTGTTTGCAAACGTAAAGGTGCCGCGTGTGGCGCAGTGACGCACGGCTCGGATCTGTTTGTGATTATTCTCCAATCATTTCCCAGCCCTCAATTCCTGTTTGTCCGTTTGTAGGGCAGAGTGGGCAGAGTGAGGAGCCCAGCAACTCGCCTGCCATCCTTCGAACGATTGATTGCGCGGCCGGCCTTGTACACACATCCTCTCTCTTACCTGCACACGCCCGTGGCCATCCTTCCCTCTGCTTGATTGACCTCGATACTTCGTATCGTCACCACCATTCCAACCCTGCAGAGAGCAGTAGTCCCAGCTATGTAATACGAATACCTCGAGAACCCCTCGACTTTCTGAAGCATCTACTTTGCACGCCACACTCTACGCTATGTGTCGTCTCATACCTTGAGAATTACTTGATTTCGTGTTTTGCTCGAGGAGTCGATCATTTGGCAATTTCGTCTCGCGATGGCGACCTCCAATCCCTACGGCAGTGGCAGGTTCAAGATCAACGTGAACAGGGTCAAGTCGAAGAAATGGAAAGAAGCCGATAAGGTGGACTACGGTGGTGGCTGGGGCGACGACGACTCTGACGACGGTTACGACGAGCCAGCGCCAGTGTCTGCAGACAACCCTCGACACCCTGCCTGGAATGCGCCCGCCAATGCCTATCCCTCCAATCGAAGCGTTACCAATCCCTCTCCTCCTCGCGGCGGACAGAGACCATCCTTCGATCGCGGCGATGAACGCAGGCATTTCTCTTCTGCTGGAAACTTCGATTCGCCGTATCCAACGACCCAGCGATCGCCATTTCCCGAACCTCAGCACGATGATGTCCTGTCTGCGCCCAGCTATGCCACGCAGTCGCCTCTCCGTGTTAACACGCAAGGATCAGGTCCGATGCCACAAGGCTTCCGACCAGGTTCAAGAGGGAGACAATATCCACCATACGAAGATGTGCCTCTGTCGGCGCCAGGAAGTTTTCCACAACAAAGGCGATCAGGCTCCAGCAATCCTCCCTCTCACGGAGACATCTACGCGCACTATGAGAGTCCCATAAGACCCGAGAGTCGTTCTTCCAATGCCTCCCATAGACAATTCCCTCCGCGCAAGCAAAGTCTGAGCCAGCAAACGCCTCCTCCAGATTTCACGCAGCGCAGTCAGTCACCCGCGCGATCCCATACCTCAGGCACGGCGACAGCTATCAGTGCTAATGACGACCGTCCCCCGCCAGTTTTAATTCGACCCTCAGACATCTACAAGCGTATGGCAGAAGAAATGGAGAAAGCACGCAAATCACAGGACTCTTCGCGACCGAGTACGGCTTCGGAACCAAATCGTGTCAGGGAAGGTTCTGTCGGTGCTCGCTCCACGACGTCAGATTCGAAAGAGTCGACGGGTAGCGCGCAGGCAGAGGATTCGGATTCTACCCGACGTCTAAGACCGACCCTGGACCCTGTTCCAGAGCGGAAGAGCGAGTATGGCTTTGAGAATCTGGTTAATCCAGCAAGCCGCGACAATGCCCAGCCGGAGTATCCGAAGATTGAAGAAAGCACCTTGGGGGTCTCAAGACATGGGACCGACGCTTCCTCTGTTTATACCGATCGTCCAGACCCCGTTTCTGCCTCTACCCTGTCTCGTAATGTGTCTCTGGCAGACGACATACCGGAAAGACAGTCGTCTACCAACAGACCTAGCTTTGGTTTACCGCCCATTGGCAGAGTGTCTGGCTTTGGTGTGGACATTGGTCCTCCAGATAACACAGCGTCTGATCCAACGCCTGATGTCTCGCAACCACCTAGTGATGCGCCGCCTCGGGTACCTTCAAAAGACATGGTGACTAGTGGGAATGAAGAGCCAGGTATCAAGGCTCTGCAGCATCAGCCTACTTTGGGGTACACATCCGTCGTTCAGCAAGCTTTCGACCAGAGCCAGCGTCAAGATCCTCTAACGCACTCATCCACGTCGAGCACGGTTGATCGTTCAAATAGTGCTTCGACTGCAGACATCAGCCCTATAATTAGCCGGAAGCCCGATACAGTCCCTACAAGTACCGCAATACAGACCGCTCATCCTGTCATTTCTGAGGAGTCTTCGCAACGAGAATCACGACCCACATCAACAACCACATTGAAACCTACAGAGGTAGCACTCCAACATGATGATGATCTTTCTTTACCCCCGATTCTGCGTTCTGGTTATCGTAGAGACGTCACGCCTCCAAGTCGGGACAACAGTCCCGCAAAGAAACCTCTCGAAGTTGGACCACCACATTTTGTGCAACCACGTCAAGGCTCACTTGTGGATGAACAGCCAGGGATACAGGAGCAAGCCCGGGGTAGAGCACAGAGCATCAAAGATAAACCGCTTCCTCCTGAGCCACCCGCAGAAACGTCCAACCCACATGTTAGCGCTCCTCTAGCGATACCGCGTTCGGAATCTCCTCCGAAAGGCACGGTACGTGATCTCGCCGGCAGGTTGGAGTCATCCTCAGGGAGATCCTCCCCAAGCAATTCTAGCGTTCAGATACCGCTGCCTGGTCTCTCCCAAGCGCGTCCACCACTTCAAGGACAATTCGATAGCTTTCGCCCAGCTATTCCTGGCGGTTGGCAGTCATATACTACTTCTGTAGCTTCGGGAACTCCTGCCGCAGACACCCCGGGTCAACGCGACATCTCTCCACCTCGAGCTCCATACGCTCAAACACGAACAGAAAGTACAGAAAGCGTACCTACGGCCCACGCTCCCACCAAGGCGGCTTCTCAGGATCATGGTGTAACCCAGAGAGCTTTCGCTGCGGCCGCTTCCGCCGGAAGTGCTCTTGCCGGCGCCTTGGCTGGCCGTCGACTGAGCGAACGTGATCAAAGTCCCTCTGCACACCCCTCAGAGGAAGAAAGCGAGAATGAATGGGACCAATCGAGCTCGTCCAGTGACGAAGACGCAGGGCCGCCAGTGCGACGAGCACAGCCAGATGAGCAGAGGACTGGACCAGGTATTGAGCGCCGAGCAGGAGATCCACCGGCAGCTGGTATACGTCCATCAAGTGGTACTCCAGATCACCCTCAGTCTGTAGCAGCTTCCACTCCTTTATCTATTGCAACTTCGAATGAGGCAGACGTACCTCACGCGACCCTCGACTACTTTCCTGCGCCGCTGCGGACTAGCCGTTCGATTGACCCTTCTAGCCTCCGTCCACCGGTGCCTAATGCCTCAATCGCACAAGAAACACAACCCGAGAGCGAAAACGAGCGTTTGCAGCAGGAGATCGTGAAAAGTCTGACACCGAAGTCGTCAAATTTGGATGACCAGGCGCCGGCACAAGGCCACCAGCCTCGAGCTGACCCGGAACTGTCCACCTATCGAGCAGTTACCAATGTAGGGGCCGGCCCCCAGAGCAATGCCGCTCCACAATCCTTCCCGTCCCGCCCGACTGAACGACCTCAATTAATACCGCTACCCCAGTCCACCACGGCACCATCCACAGAAGACGCCTCTCGGCGAATTCCTCTAGTGAAATCTATTTCGCACCAGCCAGCAGAAGCTGGGCTCCCTAACGACGATGTTACAGTGGTGAACGCTGGCCGCGTACCAAATCAAGGGATGTCCATGCCTTCCCAGCCAAGCACTGCACCTCAACCACATACAGCTATCAGTGCGAGACCTGATTCAGCCCTTCCGGGTACTAGACAGCCACAGCCGCCCTTTGAACGAGAATCCCCGGCACCTGGCCAACCTTTGTTGCAAAAGCGCTTTTCTTGGGAGACTGGGAGCTCACCACCGGGATCAGTGTCGACACCTAACGCGGCCAGCCTACCATCGACTGGGTCACCCGATACCATTAGAGCTTCCTTTCAACCTGTATCGGGGCCTTCGGATGTCACCCCGCCCAGAGCGGAGCTTAACCAGCCGTCGACTACGCGAGCGAGTCCGCCAATACAGCAGTCAGTGCAATCAATGCAGGCTTCCACAACCCTTCCTCCGCAGCAGGCCTCGCAACCGTTTCTGAATATTGAGACTGTCCCATCTCAGGAATCCAACCAGCCCGCGGAGCGCTCCATTATCTCCCCAACCAACACACACCCATCTCAGCCCTCGCCAACGCTCAGTGAGCCTCCCACCTTCCGGACGATTTTGAACCTTGGTTCACCTGTAGAGCGAATAAAGGCGTTTGATGAGAGCCGGCAGTTTTATGCAACGCCGAATGAGCAGCTCCAGGGCTGGCTAATGTCGATGAAGACCACGGAGAATTCCGACCTCTTCGCCACCAATGGTCGTCTTTCCCTTGACACCAGCGACAGCCCCATTTCTCACAAGCCCATGCCCAGGCGGATTCTCACTGAGTCAGCGGGAGCCAGGCATATGCAAGAGGACGGAAAGAAGCTTATGGCAGCAGCTGGACGCTTCGGAGGGAAAGCAGGGCACGCAGCTAAAGGACTGTTTGCCAAAGGCAAGGAGAAGATGCGCAGTGCGAGCACAAGTGAAAAGGTAGCCAGTTGATCTTCCCCTTGCTTTTCTTTTTATCCGGTTAGTCTTTCTTCACCATGGAGAAAATGAAGGTGTTCCTATCCCGGCCATTTCATTCTTACAGGCCCTGTACGAGGATCCGTGGCTTTGAGCGGCTTTCTTCGCTGCCTTCTCAAGATAGTAATGAATGGAAGAAATACTTTTCTACTTTGTCAGTACTTTCGGTTTGAGCTCTGGTTGACGTCTTCTCTAGGGCATGCTTGCTGGCCGGCGAAAGTCAACTGGACCTCTTCCCGACGAGTCCGAAGATGCTTCATCCCCTTCCCAGTCCCGGAATTCCACATACCTCGAAGGGCCCCCTCAGATCCCGCTGAACATAACTCCTGCTTCGCCGCTAACGTCGCCTACCGACTGGTTCTCAAATCGCGAGCTTATGGGATCGCAAAGTGACCTGAGCTCAATCTTGCAACAAGGAGCAGCCGCCTCATCGCCCGCTCCCACCCACAAGATAGCGCCTAAGTCGACAGCCGAGCATGAAGGGCACGCAGCACGCGGGAGCGTGGCACCTGCTGAGGCCGTTGCGGCCGTGCCTGTACCTGCTCATAGTCCAGCAATCTCGGCTCTCGACAGCGAGCAAGACCAGAATGAGGACACAGGCGTCCCAAGCCGTTCAATAAGCCAACTGACGAGGCCTACCGACCACTCCCCTGTCGAGCCACCTCATCGAGCAAGTGTCGAAAGACGTCTCAGCGGGAGAGAAAGCTCGGCTGCTCATCCTCGCGTCACCCCTGCTGGCAGCGACCTGGCTGCAACTACTTTGGCTCCACCGCCGCCTTTCTCAGATCGACATGAAGGCTCAACGTCTGATGCCGAATCTAGCGATCGAAGCTTGCGTGTTCCGCAGGCACGACGCCGCTCAGTGGTCTCAGATGTTTCCAGTGCCAGCCCGAGTCCTGGGCCCGACCCAGACCGCCAACGACTGAGAAGCAGTGTATCTCTCTCACCTGCCGACGAAGAGCGTATGGAAACAGTTCCAGGTCCACGGGAGGAGGAAATGAGGAGGCAAGCTGACGAGCCGGTCCCTTCCATTGTCGGCGTTCAGGCTGCTGGACAGCCCGGGCAACAAGCTGCTGATCGCCAGGCCCAGTCTCCAAACCCGGTCGTGCCTCCACCCGCAACAGCGGCCGAGCCTCTACGCGCACAGGACACAACATCGATTGCCGAAGACACAGAGCAACGTCCTCCGTACGAACAAGGAACGGAACAGCGTGTCGCTACTGAACAACAGTATGATCCGGGCGAGCACCGACCTTTCTCATTCGCCGATATTGAGGGTGTTGGCGCCATTCACCAGTCTGAGCCGTTGCCGGACGAGGATCTCAGCAGAATCCCGTCACAGCCGATGAGTTCAGTAAGTCAGGCGCGGAGCAGTGCTGCATTGAGCAAAGCAATGTCACAAGTCAGTGTCGAAGATGTTCCAGACCAGACCAATGTAACAGGCCATCGGCATTCGAGGTCATATTCGAGACCCTTCGGTGTCGATCCCAATGTCAGAAACCATCCTGCTCTTCGTGCAGGAGACCTTGAACAAGCCCCGATGGACCGAGCCCAAATGTACTCTTCCGAGAGCCCCTTGCCTAGTGCGAGACGCGCGCAGGAAGAACTTGACCGCCAGCTTCAGCAAAGAGAGCACGGACAGCCTACCCTAGCAGCGCCGCAGCGTCAGCCGTACGAGGAGGGATACCGAATACCTGGACCATATGTTCAAGAGTACCGTTCCCCGAAACAAATTTCATCCCCTAAGAACGGACGAAGCCAGATTCAGGTACAAGCGAGTGGCAAGCCACTACCAAGCGCATTGAGATCTCAGACCTACGCTGGCCAGCCTTCTCCCCAACCGCAGCCTGGCCGGGGGTCTTACATCGCAGCAGAACAGCAGAATATTCCAAGCTATCAGGATCACGCCTCGTATATGAACAGTCCAGCTGCCTATGCGGAGTACGACATGAAGCCCGCAGAGTGGCACGACTTTACCCAAGGCCGACCCGTACAGCAGCAATGGCAACCGATGGGTCCACCTCCGCCTCCGTCTCAGCAACAACTTTCCAGACAACAGACGCCTGTACAAGCGGCACCTTTACCATCAACCGCTCCTCAACCGCAGGCGGAGCGAAAGAAGAGTACGTTTGGTAAGCTGTTTGGGGGCAGCTCTTCCAAGAGCTCGAAACTCCAGAAGCAAGCCAGGGCAGACAGCCCCGTTGACCGGCTGGGAAATCTGCACAAGGAAAAGCGAGGCAGCATGCTCCGCCGAACCGAGAGTGCGTCGTCGCGGCAAAGCAGCAAACACGGCAGTCAGGATCAGCTTGGCCAGCTTCCACCTCCAAACGTCCATTCCCATTCCGCTCGACGGCAATCGAGCCATGTGCTCGGAGAGCCAACGCCAGACAGCGGCGACAAGCCTGCAGAAGGCAAAAAGAAGAGATTTTCCGGGCTTGGGGGTAAGCTTTTCAAGAGCAGCAGCACCGCCAGAGCCGCCACCGCACCAACTCCTCCGTTACAGACTACGGGGTCTGAACATCAGAGGACCGGCCAACGCATCACTTCTCCCGGACCTTACTCTGCGCAGACTCCGCGTGTCATGTCCCCTGAGCCATATTCTGCGCAGACACCGTATAGTCAGTATCCCGTTGGGCCTGGGAGCTATTTCAATCAAGCGCAGGCACAGTCACCATACCCACAATCCGCCTACCCACAAGGCCAATACCCACCGCAATACCCAGCAGCGGCTTCTCCATACCAGCCACAACCACCGCCGGGCGACTATGCGCATCCTCCACAACCTCCGCCCCCTCTGGGGCAGCAACATTCTGCGGGACGATACGCACCCAGCGTCTTTATGAATCCGAATCAGACACGCCCGTCTGATTTGCGTATCGATACAAGCAACCAGAATCACGGCCATTACAATGTGCCCGCCTCCGCTCCAGCCCAAGTCTATCCGCCGAGGACAAATTCTTTCGCCTCAGCTTCGTACAGTCAAAATCCTAACCCAGGCGTCACAACCTCGACTGGGCCTGCTTCACCACCACTTCATTCGGCGCAGTCAGCGCCTCAGAACCCTCGTGCCCATGTCATCGACCTGCACAAACGTTCTCGATCGCCTCGACTCGGACGTGCTGCTTCCGACGATCTGGATGCTTCGCAACACCAGCAACCAAACAGCCTTCTCGGCACTTTTAGTTCAAAGAATATCTCCCCTGTAGGCGGCGTCCCGCGGCCGGAGAATGACCAGGAAAGACCCTTTGCAATTACCGTGCCTGGCTTGGATGATGACGACAACGCACGAAGGAAACACAACCTCCGAGAACGCGTCGCCACCGGAGGGCCCCGAAGCGATACCCCTGTAAGTGTGGAATCTGGCAGGCACGCAGCACCTCCCCACTCGGCCGTCACGGCCAACACAGGCGGGCTTGAACGCAACGTCTCCGTCCTCGAAGGCTACAGCGCTCCCATGAGTCCGAGACAGGCGCGCCGCGAAAGCGCCAGAGACAAGACCACCCCGGGCGCGATTGCCGAGTTGCCGGGCAGCAAAGCCGAGGGGTATGAAAGTGAGGAGGAGATCCCCATGAGTGCTACCGCGTATCCCGGGCAGGAGTGGATGCCTGTTTTCGTGGGCGACGGGAGGTGGGATGATTGAGCCATACAGCTGTTGGAAATTAGGGAAGCACACTCTCTTGCGGGGCTACTACCATTCTCAGCACCGTCTATTGATATCTTTCACCGAGTTGTGTGCCAAATGGGATCTCGATTTTAGCGCTGCTCTGTAATGATCTGTTTTTGGACATAGTCAAACGTCACGTAATGTTTATTCTTATGACTCGAAGGCAGAGCTTTCGCAAGCAAGCAGGGACCTGGCCGTCATATGTGTGAAGATGGATGGGTGAAGAGTACATAATGTATAGTTATCAGGAGGATAGCAATCGAATAACTGATGTAGGGAGACATTTGGTGTGGTGATCAGACTCCCTACAGACGGGCAAGATGAAAACATCGCGTATGAATGATGCGCTCCTCAGAGCAGGGGGAATTGTCTCTCCGTTCTTGTGCTACTGTATGCTGACGAGCTTGGCGCATTGTCTGGTTCAGCAATTCCCTTGTGTTTCGTGCCTCATGCCTCGTGCATGAAGCCTTGCCTCTATGGCGGTCATCGCATTCGTATCATCAAACATGAAGTTGTGCAGATTGCCCGACCCAAAGCTGGCGTCTCGCACTGTCCGACTCAAGAAGTCTGTTGCACCGCTGAGAGAAAGAGGTCTCGTCTTGTGTTGTTGTTGCCTCTCTCGTCCTTCAGCTTCCATGCGGTCAACGGTCTTGCAAGTCGCTCACTGCACACTCTCACGCAGGCCAGCAGCTGCAGTAGAAATAGCCATGCCAGTCCGCATCCTCGCCAGTTTGACCGCAGACCTTGGACATCTCCTTGTCGCTACAGCCGGACATGTCGTCGCTGTCGCAGACAACCTCGGATTTCTCGTTGCTATCGGCACAGTGGTCAGTAATTTTGACGTCTTGGGTCAGGATCTTGGATGTCTCGTCATACCACTTGCAGAAACGAAGACAGTTATCTCCGTTCAACAGGCCGTCACAGGTCGGCAGCTTGATCTGCATGGCGTTGGGGACGGGGTTGTTGCCGGTTGGGTACTGTTGGGTGGATGTCAGTCTCAGTCGATCTGAACACCACAGCTGGATTTGGTACTCACGCAGCCGATCTTCATTGGGATGTTCGGAGACTGCTCAGACTTGGGGACCAAGCCGGCCATGGCGACGGAGGCAAAAGCCAAAACGTTGGTGACGGAGACAAAGGTCTTCATCTTGTCGGTGCGGTGGTAGTTGAGGGTGTGGTGGTTGTCGTGAGGAAATTGATTCAAGCACAGTTGTCGATGTTGGGAGAAGTAAGAGGTCGAAGTGGACGGTAGACAACAAGATAGATCAGCAGACAAAGAGAGGGAGATATATATACCCTTGGTGAGGGAGCAACAAGGTCGGTACGTGAAGGTCCAGTGATTCCTCACCGTCAGTGACACGCTTTGGCCATCTTATATTCACGTCCCTGTCGGCGCTTGCTGTCACGAGATGGCAGAAGGAAGTGAAAGCAAACAGGGCAAATACCGTGAAGTGTTTTGTCAAAGCTGAGGTGACGGGTCAGTGAGGTTGAAAGATGCCCAAGTCAAGGTGAAATTGAGGTAACGGGTCAGTGAGGTTGAAAGATGCCCAAGTCGAGGTGAACTTGACCAGACATTTGGTTGGAGGAGCTGTTGAATTGCTTGGTCTCATTATCCGTCACTCACCACTTGACGATGAAGCTCCTGCCTTTTCTCATGCATAGCCTTGCTTGCATAGAGAACAGGAGTTTGGTCCAATGAAACAAACACTCTTCAAGTTTCCTCTTTCTGACGCATTGCGTTGACCTCTCCGTGGTCGAGCGACCGATGTTGGTTCACGTCTCCTTGCCATATTACCACTGTTTTGGCTCTGCTGAGTGCATTGTGCTGGAGGAGGTCCGCTGGCTCGTTACAAGGATTCTGTTTGGAGAACGCCTACGGACACAGGTACAAGGCCATCCAGACGGAAATGGAAATAGTACATTTTGTGACTCCAAATCAAGTTATCTGGAGAACCTAGCCTGTGCATAATCCACTATTCCGTGCATAATCCACGTGCTGCGCCGTGTGCGAGAGGGGAAGCTCGACTATCCTACAGGAGTAAAACGTACGAGTAGACGCGAATCAAGAGAACGAGTGAGTGATCGAGCACTTCGCGCCTTGGGCGATCAACTAATCCCGGTATTTGGCGGCCCCGAGCTCCCAGATTGTAGGCCGCCAACCAGCTCGCAACTCCTTCCTGACACTCTCCTGACCACCATTTCAGGCGCTCGTCGTCATCCTGCAGAATTTCGTATTTGGCAAGACCGGGCCTCGCAATCCCCAAACTCTGGTCTCACCAGCACCCTCTCACAGGCGTTCCATCCCTCAAACGACCGACCATGCCACACACTCTCCGGTGACAACATGTCAATGCGCGCTTGAAAGCTCGGTCAATCTCCCACCCCGACTGGCACCACCGTCGCCATGAGCTCCTTACTCAGTCCCATCCACAGTGCGAAGCAGAAATGCCGCCCCAAGCATCAAGTCCTGGTGTTGAAATGCTACCCAAAATACCAGAAGACGGTGCAGGAGGTCAAGCCCATGTCCTCGGAGCTGAGCTACCTCCTCTACTACGCTTCGACACGGCGCAGCAAGCTGCAGAAGGTCGGCGCCTTTCTCGAGAAGAAGAATGCCGGAGATGTGTGGAAGAGAAGGCTTGGGTACGCGGAGCCAGGATCTTGCTGGGATCTTGCTAATTGAACCTAGGAACGTCCAGGTCACCCTCAAAATTCTCGCTGCCATCATTGAAAAGGCTCCCCGAGACCTGTCCCTCTACTCCAAATCCGTCCTCACCATCCTCGACTCCGTCCTACGATCCGGCGATGTTAACATGGTGGAAGATTCGATTCCGACATTCGAAGCATACTGCAAGTATGTGAGCTCTGCCTCCCTGACTGCCGATCAGCAACGCGCTCAACAGTACCTTTCAATCGTCCAACACTATGCCGGGTTTGCAGCCAAGAAGAAGCCTACGGATAAGAGGACCGGCGACTCAATACCTCTTTCTCTGAGATGGCGCACCATTGGTCTCCGTGCCATCCGTGCCGTTGTCGCTTCCGACGCGCTTGCCACCGATTCGAATCGCCAATTGAATATGGTCATGCCGGTCATTTTAGAGAACATGTCGCTCGAGGAAGAGAATATTCTGTCGACGCTGCAGCAGCGAGCAAAGACAAGCGAGAGGATGGATGACGAGTCCGCCAGGAGGAGGCGAATGAGTATTGCTACCGTCACCACTGTTGACACTATCGAGGGAGATCCAGCGGCAGCCGTCGAGACGACCGCAGGAGCAGATAAAGTCGCCGAAGAGGAGGTCCGAACGCTCGCATTGAGATGCTTGAAGCAGATCTTCTCGGCTGGGATTGGGAGCTCAAGAGGCCAGACTCGATTGGCTACGGCCTTGACTTTGAAATTCATTGCGTCGAAGAACCCACCTAAAGTCACGCCTGAAGCATCACGCATCGGTAATTGGGCGACTTCGCTATTCGAGGCCATTGCACGATGGACGCCGGTACAAGACCGATTCATCATTGTGGTCACGGCCATGGAAACATTGGTCAGGAGTCCCATGGTGGAGGGCGTGCTTGAGAAGCAGCTGGTTCTTACCACCATGATTGACTGGCTTCTTAGTTCGACGGTCAACCTTATTGGATTGAGTGTCATGGATGTCCTGCTGGGATTTATCCAGCATATGCTGGTTCTTCTTCAGCTTGGCGGACCGAATGCTCGGTTCGGGCAGATACACCGACAGGACACGCTTGGCTTCTACAAAGAGGTGAAGGAAGCATTCGACCCCAGCTCGGTCCTCATCGAAAACAAAATGACAGGGACGCCCTCGAAAGAACTGGTAGCGTCTCCTGTCCGGCAGGAGTTGCTGGAGAGGCTACAAAAGTGTATCGCCTCACTTTCGAATCACATCTACTATACCGACCAGATTAGTGACATGCTTACAGCGATCCTGGCTCGTCTGAAACCTTCCCCTCAATCAGACGTTCCCACAACGGCTGCTGCAATCAACGACCCGGCAGCGGCGACAAAGGCGATAGCCGACTCCATCAGCATTCATGAAGATGCCAACTCGTCTACGTTTTTCTCTTTCGCAACCGCCAGGGTCACTGCTTGTCGAGTTATCAAGGAAATCTTGGTTCGTGCCAATAGCAGACGCAACGCCACCGGGGCGCCAATCGAGGCGCGTGCACGCGTTGGTTTGCAGGTTTGGGAAGGCACTCAATGGCTCCTGAAGGACGAAGATCGAGACGTCAGATACGCCTACACTGATGCCCTTCTCACGTGGCTCAAACTCGAAACCAACAAAAGCGACACGCTCTTACTCAAAGACGGCCATCAAAAGAAGTCGCAGTCGAAGAGACCCCAAGGCGAAAACGGGGTCGCCAAAAGAGCCGTATCCAACGCATCTCGCAAAGAACCCAAACCTGCAAGATCAAATTTCCTTGCTTTGCTTCACCTCGCCGTATACGACAGCATTCTTGACGAGGCAGAGAACGAAACAAATATTCTACTATTATACCTTCTCTTGACGAAACTGGTTGAGCGCCTAGGTGTCAATGCTGTTCGGAGTTCCTTGCCCATGATCCTCAGACTGCAGGAGACTGCACTTAACGGTGAAGTGGTGGCGCCTGCAGGAAGAGTCAATGTGGGTAGTGTTGTCCACGGCTATCTGTGGACCATCGCCGACAAGTTCGACTTCGAGACCAGCCCGATAGGCCATGAGATCAATGCCGAGATATCGAGGAGGAAACGATTCGGTATCTGGTGTGATAAGATCAAGTTTCCCGCCTTGCCTATGGAGGAGATCAGACTCATTTCGACGAGAGATGAGCAGCCCCCTGTATACAAGGAAGAGGCCGTGGAGACTATCAAACCTTTCCTGTCAGTCAGCGGCATTGTAGAAGAAATCGCAAGTGCTTACGATCAAGCTCTTCTCACACCACCGACTTCTGCGCCTTCGTCACCTGGCAGAGTCTTCTCGGTTCCGACACTTGGGTTCGGATACGGTTATGGAGCTGCTCCACTGCCAAAGACATCCAAGGAGGACCAGCTGCCGCAAAAGGTCAAAGAAGAGATGACTGCAGGATGGAGCCGCGAAGCATGCATTGCTGCCGTTGAGAAAGAATGTGCAGTATCCGTGACCGGGTCTCGAACAGGCGCGTCGTCCATCCCCCAGCAACTTCTTGGCGTCAATGGCTCTACGCGTCCCCACGGTTCCGCCAGCGGCAAGGAGTCACCTGCTTTGCCCAATGGTAATACAACTCCCACGTATGGATTGATGGGCGGCTTGGGAGGTCTTACGCAAATGCGCAGACCAAGCGCGAACGGTTCGCCAGCAAGAGTAGCTACGACCTCCAGCCGAGACTCGACCATTCGGGTTACCGACCTCAAGCGAGCACTTTCGGGGTATGGGGTGGCTGGAAGACGACGAAGTCCAGTGCGAGGACCTCAAGCAGGATCCAGAAGGTCTACAGGTAGTAGCGGTACCAGCAGCATGCTTAGCTGGGATGATGCTGATGACCGCAACCCATCCTCCCTCAATGTTGGTGCAGATGCGGAGCAGGCAACGGGGGAGTCCCCTACTCGACCAAAGACGTCCGAATCGACGAAATCCAGAGCGGAACGAACGATGGCCGGTACATATCACGACCAAACAACCCTTCCGATTACAGCGGATCCTACGACCGATACGAATGTCCCACCTGTACCTAAAATACCATCGACGTTGCATCTGCCGGGAACGTGGCCTCGAGACGTTTCTCGAGATCCATCGCCCGTCCGACCGACAGATCAGAAGCCCTCGCCCGTACCCGAAACTCCTAAATCACGCAAGGTCGCAAAAAGTACATACTCACCTGTATCCACACGAGAAAACAAGAGCATCCGAAAGTCGTCGAGACCTACAAGCAGAAAGGGTGTGATGCCGCTGTCGTCATCACCCGGTGAAAAGTTTGACCTCGGTTCATTGTTGGCAGCGATACCTACAACAAGGGATCCGGAGAAGGAGAATCGAGCCAGTCGGCTCATACGGCCTCCTTATTAGCACGTTCGAGAGCACACTCGGAAGCAGTGTCTCATCACTGGCACTTTGATTTCGACTGAGCGTTCTGTTTCGCGTCACATAAGCGTGTTTATTGGCAGAATCAGACTCCTTAGAGTATTTCTTGTTCTCTTGATGTGTTGATAGCAATGTTCCAATGGACATAACGTTGCATACTCCTGTGAAAAGTCCTCCAGTCTGCCCGGAGGCAAGTTGAGCGAACTTTGCGGTGAGTTGTCGGCCGGGGAAGATAGACGATATAGTGGAAAATAGAGATACCCAAGAATTGGGGACCTTAACCGTGGAACGACGGCAGGCTGGATGTATAGAACGTCAGAAATTCGGAAGAGTGGCTTAAAAGGATCACAGTCTTTTCCATCGACAATCTTAGTCTGAGGTCACTTGGACCATTTCGTTCGTGCATTTGAACAGACTTGTGTCCTCACAATCCTCGTAGTCCTCGTCCGGGTGGCAGTTGTCGGAACCCTCCTCGCGTTGGAGACGCCTCGAAAGGCTCCTTGCCACCAGAATAGTTGGCGAAGCCTTCTATTCACAACTCGTTTGCCACAATGGCTGAGCCGGCAGAGCTCGCAACCATTGGGGAGCCCATCAAGGCATCAATGCTTGTTGCGCTCGAGGGTGACAGTCGACAAGCAGCCTCAAGCCGTACTTCACCTGTGGCACATCCCAATGGAATCCTCCTGAAAGGGCTTGATAGGAGATTTGGCTCAGTTTGGGCCGGTGGTCACGTTGTTGGTGTCGGGTTGTGGGATGAAGTTGACGGAGCGATGACAGGAAAGGTGAGTCTACTAACAAGTTGTTTCTTTTCGCACCCATGTGCTCTTTCCATGCCGTTGATAGATCAAGAGCAGTGATGATTCTGCTCGAACAATTCCTCATCCGTGGGGATGACTGACTCCTACCGCGTCGTCTAGAAATCACTCCCTCTCTACGTCCTCGCTACAGCTCTTCTCAACTCCATCGATGCAGCTCCAGACCGCGACCCCCTGCCGAACATTTACATTATCGCTCCTCATACTTACCAGACGATACCAATGCTTCACGCTCATCTGGCCAACACAATATCCAACTCACACGCTGCCGTCGAGCTTCTGAAACCGGTGCGACTGTTGCAGTATTTCGACCTCGCTGGAATCGTGGAGAGCGTGGCTGAAGTTAATGAGAATGTGTACCGAAACTCCCAGAATCACGCGGGACGACACCAAACCGGAGCTGGGGTCACCGGCCAGGTCCACAATATTGTCCTCATTCAAGGTATAGGTCCAACGGTCTATGCAACGTATCGACGAAGCAACCTCTTACAAGCGAATGCCCTTCTCGCAGGGCTGGGCCGAAATATCACGCAGCTCTCCAGGTTGTCGAGCGACATCTTAGTCATGGTGGAATTTCTGGTCGATATAGAGGAAGCAGATGACAGGCAGCAGAATCAAGGTGCCATTCGGCCCAGAACGGCCAGGAGCATGGTATTAGATTCTGCCTTTTCAGGCTCAATGGGCGAGACTCTGAGGCTAGCATCTTGTCATGAAACCCTATCAAAGACTCTGGATGCGAGCTTGGATCGTGTGGTCGTTGTGCATGATGGGCTCGGACGAATTACTAGCAGCATGTCTCGCAAAGGACCTCAAGACCAAGTCGTCGAGGTGATCAAAGACCGCAGCGGCAACCTGGCAGGACTATGGGATGTCTGGAAGGAGGCGTGATGGAAACGGAAGTCGCCTCCCTCCTTTTCAACGCCATATCTACCTGTACTGTCTCGCCGGACTTCTCGATCACCCAACACATACATCATCAGCAGACCGCGGAACAGGATTACTTTAGCGATGGACATCAATTGGTCCTATTTTAACGTGGTCGCCTACTCTGGTGTACCTGCAATGCACGCCGCCGTCATACCACCTTCAGGCCAAGTTCTGTTTCTGGACAAAGTCGAAAATTACACGGAACTGCGGTTACCCAACAATCGGTACGCATACTCTTCCATCTACGATCCCGAAACTTATACCCTAGCTCCTCTGCCTGTCGCCACGAACCCGTTTTGCTGTGGCGGATCGTTTTTGGCCGACGGGCGACTGGTGACTGTTGGTGGAAACGCCCCTTTGCTCTGGCTCGATCCGACCGTTCAAAATGGCTTCGATGCCATTCGGTATCTCGGTAACGACAACGGGACCTATGACTGGAAAGAGCCAGGAAACAAGCTGGCTTCAAACAGATGGTATGCATCTGCACAAACACTGTCGGATGGCAAGATGTTCGTCGTCGCAGGCAGCTTGAACGGCCTGGATCCGTGGAATTTCGGCAACAACAATCCGACGTTCGAGATACTGGATCAAAACGGTGTCAGTGAGGGTGAAAATATACCCATGGACATCTTGGTCGATACCATGCCGTACTAGATGTACCCGTTCCTCCACCTGATGCCAGATGGCTCGCTCTTCATCTTCTCAGATACTTCTTCGGAGCTCTTCGATGTAACTGCAAACGAAACCATCGAGAAGATGCCTCAAATGCCTGGATCGCACAGAACATACCCCAACACGGGCGGAAGTGTGATGCTCCCGCTGCACAGAGGCAACAACTATGAGCCAGAGATCATGATCTGCGGTGGAGGCATGTCACAAGTCGTTGACAGTCTATGTGACGCAAGCTGTGGCAGGCTGAAGCCAATGAGTCAGGAGCCTCGCTGGCAGATGACCGAGATGCCACAGCCTCGGGGTATGGTAGAAGGTGTATTGCTGCTTGATGGGACAGTCCTTTGGATCAATGGTTGTCAAAGAGGAGCCCAAGGGTTCGGATTGGCGACCGATCCAGCGTTCGAGGCGCTCATTTACGACCCGTGCTCAGGCAGATGGACGGCGTCAGGTCAGAGCAACATTGCCAGGCTCTACCACTCGGTTGCATTGTTGCTCCTAGACGGAACAGTCCTCGTCGCTGGGAGCAACCCAAATGAGATGCCAGTCACCCTGAGCCAAGTGGAATCGTACAACCAAGAAAAGGCATTTCCCACCGAGTTCAGAATTGAGGTCTGGACTCCACCATACTTGCGTGGTGATAATGCGTCTCGACGGCCCAGGGATATCAGGCTGTCAAGTCTCGAGCTCGAGATCAATTCGACGTTCACTATCGGATTTGACATGGACGAAGGGCTGTCCATGTTGGATGTCATCCTCTATGCTGGTGGGTTTGTTACTCATTCTGTCCACATGGGACAAGTGATGGTGTATCTTGTTCACAGTGGCTGGGAGACATTGTCTGATGGTCGGAAGAGAGTTGAGGTGTATATGCCAGAGGGGGTCATGCTTGCACCAGGGCCTTACGTGGTATATGTCGTTGCAAATGGTGTTCCCGGGATTGGAGAGTTTGTCACTTTACACGTCTGATCGCCGCGCCGTCATGCATAGAGTTTTATCAATGTTCGAGACACGGGCTGAATGCCAGACATATGATCAGATGAGGAAGATTGCCATGATTTTCGCTCTCTTCCGCGTAATCCTCGCCGTATTGTCTACGTTGATGGAAGCGGCCAAAAGGCGTAGCCAGGTTGGAGAACTCAATTCACGGTCGCCTCATTCAAACCGTCAGACTCCGCACGCTCCACGATTTTACCCTTCATTCTCATATCTCTTATGGCCGAAGACGTGTCGAAAGTGTCTTTGCCAGGTCAAGCACTTGACGACCGATCTACCGGTGCACCAACCGAACTCTCGACTCAGCCAGCCACGACGACTTTACGAGATGGCGACGGCGATGCCCTCATGACGACCTCCCCTACCACACGCGGCGCGCCCGCGACGAACCCAGACGGCGCACCACCCACGCCCGAGGCATCGCCCAAAGCCTCCCCTGCCGCCGCCGGACCTTCGGAGCCTGCTGGGCCCGTCCCTCTGGATTCGCCGCTGCGCACGACACCCATCCACCCGTCCCTGCCCTCGGTGCGGGTGCCCGAGACGGCGCTCTCCAGCGCGGTCGGCACGAATCCGATCACGCTGCAGCCGTTCACGGAGGCCGAGCTGTCGAAGTACGGGTACGCGAAGTTGCGGGCCCAGATCTTCGCGGCCGCGGAGACGCATGGTCGTGGCCATGGTCACGGCCACGGCCACGGCCACGGCCACGGCGCAGCAGCGAATACGAATGCGGACGCGGCCGTGAATGCCAACGGTGGAGGGCTGAGTGATCGCGAGAAGGCGGAGATCGGTCGCTTGCGGGACGAGACTGCCGCGGCGGTCAGGCATAGACTGGAGGAGAGGGAGGCGCGGGTGCGCGAGATCGAGCGCGAGATGGAGGAGAAGGAGAAGATCAGGGAGGTGGAGAGGAAGGTGTTTCGGAAGAAGTTGGCGGGGGGGAAGGATGGGTGAAGCAGCGAGAGAGAGCAGGCCAGCGGGCTGGGAATTCCAAACACGCAGACATGGAGACCACCTTGCTCGAGGGCAAGTCCCTCGGAGCTCATGTCCTCGGTGGATATGGTAATGACCGCGGACAGGCCGGGACGTGGGAAGACGGCGGCCAGCACGAGGCTTGGATGGTATTGTTCTATTCTCGTCAAGTTCAAGTCTACGGGTATCACAACATCAGAAACAATCAGTCTATGTCGAACGCCCACCGTCTGGTGCGTTGCAAACCCCCAGCGGCCACCAACACCGTCGATCACCCATCAATCCACCTGTGTCTTTGAGGCTAATGCCAGCCTAAGCAAGTGACAATCTTGCACGGTCACAATGAGATCCGCCCAGCCTCCCATCCATCGAACTCCAGTGCCTGAGCGGCCGCAAAATCTGACCGAGAAACTCTAAAGCACTCCTGCCACAAACACAAAGTGAGACGTGTCGGTGGCCAGCCACAACCTGATCGTAACGCAGGCAATAGACAACAACCTCCGAGTACTCCCGATTCAACGCCGGCCAACCACGCGATACTCCCCCCTTAACCACACAGTGTGAGTTTCAGGTCCACGGACTCCGTGCAGGCCCTCATTGCCTGGTCGTCGGTGTCGGTGTTGTACGCCTTCAAGCAATACTGCTCTCCGGCAGGACAGACGACGGAATCGCAGTCACCATTACCCAGTGGATCGAGCCTCATGCCCTCGTCCTCCCCGCCAAACGGATGCTCAACGGCGACCTTTCCGGTCAAGTCGCCGGTGCCGTCGTTGTTGGCGCCGTCCTCGATGGCCTCCCCCTCGTGGCTCTCGGGGTCCAACCACTCGATCTCTCCGGCATCGATCATGCTCATGTCATACCAGACCAGAGTCGAGTCTGGCGTCCAAGCGTACTCAAATTGAACGGGATTGTGGTTGTCACCGTCAGTGCGCCAGATCTTCCAACTGATGCCCAGGTTTGGGTCGTGGGAGAAAGGGTGCGAGAGCGTCTCGCCCGGAGCAATTGCGCCCATGATCTCTTCTGGCGCACCATCCTCGCCGGGGCGGGGCGCGTGCACAATGTTGCTCTGCACGGTGAAGGCGCAGGCGTTGTAAACCAGGGCAGAACCTGCGCCGGAGGAGGACGACGAGTTCTCCTGGCGGGCGTACAGGCCTTTTAGCAGGGCCGTGTTGCCGTAAGGCGGCACGCCGGTGACGTTGCGATAGGGTGCCTCCACCCCATTGCCGGTAACCCCGAATTTGCCCTTCGACCGGAAGGGCGCGTCGGGGGTGCCCTTCCCGAGAGGTTCTGTTGGTTGTGGTTGTCCAACCACGACGCTGAGCGCAGGAGCTATTGCCCCTATTGAAGGAGTAAACTCTCCTCTAGCGGATGTGTGGCTTGCCTTAATGATTTGGGTAGGCAAGGCGGAGACAGAGAGAATAACGCTGGCAACGACGACGAGAAAGAGGAAACGCATTCTGACAAGGGCGTGTTGTCGGTCTGTCCGGTGTGATGTTAGCGGGTGCTTGTCGATATACAAGGGCTGCCTTACTCTTGGTGATTGTGTTGGGTGCTTGTTGATACACAAGGGTTGCCTTGGTCTTGGTGATTGTGTCGAGTGCTTCGTTTCCTTCCAACAACAACTACCTTCAATGGATGATGACTGTTTCTCGTAAGAGTCTATCGTTTACAGTTCAAACCAGCACGATGAAGATGAAGGGTGACAGAACTCAGGACTCGGACAGAGCATGAAGGATCTGCCTTTTATAACCTTCCAGCTTCAACGGAAACGCTGGGGATGCGAAAATTTTGAGCAGGCAAGCGCCAGATGGACAGAATGGGAATTGCGAAGGACATGCGGCAAGTGCGCTCTGGGCAGGCCTTGCAGGAACGGCAAGACGGGGAAACATCGCCCGTTCAACGGCTGGACATGGCGGACCGGAGGTGAAGGAGCAGGCGTGCGAGCTCACGGCTCTCATCTTGATCCAAACGGGAGAGGCTGATGCAAAGATCTGCTGAAGGGATCAACGTGCAAGAACGCGGCTGAAGGGTTCATTGGCAGTACACTCGACCGGCGAGTATACCAATACCAGATACCCCCTACCCCCGTTCCAGCCTCAAGTCGACGAGAAGGTCGTGGGCCCGGCGATCCACCAGAAGCGGAGCAATTGAACACGTCCCATCCGAGTTCCCTTCAGATGTTGTGCGGAAAATCTCAAGGACCCATATGCGCATCGTCTCGAACAGGACAATAACAACAACAATAATAGAAGATATGATCGTCAATCCTAACAAGGAAACCCAGCCCGCCATCCGGCCCCGACCAGTTCTACAGCCTTGCATATGACGCAGACTGTGCCGTCCTCCGGATATATGCCATGGCTGGGGGGGGGGGGGGGGGGGTTCATATCCACTACGTAGTACTCCTGGGCACTTCAACAAGCGCACGGAACAGAGTCTCCGACCCCATGGAGGCTCTGGAGAGAGAGAGAAAAAAAAGGGAAAAGGGCCAAGGCCGGACAACCAGCCTTGCCGCACCC
Source organism: Phialophora macrospora (assembly GCA_000835435.1). Taxonomy (NCBI): domain Eukaryota; kingdom Fungi; phylum Ascomycota; class Eurotiomycetes; order Chaetothyriales; family Herpotrichiellaceae; genus Phialophora; species Phialophora macrospora. Next base: position 5,881,440 of record KN846956.1, on the reverse strand, counting down.
ACTTTCCCACACAGTGCACGGTGATTTTCATCTCAACAAATCCTTTCCTAGAGTTCCGTCGGTGAGCACCACCCTGTTTTTCGACGGGTTTCGCATGTCTCAAATGATGAAGACGCAGAGTTTTCGCTCCCTCTTTGGGGTATGTTCAACCGGAGCATGAGTTGGGACCCAACGTGGGGTCCTGAGAAGCTGTCGCTTGGCTCAAAACTGTACCAACTCGGTGAATGGACGGTATGAATGGCCCGTGAACCTCTGAGATGAGAGAGCAAAGTCCGTAGACTGGGGGGGAAATTTTCAAATCTTTCTTTTCGAGGCCTTCTTCCACGCTAGACGGAGTGAGCGGCTGAGGAGGGGAGGGGGCAACAGCAGGGAATTAAGTCTCCGTACGTTCTTTGTGCCGCGGTGAAGTAAAGTCTAGAAGTTGCGTCGAATAGGACGGGGTACGGAAGTATCTAGACTTCAAACGCGCTTAACTAGTCTGTTCATCTGAAGAAACCAACACGACCGCGTAACTACTCGTCGACTTCCTCCTTTTCGCAACCTTTGTCAGACTCGAGTCCGCAGCGCCCTCTCTTCCTGGCCGAGTGGTGTAGCGTCCTTCGGCTCTGCGACGTTGCGTAATGGTCACACAACGATGGGGGTTTCAGGGGTGCGCGTGTTGCCCTCGTCGACCGATTTACAGCGGCTAGCTAGCATGTGCACCTGGTCGATGCCCACGCAATGGCCTATACCTTATTCTGGGTTTGACAGAGCGTGACCTTAACCCCTTCGGAGGTGCCTGAAAAGCCGCCTCCCAGAGGAACAGGATACCTCTTTCCCCCCGAGTTATGCCCCCAAAGCGAATTCTCGTCGCCATTCTGGCAATGGGCGGTGTGCGCAAAATTCCTGTCCTCCTTGGAACAATCGAGGTTGCACAAGGCGTCTTCGGACGGCTCTCCATCGATCCAAGTGGAAAGCATCGAGAGTGCAATCAAGCCTGCCGCCGCGGACGAGGCGCTCACACAGGATCTAGATGGTCAAGGTCGGAGGATTTTCACCTTGCTGGTAGCATACGCGTCATGTACCGTGTCCCTAGAAACGTAGTATCGTCCATGGACCGAAGCTCGGGTCTCCGGGGGTCCTGAAGCTGTCCCGTTTCAAGGAGATGATGGTTCCGGGCACCATTCTCGCAGAGATCGTGAGAGAAGGCTCGATTACTACAATAGATGGAGGGGAAACGGTAAGCACAACGTTGTGATATTTCCAAGGTCACAGATTTGAGTCCAAATATGTCATCACCGTATATCCAAAACAATATCTCTTTGCAAGCAAGAGGATTATCCTTTCCATCCCTGTCTTGGGATTCACGCATTCAGAGTCCGATCCCTCAACACGCCTTCCTTCTCCTGCTCCACTCCGGAAGTCGAACTGTCCACTTCCTCGTCGCCAATTTCAGCTTCGACAATAGGTCCAGTGTAGAACTTCTTGCCGCTGATGTACCAGTAGACTATAGCGCAAAGCAGAATGAAGACCAAGAACACAATGGCATAATTCATGTTGTCAGGAGTCACGGGTCGAATGGTGGGCAGGATGAAGATGATGGTCACAAAGAGCGTCCACGTGCAAGCCCAGATATTGACCCAGAAGGAGAACCTGCCCATGTGCCACGGACCAGGCTCGAATTTCTTCCATGCGAGCTTGCAGACGATCGGGATGACGTAGGACCAGTCGAGGGCAATGGCGCACACATTAAACACGCCTGCGATTGCGATGTATGATCCCAGCGCGATCAGGTTAATGGCGATGCACCAGAAGACACTGATCCAGACCGCATACAGTGGTGTGCCCGTCCATCGATTGATGATGACCCAGACTCTCGAAAACGGAATCAGTTTGTCGCGGGAAAAGGCAAACACGGTTCTTGCCAACGCCTGCGTGGCGGTCCAGCAGACGAACTGGAGGATGAGAAAAGCCGAAACCGTAAAGTAGATGCTGGCACCTTTGCCGAGAGAGTTGTAAAAGATTTGCGCGACGGGCTGATAGATTGGTGACGCAAGGATTTCGACCGGATCGCCCATGCAGAAGCAAAGGACAATGTTGAAAAGCCATCCCAGAACGTAGGTGCAAAGCATGGCTAGAGAGATGGCCCATGGAGCTTTGATCTCGGGCTCGCTGATCCTGTGGGCTTGTTAGCTTGACTGTGCCATCTGAGAGCAACCGGACTTACTCCTCGGTGATGTGCGCTGTGGCGTCGTAGTCGGTCATGGTCCAGGAAACAGACAAGAAGCCAAACAAGAAAGACCATCCAATCGGTGTCCAGCCAGCGTTTCCTTCAACATGGGTGAAGACGTAGCTTGCGTCGTGCTTGTTGTCGGTCACTGCCAGCAGAGCAATGGCACAAGCAATCAGAACGCCGAAGTGATAGATAACGTAGGTCTTGGTCATTTTTTCCATCCAGTAGGTCGAGAGAGAGTTGACAAGGCCATTCAGCACGGTCAGAGCGGCCATGACCCCGACAGTTTGATTGGTGGTAGGAAACCAGTTGAAGTCGCGCCCGATCGACACGGCAGCCAGAAGCAATTGGGCTGATCCATATTCGGAGGATGCAATGCCCGCAATTTGGCCTAGAAGATTGATCCAACCTGTAACCCAGCTGATGGACGGCACCCATTCCTTCGGCGCCAGGCGGGAAACCGTGTAGTACAGGCCACCACAGGTGGGATATGCGGATACGAGTTCGGCTACAGAGAGCGCAATACACATGCATCCGGCACCCGAGATGAGCCAGCACCAGACCACAGAGGCAGAGCCACCAGCTTCAAGCGGAAAGATGAACGTCGTGGCGGTGGTCGCAAAGAGGCCGGAGATACTGACAGCGAAAGAGAAGGTCGAGAGGTAGCCGAATTCACGTTTGAAGACCTGGTCGCCCGTAGTTAGAACGGCTTGTTCTCCTCAGCGGCTGCTCCCACATACCGGCTTGTATCCGAACTGCTCAGCGAGAGCCCTGTCGGCCGCATTCAACTCATCCAGCTGCACAGTTCTGCGCCGGCCTTTGGCATCTTGGATCTCAACCGTGCCGACACTGTGCCTGCGCAGCTCGCCCGTATCGATGGGGCCCGTGGTTATCTCTTTGTCCGCCATATCTTTGGACAGTATTAAAGTGTTGGTCAGTACGCCTCGCTGGGGGCGGATCGAAGTATTTGTAGTGGAGATATGTTTGGCGGATCGACTTCAGCTCAGCGCCACTTGCGATAGCGAACAACGCGTTCGACGCAGGTACAATAGTAGGTCACTCTATTGCTAGTGTCCGGGATTGGCTGCATGTGAGGTCTGCAGGTGATGTGGTTGAGGAAGTGAACAACGAACCGGAACGGCGATTGAAAAGCTCACCGCACGTTGCCAAAGGTAAACGAGTCTCTCCGAGGGATGGGGTGAAAGGCAGTACGGACCTTGGATACAAGAGAAGCAAAAGAATGCCTAGATTTTGTGACTGATGAGGCTTGCATCTGTACGTAGCATGCATGGTGGACACCACTGGAGAAAGCCATGATGCAACTGGATCCGCTGAGAAGGAGGCTAATGGAGTTCCATGAGCAAAGAAGACTTCGATACGTCCAAAGCAAGGCGTAGGATTGGACGATGTGGCAGAACGAAAGCTCTGTCAATCATGACGGTGGGGGACTTGAGTGGGTGATTTTCGACCAGCAGCCCGCAACAGCAGATGGCGCCGAGAGTGCTATGCCTAAACTTGCATAGCGGGCGTCTTGGGTAGGACTTGAAATGCCCCTCCCGACAAGACTTGCCCTTGAATGGGGCAAAAGTTATTAAAGACTTTGCTAGTTGTGGCAAGGCTTTAGCGCCGCTACTCGGCTGAGCTTGTTCACACTGCGGGCAGGATCCTTTGCCAGCTAGTCAGGCGTGGTCGGCGTGCAGAACATCTGGGGATCCCTTCCCTGTCTGATGGAGTCGCCCAGCAGAACCCCGAGCTTCTTCTCGGCTCCGTCGGCTCCAATGCGATCGTCATCAAGTGCCACCTTTGACGTCGCTGCAGATGAGATTGTTGGCGGGTATCTTAGTCTGTCTGGAAGAGCTAATCGCCCAAGCATGGCTGTTGTGTGTTCATCCTCCCAATCTAAGGGCTGCTTTGGAGACACGCTATGGGCAATTGATTACTTCCGATAAGGAGCAACCCACACTTGCTGAGGCCTACTGATAAGGAGCTCCAACGCTTATACTATGTAGAATGTACAGCCGACGCCGTTCTCTTGGTTCCTTGTCAGAATGAAACCTCATGTCAGGCAACTGTTAACCGGAAACAGGTATCTTTCGCGGCCAACCCTGGTCCTTACTTGTAGTTCGTGTCTCTTCTCCAGACCGTTGGCACAAGCACAAAAACCGTTTGAGAGGCCTTCGAGAACGTGATTGCACGAATGACAAGCGTCGGAAAAGCTGACGGGACACCGACCACGTTGTAACTTCTCGATTAAGCATGAATATCGCCGATGCGGGATGGTGTTGGAGCCGAGCCATTCGCCAACACGTGCCCTGTTTGTGCTAGTTTGCCCTCTCACAGCCGCCGGCACGCATTCGCGCGGGAACGGCCGATTGCAGACGAGCTGCATCAAACAGTGGATGCCTGCGTCACAACCATGAAGCCTGGGAACTGTGAACTCGGAAGAATCTGTCAATCATTCTCGTCTCGTTTCTGTGAGTTCTCATTGATGACAGACTTGACTTGCTATTGGACGCTTTGGAGAAAGCCAAGTATGTGGTATGTCCCTGCTGCAGGTGCGGGTCTTTACCTCTTCTGCTCGTTTGCGAAACCCTTCATTCGAGGTGCTGCGCAACCTTCGACAAACGTAAAGCATCCGACCTCGGACTGGCGACTGCGTTGACAATTGTCGAGCTTCCATGTTGTCGTCCAACATGTCGCAAGGATCTCTTACCAAGCGGCGCCGCCTACCGCACCAGCATCAATGTTCGCACCGCCACTAGAACCCCAGGCATCGCCGGCAACCATGTCAGCATTCGGCGGAACAGTGCTATCAGCAGTGCCCCAAGCATCACCATCAGCACCTGTGTCTGCAGCAATATCTCCCGTGTCTGGCTCTTCCTCTTCATCGAAGTTCAGCGTACCATCTTCAGGCTTGAAGTGTTGAAGGAACTCGGGAACGTCTTGATGGGTTTCGAGCAGGACCTTGGTGAGAAAAGGGCCAAGAGCGTCGTCTTTCTCATTGTAAAACGACGTTGCAAGTCCTTCGTTTCCGATTCGTGCAGTGCGACCTGCTGTGGTCAGTAGTGGACAAAACAGTTGGAGAGGGCACGTACCGATTCGATGGACGTATTCGTTCTTACCATCATGGTCAGCAGATGGGAGATCGAAGTTGATCACATGCATCACGTTACTGAAGAACCTGTCAGTAGGGCATTTTCCTGGATCTTTTTGATCCTGCTTACCGAACATCAAGCCCTCGGGCAGTGACACCAGTAGCAACAAGGATTGGCTGGAGACCAGACTTGAAAGAACGCAGGGCGTCCTCACGTTCACTCTGTGTGCGATCGGAATGAATGGACGTGGACGGCAGGCCAAGATTGTACAGATAGTCATCGACAAAATCTGCGGTCTTCTTGAACTTGACAAAGATCAAGGTTCGAGACGGGGGCATGGAGAGAAGAAGATCATAGAGAGCCTTCATCTTCTTGTCTTGGTCACACCACATGACCTGAATCCGGTCAGCAAGGCAATCAAAGACTTGAGAGAGTGATACATACGTTCTGCTTGACGTTGACGTGCACACTGCCAGTGCGGCCGATACTGACATGAACATGATCGGAGGCAAGATACCGCGCAGCCAACTTCTTCAAGCGCTTTGGGAAGGTTGCGGAAAACAGGAGATATCGATGGTCACCATCGGTGTTTGCATCTGCAAGAACGTCAGAGAACCAATCAGAAAGAAGAAGTGGCATGCCACTGACCACCGCCACCCATGATCTTGCTCATCTCTTCGCCCCAATCATCGTGAAGCATCTCGTCAGCTTCGTCGATGATAGTGAAGCGGACACGGGCCAGAGAGAGAAGTTCAGGTCGACCCATGAAGTCGATCAAACGACCTGGAGAAGCAATGAGGACGTCACAGCCGCGTGCGAGCTGGGCAGCTTGCTCACGGACAGGGGCACCACCATAGGCGACGCAAGGGCGAAGCATAGAGCGATAGCAGAGACGGCGCGCTTCATCGAAAATCTGGCAGCATAACTCCCGAGTTGGCGCAACGATGAGGACCAGAGGTTCAGCTCGGACTCCCTGGCGGGTTGGGTCAAAGTTCAAGCCAGGGCGAGGCGCAGCTAATTTCTTGGCTTTGCCCATAAGCTTAGAGATGACAGGAATTAACATAGCGCCTGTCTTGCCGGAACCTGCGTTGTTGTCAATTAAGGGTCAAGCCAGATTCGCTCGGATAGGACCTCACCAGTCTGTGCGACTCCAATCATGTCATGATTTTTTAGGACAGAAGGTACGGCGTAGGCTTGGATAGGTGTAGGAATTTGGTATCCACACAACTTGATATTCTCAAGTACAACAGGGTGTAGCCCGGCATCGTCCCACTGTGTAAGATGTGAGTTAGAGGTCAGAGAAGAGTAAGGAAGAACTCACAGTGGCGATGGGCTTGATGTGAGTTTTGCTTTCGAGAATGACCTTGACGGCTGCGTAACTGAAGATGTCAGTAAGCGTTCGGGCAGAGGCTGGAAAGGCAAACTTACTTCTCGATTTTTGCGCCGGCACGATTGATGAACTCGCCATGGAACAGTTCCTTTTCGAGTTTCTCGTCTCGAGGACCAACATCGCCAAACTCCTCCGACCATTCATACTTCATAGCGTCGTGGGACCAATTACTGGGACGGTATCTGGACATAGGGACGTCTTCGACACCTTCGCCTTCAGCTGCTGGCGCAGCGTCGGGTTGCGTTTCGGACTCGTCTCCGTTGAGGGCGGTGACCGGGGCTTTGGAAGTGTAATTGTGAGCTGTGGGCGGGACCCAACCAGCCTCACGAGCGGCCTTCAGAGCTTGCTCATTCTTGGGTGGGCCAGCAGGTATTGCAGTGCCGTTAACAGCTGGAGTGACATCGGCAAGGACCGATTTCATCACTGCTGTATCCCAGGCCTGATCAGCAGGGTCAGCTGAAGCTGAAGCTGGAGCAGGAGCAGTTCCCCAGCTATCAGCCATGATGACTGATGACTGGTGTTGAACAGGACAGGAGGGCTTTGAAATAAGAACAGAAGAACAGGAACAGTTATCGTAGAGGTGATCAAAAAGAGAGGAAAGAAAGATAGTCGAGGTGGGAAAGAAGGCGATATTTATGCCCTGAAGCTGCCTCACCTCCTTGCCAAGAGTCGGGTAACTTGCAAATCCGCGACAACACAGGGACGTGTACTCCGCCTTGATGGGGACGATTGGCCAGTTGAATGAGGAGAAGGGTCGCGGATGTAGTCAGTGAACGTTGGGTGACGGTGACGGTGATGATGTCGTGCGAAGGGAGAGGAAGAGGGGTTCAGTCGCGGAGATGATAATGGGAAGGGCAAGGACGGTTCAGGAGCATGCTCCCACTGGGATTCTGATCTGTTCAGATAGAGGATCAAGTCAGCTCAAGGTTATACTCAAGTGAGAAGTCGTCGTTCAGTTCAGGATTCAGCACCGAGCATTGAGACGAAGAATGATCAAACAGAAGAACACTCAGACTAGATGCACCGAACATGTACTGACCTGATTCCAAGGCTTCCCTGCATAGTCATGTCTTGCACAACCTTCAGACCTGAAACCAAACCACAGTTCTCTCGTCAATGGCCCTTTCATTCTTTGTCGAAGAAATCGGTTCGTCACTCCTCTGCCAGCAAAGATCAGGAGACACCAGTATTGGTTTCGTATAGATGCAACGGTTCCTCAGAGGTCTGGCTCAATTACAAACACATCGACGCTCCGTTCTAGGGTCACCCTGAACACTTTCAACGTGGCCACTGGAAACAGCCTTCCAAGTTTGCTCCTACAAACCCCCCTCACAACTCGTCATACAATGGTTCCGGGATTGAAGATCAAGATAAGAGGTGGCGGTAGCTGTACAACACTAGCTGGCCAAGACAAGTAGGATATGCTTGTAGGCATGAAGCGGATTGATAATGTCAAAAGTTGGGCCTTGCTCGTCTCAACACCCCTTCTGTGAAAGAACCATTCGGGTTGGTATGCCTACCACAGGTACCGGCACTGTCCATTTGGAAGGGGGGTCATCAAAAGTCAACATGCTCCCAACCGTAGGCTTTTTCAGACAGCCCACGGCGTTCACCAAGCTCTACTTGTTCGTGTCCTAAAGACAGATGTAAGACCAGTTCAAAACACCACATACTACCCGGTGAGGGCAATGCGGGGCACCTTTGCGGTGATTCTCCAGTCCGTGGCATGTCTCATGGAGTGATTGAAACAGATCCCATAAAAGGGTGAAAAGGTGAGCTCAAGAGCTGGCCACATCTGCACAAAGCTTGGCTTGGCGGCCTGGGATATCACAACACTCACTGTTGCTCTGGCCCACCCATAGACCCGGAACGTGGCAGTTGCTCTGCCACGATAAGGCACCCGAGGGGAACAACAAGCAACATATCAAAATGTCGATGCGGATTTGAAGGCTTCGTACCAGAACTGGCTTCGGGATACGGGAACAGTCAGCCTCTAGCTGTGCTCAGCGTGGTTCTCCAAGTGGAAGGCCTTGTGCCTATATTGCAGTACTAATACCTTGCATGAATGGACCACTTTCAAGATGCAAATGCCCCTCACAAGTGGCGTCTGAAGATTCTGAAGGCCATATATAGGAACATATGGGGCCAGCTCCAGACCGAGCCACCAGCACACTGTGCGAAAGCTTTCGGTATCCAAGCGAAGGACACAGCCACGGTCAGATCAAATTGATCTTATACTCGAGGAAGCAGGAGGGCTATCTGCCTGAAGAACAGTGGTTGACCGTCCATGGCTGGGGTCCCTGTTAGACCTCGCTAGCTCAAGCCTCTTTGTTCGTAGTCACGTAGTCTCGTAGGTGTACTCCGTACAAAGTACCTTGATTGGCGCTTCGGCATTTGAAAGTATACTCCGCAGTAGTAAACTAGTACGGACCATTTAGCCCTCTAGCGCGCACGAAAATATCTCTTGGCGTGCGACCTGCGCATTTTGCAGCCCACCTTGGACATTTCCAACTACGAGTACGCCTGGTTTCCTCCGTCCACCTCAATCCAACTGATCCGACGCCGCCAAAATGACGACCCAACAAGGCGCTATCAGCAAGCGTCGCAAGTTCGTCGCTGACGGTGTCTTCTACGCCGAACTGAACGAATTCTTCCAGCGCGAGCTCGCCGAGGAGGGCTACTCCGGTGTTGAAGTCAGAGTGACTCCTACTGTCACCGATATCAGTACGACTTCCGTCCCCCCATTCCCAAAGGTGACCTGGCAGAGGGGCACTTCTCACAAGATTTCAATGCTGGTTAGAATACTAATTCGAGATCGCCACAGTCATTCGCGCAACACACACCCAGGAAGTCCTGGGCGAACAAGGCCGCCGCATCCGCGAACTCACATCCCTGATCCAGAAGCGCTTCAAGTTCCCCGAGAACAGCGTCTCCTTGTATGCCGCCAAGGTCCAGAATCGTGGTCTCTCAGCCGTCGCCCAGTGCGAGTCTCTCAGATATAAGCTTCTCAATGGATTGGCTGTGAGACGTGCTTGCTACGGTGTGTTGAGATTCATTATGGAGAGTGGTGCCAAAGGCTGCGAGGTCGTTGTGTCTGGAAAGCTGAGGGCTGCGAGAGCGAAGAGCATGAAGTTTACGGTATAATCTCACCTTCACGGCTCTCTTCAAGATTCATACTGACTTGGTGCGTCCAGGATGGCTTCATGATCCACTCCGGCCAACCTGTCAACGACTTCATCGACAGTGCAACCCGCCACGTCCTCCTCCGACAGGGTGTTCTCGGCATCAAAGTCAAGATCATGCGCGGCTCCGATCCCGAAGGCAAAGCCGGCCCTCAGAAATCTCTCCCTGATACCGTCACAATCATCGACCCCAAGGAAGAACAGCCCATTGTGCAACCCATGTCTCAGGACTATGGTGCTAAGGCTCTGGCTGCGCAGCAGGCTGCCCAGGATGCGCGGGCGCAGGAAGAAGCTGGCGGTCAGACGGACGGTGCAGGCGAAGATCAGTTCGATGGAGCGCAGGAATAGGGATCCGGCATCGATGGTGCTACTTCGACTGCGGCTCAGGTTGATTTCGCTCCTAGCGGCTATGATAATGCGTGTGAGCCTCAAGGGCCTACGCCTACCTACTGTGTTGCTGGGGCAGACCACTGGGTCAATGGTTGCTTTTAGCTGTTAGTTCTGCATGGCAAAGGACTTACAGGCCGGTGTTGATGAAAGAGAGGCGTACACCCAAATGACCGAGCCAATGCACAATGATGCCGCGCAGCAGGCGCCCTGGACCGTACGCATTGCACTGAACAATGGAAATGTATCATGCACCAAGTCTCTATTGTCTGCTTTTCTTGCTCGGGGCGAACCACTACCAGCCCAGCCCGTCTGACTCTTATAGGAAAACCTCAACATTGAACTCCAGTGCACTGACAGGATACTTCAACTCGAATTTCTCCAGCACGGTTGGGTGCAAGATGCCGAAACTCCCAATCACCACGTCCTTACCCGCTATCCTAGCATGAATGCTCGCCCCATGCCCGGGGAAATACGTCGCATCGTCAACCTCTTGAATCCAGTATTCCATCTTATTCCCGTTGCCACGAATCTCAAGTCCTTCCTCGTGTGTGATGAATGCGGTCTTCAGCATGGTCATTACCCTGTCGAGAAGGCCGTGGACGACCTCGAAGCCGGACGTTTTGCCGTACCATGCCGCGGCGAAATGACGCTCGTTGCGTGCTTTGCGTTCGAGACTGGGGTCTTTGAAGCCGACGTCACTGACTTCGAATATCTTAATGGGGATAGAGTGATGCTTGTTTTCTTTAATCGTCTTCAGTAGACCGGGGAGCAGGGTGGTTCGCACGACTTGGTATTCTGCAGTCTTTGGGTTTGCTAGCCGAATGGCCGTTGTACCGTCGTCTTTGCGGTTTAGCCACGCGAAGTTCTCGTCGTGGGAGCAAAGGATGAGCGGCAGGACTTCAGCCCAGCCTGCCATGGCGGCTTCGAGACGGAGAACGTCTGAAAGTTTGTTCACTGCCAGAGGTGCAGCGATTGTGGCGCCAACTTTGGGGAATGCACGAGGAAGTTTGTTGAAGCCGTAGGCAATACACACATCCTCCATGATATCCGCCTGATGAAGGACATCGGCTCTTGTGACAGGAACGTCCACATCAAGAAGATTCTTATCTGATTTTGAGGGCCGGGCGACATATGACATGCGGGTGAGAAGAGTGCAGATTTCCTGGGGTGAGAGGTTAACACCAGTGCAAGCATTGATGTAATCTACCTCCGCAACGGTCGCGCGAGGCGTGAGGTTGGGGACTTGTCTCGATTGACCGTTGTGGTCGGAAATGATCTGAATGGGCTCGACGGTGAACTCTTCTGCCGCATATTGCGAGAACATTGTCATCATGATGTTGACGACAATCTCAAGCTTCGTTTTGTCCGTGGCGGTGACTTCCATGAAGACGTTCTTGGTATCGAGGGTGATTTTGCTGAGGTCACCGTTGATGATGGGTGGTAAGGAGCAAACCTTGCGGTTGGAGTCGTAGATGACAGGATAGACAGGCGAGTCTCTGATAATGTGCAGGTACCGGCCGAGATGCTTGTCTTTCTCGTAGAATTGCATGAGTTGCTCCCCATCCATTTCTTGTGTTTGATTCAGTGGCGTAAATTTGATGTCCTTGGGAGGGAGAGCTTCATAGGTGAAGGGGCCATGGATGGAGTCGAGATCATGGGTTCCGATTGATACGAGGGTTCTTTGGCGGGCCAGGTTTTGGTGCAGCTTATCCTGCAGATCAATGAAGGATTCGTATCTCGCCTGGTCGAATTTGATGTTCCGCAGAATGGCCCCTGAGACATAGGGTCGTATCCTTTCGCATTCCGCACTCACCGTGATCGTCTGCAGGTTTCCGTCGGGCGGTGCCTTCAGCACATACTGAGGCGCAGAGACTTTGCGATTGAAGATGTTCAGCATGAGTTGAATACCCTCCAAGCAGAGCATGTCATATCGATTGGCCGGGATTTCAATCTTCAATTGAGGAGGCTCTTGCTTGCCATTCACAATTGGTCGTTCTGTGAGCGAGGTGTCCTCGTCAAGCTCAATGCCAAAGTCGAAACATAGCTCGTCGAACTCTTCAGTCGTGTAGTTCCTTCCGAGGGCCTTGAAGAGGGCAGCCTTGTCCACGCTGATGGTAGGCATGGTGGATGGTGGCCCCGAGAATCGTGACTCGTCGCACGGGCAAGAATGCGAAAGAGCCTCGTCGGCAGGTAGAGTGAAGTTGGTGATTGCTCGTGGGGTCGGAGTCACTGTCAAAGAAATGCAGAGGAAAGAGTCATCGTCGATGTCTTGGCGGGAAATGAAACTGAGATGGGATTTGCGAATTTGCGCGAGGACGAGAACTGTGCCACAGTTGCGCTTTCACGTTCAGCCACAGGTCACCGTCTGCTGAATGACGGAGGAGCTCACTCTGGCGAACCTGATTATCCCACCTTTACAGAAGCAACGGTACCCCTTTACGAGGTCTTCCTCTCTAGACTCATTCCCTTTGATGAGCATATCGTCGCGACAGATCCAGCCGCTTCCGTGTCGCCTGCATCAAGCAATTCCTGAGTTGTGAGTTCTTGTGGTCCCGCAGTCCGTCACGACACATTTTGGCCCTTAAACCCAACCGCGCCGACCACGCACCGCACTCAGGCGCCAACACGTCTCATACCCAGCCTTATACCCATGTGCAAGTGTGACTGAAGCTGACGTCGTCTCCAGCCAGACATGAGTTGGGCCTTGACTTAGTCCTTCATCGAACCCCAAATTCCTGAGGCTGTTTTCCGATCCAATACAGAACACGCCGGCGACTCATTTACCCAAACCCCGACTTTTAATCACCCTTGAGAATTGGATGACCTGCTAGACTGTGGGACGCACATACAAAATGGAGGGTCAAGACAATGGCGATGAGCTTTATCCCATCGCCGTCCTGATCGACGAGTTGAAGGTATGGCCTCGCCATTTGCCGCCAGCTGCTTCGACTTAGACTGATATGGCAAACAGCACGACGACGTCCTTCTCCGGCTCAATGCTATCCATCGCCTGTCTACAATTGCCCTTGCTCTCGGGCCCGAGCGGACGAGAGATGAACTGATACCCTTCCTGGACGGTAAAGTGGCTCCCCGCGTCAAATTGGCGATTTCACTGACGTGTCATCACAGACTCGGTTGAAGATGAAGATGAAGTCCTCACGGCCCTGGCAGAAGAGCTAGGAAACTTCATCGAGTACGTGGGAGGTCCTGAATATGGTCACGTGCTCCTTGCGCCGCTGGAGAATCTGGCTGCGATCGAGGAGCCCTTGGTCCGAGACAAGGTATGTAGGATGTTCCAAACCCATGTGAGGGTAGTCTGACACCTTAAGGCCGTCGAATCGCTCAACAAGATCTGCGCCGAGCTCTCTGAGCGACAAGTGGAGGAATACTTTATCCCTCTCACTATCCGCTTGTCAAAAGCCGATTGGTTCACATCCAAGATTTCCGCGACTGGCCTATACGTTGCTCCCTACAAGAAAGCCTCGCAAGCATCACAACAGGGCCTTCGGACTCAGTTCGGCCACCTCGTCCACGATGAGACCCCCATGGTTCGACGACAAGCTGCGAACAACCTGGCCAAATTTGTCAAAGAAGTTCCAGTGCCCATCGTGATCGATGAGATGATCCCCTTGTTTCAGCACCTGGCCAGTGACGATCAAGACAGTGTCCGATTGCTCACTGTTGAAGTCCTTATCTCGATCGCAGAAGTTATTCCTAAGGAGCAACAGCCCAGCCATGGGGTCTTACTGACTGCGCTAAGAAGTCTATTCGAAGACAAGAGCTGGAGAGTTCGTTACATGGTTGCAGAGAAATTCGAGAAGATTGCGAAAGCCGTGAACGAAGAGGTGGTCACCAGAGACCTGGTTCCAGCCTTCGTCAAGTTGCTCAAAGACAGCGAAGCAGAAGTGAGAACAGCAATTGCTAGCCAGATCCCCGGCTTTTGCGGCTTGCTTGACCGCGAAACCCTTCTCAACGAGATCATGACCAGCGTCGAAGATCTTGTCTCCGACCCAAATCAACATGTCCGGGCTGCTCTAGGAACACAACTCAGCGGGCTGGCTCCCATTCTCGGCAAGGAAGAAACCATCTCACATCTACTTCCAATGTTCCTGCAGATGCTCAAGGATGAATTCCCCGACGTCAGACTACACATCATCTCCAAACTCGAACTAGTCAACAATGTTATTGGCATTGACCTACTGTCCCAATCGCTTCTCCCGGCCATTGTCCAACTGGCGGAAGACAAACAATGGCGCGTTCGCCTCGCAATCATCGAATACATACCCCTCTTGGCCAAGCAGCTCGGCATGAAATTCTTTGATGATCAGCTAAGCTCATTGTGTATGGGCTGGCTGGGCGATACAGTCTTCTCAATTAGAGATGCCGCGACCCAGAACCTGAAGAAGCTCACCGAAGTGTTCGGTGTTGAATGGGCAAATCGATCCATCATTCCTAAGGTCATAGCGATGAGTCAGCAGCAGAATTATTTGTACCGCATGACGACTTGCTTTGCCATCACTGTAAGCTGGAGGCCACCTCAGCTTGCAAATACGATGCTAACATTCTCGATCTAGATCCTCGCACCTGTCGTTACTCTCGATATCATCGCTGACAGCGTCCTCCCAATGATGGACCGCCTCGTCTCCGATCCGATTCCCAACATTCGGTTCAACGTGGCCAAATCGTACGCTGTCCTCATCAGCACGCTCCGCCGCTTGCCAGCCGAGGGTACTTTGCAGCAACTGGAGCAGAATCCCAATTCTTCAGCACAACCAAGTCCTAGAGGACAGGAACTGATTAATGGGCAAATCATGTCGAATTTGGAGAAGCTGCAGCAAGACGAAGATGTTGATGTTCGGTATTTTGCAACTATTGCCGCTGGCGGCACGACGAATGTGTATGCGCAACAGCAAGGCGAGAGGATGGATACCGGACAGTAGTGCGTCCGTCAGGGGGCAAGACAGGTTGAGGTGACTGAGAGGGAGCTGTCGCCGGAGAGTGACATTCAGTTGGTTGACGAGAACAGGGAAGGTGTTTCGCGATCGCTTGCCGATCTTGCGCGGCACCTCGTGCAGCAGGACCCTAACGTGGCAGGGCATGAGCTGGGGAGAAGGAGCTCTCAATGGGTGTTCCCCATCTTCGGCAGGAGGAGGGAGGCGGGTGATACCCACTAGCACTCAGCGTTCGCGGTGCAGGACAGCATATGGGATACCAGTGGGTGCAATGGCTTTGTAAGAAGACCGGGTAGATGGCACCAAATGAAGCTCAACAAATGGATGGGGGAAATTGCAAAGCCTCCTCACTCTTGGACCACTGTAGCACTGCCTTAGATAGATCAAAGAAAAGAGCATTGAAGAAGTAAGCCGGGCCATGAGGGACCCAGTCAAGGTTGTCGGGGCTAAGAGTGCATCCTGCCGTATTCTTTTGTCATGCCCTACAGTAGAGGGGCTCGAGGGGTGCAGGGGCACAGGAGGAATAGAGGTTTCTGCGGTGCCGTAGTCATTTAGCGCATCACGAATGACCTGGTCCACCGTAGTTTATGTCAGACCGGGATAATTTCTCCTTTTGGGCGTCTCCAACATGGTGAAAGTTGGATGTTACGAGTCGACCAGGTGGGCGAGACACCAACGACATTCGAAGCTGTGCATGAATTCGAGATCGGATCCGCCTTGGCAGTCGAGCCATGTCCGAGGAGGCATGCTGAAGTCGCGCAAACTTCTGGCGCTCATCGTCCTCCTGTCCACAGCCCTGTGCACCCTGTACTTCCTGCGGAGTGCCGAACAGATCCAGACCCTCGAGCAGTCTGCCTCGTCGTTACTACAAGACCACCATGCGCACGAGGAGAATGCGCCGCTCCTCCCGGCAAGCTCCCTCCTCCATCCGATCCATCAGCTAGTATCGCAAGCCGAAAGCGACTTTCAGACTCTCCGGGCGCGACAATCGCGGTCGCTCAACGATGCGGTTGCCGAGTATCGCAGGCGGTACAAATTACCCCCGCCACCTCACTTTGACAAGTGGTACAATTTTGCAAAGAAACGGGGCGTCGAACTGATCGACGAGTATGACACGATATACCATCAATTGCGGCCCTTTTGGGCGCTGGACCCGAAAGTGATCCGGGAGAGAACCAGAGAGGCCATTGGATTTGACAATGCCTTGATCGCGGTCATGATTCGCAATGGCAAAGTCACCAAGATTGAAGGGGGAGGCGACATGTACGCCTGGCATCGAGAAGCCACGCCCATCATGCTGAAAGACTTCATCAAATATCTGCCCGACATGGATCTGGCATTTAACATCCACGACGAACCTCGGGTTGTCATGCAGCACGACGACCTACAGCATCACGTCGAGGTGGCCCAGAACACAAACATGCCTAAGGCGTACAACGCGCCGTCACTGACGAACGAGTGGTCCCCACGCGCCGAGGATCTAGGCGAGGGCATTCGCATCAAAGAATACAAAACTACGCGCTTCAACCGCTTCGCCCACCAACCTACCTGGTCCAATTCGCGTATATCGTGTCCTCCAGACAGCGCGGCGCGGGCATGTCTCAACGATCAATGCATTGATGATACCACCGCCTACAGCGACTTGCCACTCGGGTTCGTCCGTAACACCACCGCCTTCAGCGACATCTGCAATTCTCCCAGTATGGAGAAGAGCTTTGGATTTTTTGACCGACCGAATGCCTTCGACGTGACGCATGATTTGTTTCCCATCTTCTCACAGAGCAAGATCTCCTCGTTCCAGGATTTACTATACCCGAGTCCGTGGTACTTCATGGGGAGAGTGAAATATGACCCCGAGCGGGACATGCCCTGGGAACAGAAGCACCCGACGATGTACTGGCGAGGCAGCACGACCGGCGGCTTCTCCCGAGATGGTGGATGGAGGAGACAACACCGACAGCGATTTCTAACCAAGATCCAACCCCTCAACACGGCCAAGGTTCTCGAGTTGGATAACAATTCCACGGCGGAGGAGAGTCTTTGGTACGAAAGGACCGTCTCCATGGCAGAAATGGCCAATTATTTCGACGTCAAGTTCACCTACAT
Organism: Phialophora macrospora; assembly: GCA_000835435.1. Taxonomy (NCBI): domain Eukaryota; kingdom Fungi; phylum Ascomycota; class Eurotiomycetes; order Chaetothyriales; family Herpotrichiellaceae; genus Phialophora; species Phialophora macrospora. The sequence continues at coordinate 5,864,113 of KN846956.1, read as the reverse complement.
TGGACAGTGTGATCCCGGGGACTGCGACGCTCAGCGCGAATACTTTGGTACCGTCGAGCCGGTCAACATGTTCGATGCCCTTGCGTCGCGGTATCTCTTGGATATTGACGGCAATGCCTTCTCGGGCAGGTATTACGCGTGGCTTTTGAGCAAGAGCCTCGTGTATAAATTGGCCGTGTTTCGCGAGTGGCACGACGAATGGCTTAGAGCGTGGGTTCATTACGTCCCGCTTGGACTTGTCGGCGATGAGTACGCCGAGTCAGTGAGGTACTTTGACCAGGAAGAGAGTGGCAAGGTGGAGGGCAAGAGGATTGCCAATCAAGGTAGAGAGTGGGCACAGAAGGTGCTCAGGAACGACGATCTCGAGGTGTGGTATTTCAGGTTGTTGTTGGAGTACGTCCTTCTCCCCTGCTTTGCTGAGCCTGCTTCATGCTGACTGACTGAAACGCAGGTATGGTCGTCTCATTGATGATAACCGGTATAATATTGGCTTCAGCCTATAAGGACCTTGAGAGACCTCATTGTACTACCGCGCTGGAGACCACAATGTACCAAGCCCATCAACGTCAACATCGGAGATCAAGAGCCGCTTCGTTATCACGCGTTCCAGATCAGCAATCGCTATCCATGTATGGTGTGGTTCAGCGTGGCAATCAGGAGCTCGCGACTCGACCCTCGTACAGATATATCTGGTGGTGGTTGTTATCTGGATATGACTATGCTGAATGATGAGTCAAGCGGGAAGATTGGATCTTGGGTGGAGTGCTTGCAAATACCTCTGGAGAGATAATATTTGGATCGGTCTACAGGAGCATATTCACAAGCCCAGGTAAATTGCGTGGATTGAGCATTGGTATTGTACAGTACATGTTCGACGGTTTGTACATTTGTATATGCATGCATGCATACAGGAACCTGGAGCGGGATCTTTCGCTAAGAATACGGTAGAAGCCAGTGTACTTTTTTTTCATGTCCTTCGTATTAACTTTTTCCTGTGCCCTGCACGGAGTACCCTGCACGGAGTACCCTGCTGCCTCGTCTACTATGTGCCTACTACGTTGTCCATAGAACCACACTCTCTTCGCCTCAAGGGGTCCGCCTCGAAGGCGATGCTTCAGCATGGGTAGAACCAGACCGTCGAGCGACACCGATCTCACTAGTATCCCCACGCGCTCCAGAACCTCCTGGACAAGTTGGCGCCGATGTCAGTCCACATGCCCACCCAGCCCCTCGCGCTGGTGACCAGGTTCGTGACGGCGACGACGCGCCTCGTGAACAGGTCGCTCTGCTCGAAGTCGTCGGCGTAGCAGTCCCAGATCTCCTGGTCCGGGGTCTGCAGGTCGCGACCCAGACCCACGGCCTCGGCATGGTCGCGGGACGTCTTGCTCGCGATGATCAGGCCCCGGCCGATGATGCCCGTGTCGGCCACGAGGCGCGTGCTCGCCTCCACGACGGCCTCGAGACGCGCCATCGCGCCACCGGCGAGGACGATCGCGCCCGCCGGGCCGAGGATGGGCGTGTCGACGAAGTCTGCGGCCCCGTTAGCATCACATCCCGGGTGCCAAGCTCCCTCTCTCTCCTCCTTCAATGAGGGCCAGGGACGGGAAGGGGAAAAAGCGTACATGGGTTAAGCATGTTCACACGGACGCCCAGTTTGATGGGGCTCGTGATCCGGAGAGTGCGAAACAGACCGACGACGCCGTGCTTCGCGGCCGTGTAGAGCGGCTGGCTCGGCAGACCCGCCAGGCCGGCGATGCTGGCCACCAGGAGTAAGTGCCTGTCCCGCGGTCCTCGCACCGCCGCGTCGCTGGCCAGCGTGCACTTCTGGCTCCCCGGGTTGCGCGACAGGTACGAGAGGCCCAGGTGCGCGGTGTACAGCACGCCCGTGAGATTCGTGTCGTAGGTGCGCAGCCGCGGCGCGGGCGGGTCGTCGAGCTGCGAATAGTCCGGCGCTTCCTCGAAGAGGATCTGTTCCTCGGCGTCGGCGATGCCCGCGTTGGCCATGACCGTGTCGATGCCCCCGTGGGGCGAGAGGCGCGCGGCCTCGCGGAAGAAATGCGCCTGCGAGGACCACGATGTCACGTCGAGCGGGACGAAGTGGTGGTTCGGGTTATCGGTCGACTGTCTCAGGCGGGCCACGAGTTCGGTGCCCAGCTGCTGGTTGATGTCCCCGACGACTATGTTGGCGCCGTGCGAGGCCCAGTGCTGGGAACATGCCGCGCCGAAGCCGGAAGCGCCGCCGGTCTAGGGGTTGGAGATGTACGTGGTCAGTACTTTGGACTTTGCCTCGAGCGCGAGCCTTGGGTGACGAAGACGCCGTCATTCCATTGTTTCTTGTAGAATGAGAACTGCTGGGCTCCAGCACCCGTGTGTAGGAATGCTTGGGGACTCACAATCACGATTGTCTTGCCCCGGATGTTGTCCAGATTGATGGCCTGTCCCACGTCCACCGGTCCAGAATGGACGACATCGGAGCTATAGGGAGTGAAGCCCGGGACTCTAGCCATACAGCAGGAGTTGGTGGGATATCTCGCCAAGCGGAGGATCGTATGTGCAGCTGGCGTCCGATCGTGCTCCTTTAAGAGAACGCCTTGATCCACTAGGGAGTGGCTGAGGACAAACAAGGGGGGGCTGAGTACGGGATTGTTATCTTTTCTGTCTCCGAGGGGAACGAATGCAGCCGACTCATAGAGTTAAAAGCTGAATATTCGAATCACACGGGGACGAGACGCCAAAAGTGCGGTGTATCTAGCTGGAGTTCGGATGGAGGGGGACAAATGGACAAGCCTCTAGAACGGGATGCCTGAGCTAGAGGGCCGACCACAAGAGCTAGAGGAGCTCAGGAGCTCATACCAGGCCTCAGACAAAGATCGTATTAGTGATTCCTGTGTGGAAAGACAAAATGGCGGTCGAGGTGGAAGTATCACTGTCAGAAGACAAGACATCAGAGGCGAAACTTCGGCCGATCCGAAGGCTGCTTGATTCCATCTTTCACATTCACATCCTGGTCGGTGACATCGCACTCTGGCACAAGCGGCGTTCAGCGGATCTAAAAGAGAGCGGCGGAAAGGCAGAAGTGCGACATGCATGTTTCCATGCCTGTGAATGCACGGCCTGGTCCGGAGTCGCAAACTGACAGTGACTGAGGACCTGAGGATGGGCAGCAGAGAAGCACCATGCTCAGAACATGCTGGTCCAAATCTATCCTGGTAGAGATCCAAAGGGCTTCTATAGCGCAGCTATACCAGGTTGTGCTATTACAGGATGTGACAGAGGGTGCGACGCTCCAATCACCTCAGGCTGCTTGTTTACCTCTTTCGGGGGCAACGCTTCCAGTTCTTTCAGGATATCGAACTCCGAAGCAGACGATCCGATGACATCGAGTCCTCGAAACCCTTCTTCCACTGACCAGCTCCTCCCCTCGTCAGGCTTATGCAGGACTTCGCAAGAATGGCCGACGACCAGGAGCCCGGGAGGTCTTGAGCCTTCCGCTTCAACCGCTTGACAGACGTGTGCGAGGGTAGAACGGATGACTCTTTGGTCTGGGCAGCTTGCTCGTTCGATGACCGCGCAGGGCGTGCTGGATGGCCACAAAGCACGTCTCGGAGCCTCTTGATCTTGCCCGTCTACCAGACTCTTGACCAGACTGTCCAGCCTGTGCAGCGCCATCAGAAACACAACCGTCTTGCTCTCTCGATAAGACGGCGGTTCAGGAGCCGCTCCTTTCCGTCCAGTCCCAGTACAGACAACGACCTGATCCGCAACAGCTCGATGGGTAACCGGGATGTCAGCAAACATGGCCGCAGAAAGAGCACTGGTAATGCCAGGTATCACCCTGACATCATATCCTCGCTCTCGGAAGAACGTCACTTCTTCAGCGCCTCGGCCATAGAGGTACGGGTCACCCTGTTTCAAGCGGAGAACATTTTTGCCTTGTCGCATTGCCGCCAAAGCTAATTCATGCATTTCGTCCTGTGCCGCATCTGCATTGCCGGGGAACTTGCGAGCGATGTGAACAGGCGTCCGTCGGGGGATGAGCTCCAAAACCTCGGCGGGGACGAGCTTGTCAGCCAAGATGAAATGGGCTGTCTCGATGGCTGTTTTGGTCGCGATCGTCAAGAGAGATGGGTGACCTGGGCCGGAGCCAGCCAGAATTATCGTGCCTTTCCGAGGAGGTAGCGACGGACGCAGCGTTGACAACGCATCTGAGCCGGGAGCCGGCGTTTGGGCTGTGGTTCGGTACGCCTGCAGGATTGCCGCTACATCAGCGTCGGTAATTGCCGCGAGCCGGGCGAGGGGCCAGTACTCGCATATCTGCGAGAGCCATCTCATGCGACGCGTTCGCAGAACAGCCGGATCACGGTCGTCCTCCTTCACCAATGAATTGAAGGTATGCTTCTGAGCAGCCGCCTCGTCGTCCTCTGCTTCTCCATCCGGAGCGTTTTCATTGCACGCCGTCTGAGTCTTGTAATCCTCGTCCCATATCTGTCTCCGCACAGAACCCAACCTTTCAACAGCAGCCCCAAATTTGGGTGGTAGGGCAGCCGCAATCTCACGTCGAATGCGAGAGGACAACTTGCAGCCATTGCCTGAGGTAGTTATCCCAATCTGAAGGGGACCATCGGAGTAGGTTGACAGGAGTGTGAACGTGCACAGGTGCGGAGCATCCACCACGTTGACAGGGATCCTCATGCGTTTGCAGAGGCTGGATATTCGGACGGTGCGAGCGTCTGTTGCAGGTAGAGTGACAAACACAGCATCAACGTATCCGTCTACTTCTTCCCTCCCCAATCTTTGGAGGTCCTCCTCTTGAAACACCCTCCGCACCCACCGGACTCGACCCTGTTCAACTGCCGCCGCGAGCGTGAAATGAACGTCTTCGGTCTCGGGAAACACGACGACCGGTTGGGCACCGACCTCGAGAGACTTCGCGCATCTTGACGCTGCTAAGGGTCCCGAGCCGAGAACGAGATGGACCTGGTCAACGCAATTTTGCGCCGTCAGTAGAGCAGGAGCAACCATTGCGAATGGTCGTGTACATGGACGTATGGATAGAAGAATTCGCTTTTTGAACCTGGGACAATAAGAACGACGCCCCTACACCATGGCTATGCAAGACGAGAGATAGGAAATAGAGAAAGACAACTGATTCCGGAGGAACGTCACCTCACATGGTGGACAGCAGCTGCGCTCGGAGAAAGAATCAACAATTCTTCTGGAAAAAACTGCGATGACGTGATTTGTCGGCGGCAATTTGCGCCACGCTTATCGCTTATCGCCCACCAATCAGCCTTCTCGGCTCTCGGTGAATGTGGGGCCGCGGAGCCTCGCCCTGCCTCCAAAGACCCCCCGAGGAGGAACCATCTACACTGCACGCTCAGACTCACGGCTGAGTTCGCGCTCGACGTCCAACCTTGAATTCGGTGCTTTCTTATTCCTCAATACGGCAACCCGGCACTCGAGTCGTCGGGAGCACCGCGCGAACTCGCTTCCTACTCGTATCCTCTGCCTAAACGAGGGCTCCGAGCGGTAACGTCCACTGCTGCGCGGCTTGCAGCAGGGCTGTGCCGAAACGCGATGGAATACCTGTGGGCGTAACCGCGGCGAGGACTGTTCGAGGGCGGTAAGCGTTCTTTCGCCATGTTCTCTCAATCAGCCGAGGTGTCGAAGAGGTGTCGGTCGCTCCAACCGGCGTCTTCACCGGATGGGGGAGCGTCGATGCGTCGATTATTGAGGTTCAATCTTCCGTGTCGTCGTCATCAAGGTCCAGCATCTTGCTCATGTACGGGCCATCCAGGGTATATCCAAGGCGCTCGTAATAACTTCTCACACCGACTCCGCTGATCACGCTCAGCTTCTCACTTCCGTGCTCATCGCGAGCGATTTTCTCCGCTTCCTTCATCAACAGAGTGCCGTAACCTTGATGCTGGAATCGGCTCTTTTCTCGACCATGGATGGGTACAGCCAGGCCATACACGTGAAGCTCCCGAACAATGCTTGTTGGCTGACTGGTAAGTTCTGGGCGGAAGGTATGTGTATCCGAACACTTTCGCAACCGAAGCAACCCAATGAGAATATCTTGCTTGGGGTCCTCGTAAGCGAGGAACGTCTCCCAGCCACCATTGGCCATGTAATCCCGTCTCACGAGTTCAACCTGAGACGGCCGTATCTTGTTTTTCACCTCGTTGATGCCGACCTCTCGGGTCCGTACATCACGACAAGTCATGCCAAAGTCCTTCATGCGCGACAAGGCCAGTTCTCGGAGATTGCCGTTCTCGACACCAGAAGTCACCAATGGCATAGGAATATCGCGTTGGACGCGGTATATTCTCGTCCAGGGCGGCACAAGGGCCAGTATCCGTGCCACCAGGTCCACAAGAGCGTTTGGCGTATAGTTTTTGAACCGGCCGGTGCGCCACAGTTCGTAGAGACCGGTACCTCGAATGACGAGAGTAGGATATATCTTCAGTCCGTCTGTTCGGAAGTCGGGGTTCTCGAAGTATTCCTGAAACTGGAAGATATCTCTCTCCATCCCAACGTTGGGCAAATCAGGCATCATGTGCGAGACAACCTTGAATCCGGCATCTTTGCAGAATTTGAAGGCTTCGACGACTGCTGCGACGGTGTGGCCTCTGTTAGTGTCCCGAGCAACATCCTCATACAGTGACTGTACGCCCAACTCCAGGCGCGTGCAACCATATCTTAGCATGTCCGAAAGATGATCGATTTGTCCAAAATCCGGTCTCGTTTCGATTGTGATGCCCACACACTTGATGCTCGACATTTCTCCGGCCATGACAGCTTCGTCCACATTCTCTGTTTGATACCCTGAGAGTGCATTGTGCAACTGGGCCACGAAGTTGTCCCGGTAGTCCTTGGGTAGCGACATGAATGTACCTCCCATAATGATGAATTCGACTTTGTCGACGCTGTGACCAAGCGATTTGATTTGGTCAACCCTCCCACGGGCCTGCTCGAAGGGATCATAGCGAGCGCGGATGGCCCGCATCGAGGTCGGTTCATATCCTGTGTAAGATTGCGTCGAATATTCGAAGTCGGAGTCTGGACCACCCGGACAGTACACGCAAGCATGACCCGTCCAAGCAATGTGGGGACATCTGTGAGGCTTCGACATGACAGCAACCACGGCAATACCGGAGGCTGTTCTTACCGGTTTAGCGATCAGCTTCGGCATAAGGTGCTTCTTGTACTCTGGAGGCACTGCAGCAAGGATAGCAGTCAGAGGTGGTTGAGTGCTCAACCTATGCTTCTTTGCCACTTCTCCTCGCAGTCGGTTGAGGTTGACATCTTTCTTCGGTTTCGCCTCATCAAGGCTTGCCTCATATTCCTGCACGAGGGCGCGAGCGATGTCATTACAGGCTTGCATGAAGCGGACATTTTCTGGGGGAAGTTTTTCATTCTTGCCCAGCTTGACTTTGGTGCGCATCACTGTCTCGGTCGCCATCTTGATGCGATGCGGTCCCCCCGGGAGCCACAGGGCGACAAAAACAAGTAGAAGATATGGATAAAGGAGTAGAGAGAGAGGAGACTAGAAAGAAACAAATGGTACCTGGGGTGCTAGGAATCATAAATTTCGAGTCGATATTCGAACTGCATGCGCCGGCGTCTATGCGCTACCGGAGCCACCGCACCCCTATGCCTCCTCCGGGACGAGGGTGTCGCCGCCTTATGGGCACCCTTGGCGGCATCACAGGCCCTCCGGGTAACCTTCCCACCCCTTCCCAGTCGTGTAAGTCCACGGAGCTCTCAGACTTTTGACGAGGGAAGGACTTGACATCTCAAGCAAGATCCTTCGGTACGAACTCGGTCCTGCGTATTGGGTGGTGGTCGATTTGAAGCGCATTTGTCCCCGCCCCTACTGTTCTTGGTGAATCACTCGCAGGTGCCAGGTTTCAGTTCGATGGGAGTTCCTGTTCGCGCGATCAGCGATTCTGTCACTAGTGGGCGGCTTGAAGACGAAGAAGTCGCAATTCAGAAGGACTTGGTATACACGTTCTGATGGCCCAACCTGGGGATCTACTTACCTGCATACCACCCGGCAAGCACCTCGGGTCGCAAGCTGGGCGGGTCCGACGACGAAATCAGCGTGATCACCTCCGAGCAAGCTAAAGGACCTTTTCAATTGTCAGTACGACAAGTATGCGGACAAGAAGCAGAGCAGCATCATCCGTCTAGGTTCGACAGGAGGCGGGAAGGAAAAGACGACGGCTCAAAGTCACTCTATGTCGTCTTTGCAGCTTTTCTTCTCAATCATACGATGAGCGTGCCCCTTGCTACCTAGGATCTGAGTAGACTTCCCAGATGACAGGCATTGACCCGGGCAGGTCTGTCGTTACGTTGAGATGAATGGCAACTGAAGCCCCAGCCTGAAGAAAGGGTGAATAATACGAGTCATTGATTCCCGCCTTCGGTGCATTTGTCCACTGGCCGTATATACATACCCGTCTGATTCCCTCATGGCCAGTCGACCATCGATTAGGAAAAGAGTTCCCAGAGCTATCAAGCCCACACTAATGATCTGCCGCCTCTCCTTAAAGCAGACCTCATCACTGTCAGCGTTTCTTGTTCCACCCAACCATCCCACCTCGTGCTGAAAGTTAGGCACAACACCCTAAATGTCAGTTGAGTGTGAAATCCAACTAAGCCACAGTACTCGCACAATGTCATCAAACCTCGAAGCCGCCGCTCTGTTCTCATGCAGGGGTCTGGTCGCTGTCATCACAGGCGGCAGCACCGGTCTGGGCCTCATGATGGCCAAAGCCCTAGCACGAAACGGTGCGGCCAAAATCTTCATTCTATCAAGGCGTCTAGACGTGCTAGAAGCCGCAGCTAAAGAAATCGTACGGCCCGCCACGGCACTCTCAATGCTTGCCCTTCCACCATTTGATCGAGATTTCCAGGGGGCAAGACTAACCTACTCGCAAGGATTCCGGAGCGATTTTCCCGATCCAAGCAGATGTCGGTGATCAAGATTCCCTCATGCGAGCGGTTGCGCAGATCCGTCGCGAAACCAGCTTCGTGAACCTGGTGATTGCCAATGCAGGTATTGAAGGGCCTGCAACGTGGGACATGGGGCCTCAGACTCCTTTGTCTGAGGTTCAGTCGCGACTGCTGGCCATTTCCATGGCTGATTTCACCCATACCTGCCATATCAACACCACGGCAGCATTCTACACGGCGATCTCGATGCTCGACCTCCTCGACGCCGGTAACAAAGAGGCGAATGTGCCCCAAACGAGTCAAGTGATTGCCATCAGCAGTGCCGCCGCGTTTAGTCGGAAAATCAGCGCCGGATTCCCCTACTCCGCGAGCAAGGCGGCCCTGGTCCATATGTGGAAACAGCTTGCCACTTTCTTGTCACCGTATTCGATTCGCGCCAACGTCTACGCACCTGGCAGTAAGTCCATGCACAGCGAGGAGAAGATGAAGACATGGTCTGACTTATTGTGCTCCTCCCAGTCATATCGTCTGAGATGTCTGAACTGCTCCTCCAAAGTTTCGGCACCGACGCTGAGACCGGGGGTCAAGTTTCAAGGTTTGAAATCCCCGTATGCCGTGCAGGCACCGAAGAAGACGTGGCGAGCACGATCCTTTACATGGCTAGCAAGGCCGGCGCCTTTCTACATGGAAGTGTGGTTCTATCAGACGGCGGAAGAACTTCCATTACGCCGGCTGCATATTGAGAATATGGCTTGCTCAGGGTGGGATTCTCATAACACAGAAACGAGAGGCTTCTAGCATGGTGATATTCAGGACTCCCTGCTCGAGCGCTGTTACGACGGCTGAGCACCCACGGTGACCATGTGTAAATAGCTCGCCAGATGCTTTCTCTGGGTCAAGTCCCACCCCGAGATTCCATTCAACATGCGCTGCGTATTATTCAAGCTGATAACCTTGGTATGTGAAGCGCAAACGCGTCGAGTTGCTGCCCCATCTATTTCAGGCTTATCGACACTTGCGCCGTTCACTCATAGCCTCACCTCGCAACTAAGTAGGGCCAAGAAAGAGCTGAGAGGCAGTGATTGCCATTGAGTTTGTCAGCAAATGTTGGTTGAGGCATTGTTGGCGGTTGAAGCTGAGATATTCATAACTGTTAGCCTCATGGGACATATTGGTGAGCGCCGTGAACATCTCGTTATTGCGCATGGGCTTCAAAGGACCTGGGGAGAGTGAGTGGATATGTAGCTGTTGCCAGGTTGAAGGGGCGCCTCCAGAAAAGGTGATACCTCAATGAGGCAGAACCAGCACGAGAATATCCTCGACAAGTGTATTAATATACCAATCAAGTGTGCTAGAGGGTGGATTGAATGATGATCAAATACTCAGTACTCTTATGTTGTTCGACAGCGTGAGAGAGTGTGTTGAGACTCTCCTCGGCCAAATTGACCATGTCGGGGCTTAAAGCGGCGTGGTCCCAAAGTAGCTGCTAGCAGCTCCGTCGCCGCCAAGGCGCAGCTCGAAGACGAACCGGGAGACTGGTCAATCAACAACTTCAACGCCCGCTTTGTTGTACGAGGAATCAGTGGCTCTCCCTCAATTCGAGTCCGTCGTCTCCTAAAAGTCTTGCTGAGATGCAAGCTTTCAAGACCTGCGCTCCCCGGGCGCTGCGATCTGCCTCCTCTCGGAGCTATGCCACTGTCTCGTCGGCCTCCCCCTACGCCCAGACGCGGAACAATCTGAGAATCCATGCGGACACAAAGGTCCTCTTCCAGGGTTTTACGGGCAAGCAGGGCACATTCCACGCTCAACAGGCGATTGAGTACGGCACAAAGGTCGTGGGAGGAACGAACCCAAAGAGCAAGTCTTATCACAAGCCCGAACGATGAGAAGCTAGGATCCTGACTGCGTACAGAGGCTGGGTCTCAGCACCTCGGTCTTCCCGTCTTCAAGAATGTTTCGGAGGGCGTGGAGGAAACGGGAGCCACCGCCAGTGTGATTTTTGTCCCCCCACCGTTAGCAGCGGCTGGGATCATGGAAGCAATGGAAGCCGAGATACCGCTCGTGGTCTGCATCACGGAAGGCATTCCCCAACACGACATGCTCAGGGTCACCGACGCACTGAAAACGCAAGGCAAGACACGACTCGTCGGGCCCAATTGCCCTGTAAGCGCCCCGATCGTCTGCCGAGGACTCCTCGTCTGGTTGAATGATGCAGCTTACTGACCTGCTCTGCTCGTGACTATAACAGGGTATCATTGCCCCCGGACAATGCAAGATCGGCATCATGCCTGGATTCATTCACAAGCGAGGACGAGTCGGCATTGTTTCACGATCAGGCACCTTAACATACGAAGCCGTTAACCAAACAACACAGGCAGGCCTTGGTCAATCTTTGGTCGTGGGCATCGGAGGCGACCCCTTCAGCGGCACCAACTTCATTGACTGCCTGGATGTATTCATGAAAGACGACGAAACGGAAGGAATCATTTTGATTGGCGAAATCGGAGGTAGCGCCGAGGAGGATGCAGCAGAATTCTTGAAGAGCGAGAACAAGAAGAACAAGCCGGCAGTCAGCTTTATTGCAGGTATCAGTGCTCCTCCGGGGAGACGTATGGGTCATGCTGGTGCGATTGTCAGCGGTGGCAAGGGTGGTGCAGAGTCCAAGATCTCTGCGTTGGAGGCCGCCGGAGTGGTCGTCGAAAGGAGTCCTGCTATGTTGGGCAAGTCCTTGCACGCACAGTTTGTGAGCAGAGATCTTCTATGAGTCGGGCCGAGAGTGAGTGGTTTCTCAATTGAAGTTTCGCAAGGCGACAGTTGATTGTATTGTTGATACCTTGAATGGCGTGTGACAACATTCTACATGCCTGCGCTTGCGATATAAACGACAACACCGCAATTCGTATATACATCAGTGTCAGTCTCTCTCTCTTAAGCGACGCCTTTGATCGCTCGATTGTTGATACTGCAACGCCGTTGAGATGCCTGGTTCTAGCTAGATTACCTCCCACCGTAAGGAGATCGTCGTGGCTACAGTGAGATAGCGCCCCGGCGACTTGCCCGGATATGCAACCAAGCCTGGAAGCCGCAAAACGCAAGAAAAGCCTGCCCTTGATTAGCATGGAGAGGAGTCCACCTAGGCGATGTAACTCACCGCATAGACCGCAACAGCTATGAATATCGAGGCTGCGACTGCCGCCCTATCTTCAGGTTCAGGATCATCCTCCATTCCCATCATGATGTGGTGATTCCTCTGCACATTTGATGTCAGCTTCCCATCCGCCTCATACCTCTGTCGCTGTTTAGGGCAGGTTTCATACCGCGAAGAGGCTGCCAATGATGGAGAGGATGACGATCGCGAAGACCGACAGAACCGTGCTGACGAGGTGGTGTTAGCGAGGGCATACACAATCTTGACGAGGTGAACTCACCAACTCCATGCGTTGAAGGCGGATACGACAGGCTTCATCTTGATTGGTATTGTCGCAGGCAACCGCTGTGGTGATATTCAATTTTCCTGCCCTCGTCGGTGTTCGGGCGAGGGAGCTTTCGAGGTCTACCTCTCTCGGCCAAACGTTGTCCCCCCAGTGGTTGGTGCCTGCGGACGCGACGGTACTCGTTCGATGGTGGGCAGTATGTACTTCCCCGGCGCGCGGCACTCCAATGTCCCTTGGCTCGTGCAAGTGCGATACAAATCTGATCGAGGTTGTGGACGTGACTGAAAATGGAGCCTCGACTGGACCGATGATCATCTAGAAAGACATCATCCCGCTAGCAAGAGCTTGACATGCACGAAGTCTCGATCCAGATGACCCTTGGGAACTGCAGCTCCCCTGTTGGGAAATCGGCAGAGTCTGACAAAGAAGGAACTGCGGCAGTGTTGATTCGATCCGCCGTACAATCGAACGACCTTGGACCAGGCAACACCGCAGAGGCACTTGCTGCGATTTCGACAGCGTATGAGAGTAATCAAGCAAACACTACTGAGCATCTCCTGGGCTCTCTTTGGAAAACTGTACGGTGTTGGGATCCAACGAGGGGCATTGTGTGTGGTTGCTACGGTGAAGTGCAAACCCAGCAGCACGTTATTCAGGCTTGGGGGCCGAGGTCATTCTGGTCATTCCGGCGTTCTAGGCTTCTGGGGCTTCTGGCCACTCTCGTCATTCTCAACACGAGGCCAGCGCTGCCCAACTCGTCCGCGTTGGTCTTAATGGTTCATCGTGGCACCACTGCACATGACGTTGGCATCTGACCTCAGTTTCATTTCATCTAACGGTCATCTTGATTTCCCACCTCCAGTCTTCCACTTTTTTTCAACTGTCGTTCATACCCTCCTTGACACGGCTTGTTCGATATCCCCAGTCGCGACCATTGCGACGACTGTTTCCGATCCGGCCAACTGCCCCTATTCGATCACTAACACTCGTGCCTTGGCTTTTCTCGGGTTCTTCAACGGCGTATAGACACGGGTTCCTAACGGGCTCCCAGTCCGGCTCTTCATGAGTCGCAGTGATCTGAGTTCCGACAGCAGTGAGCGCTCTCCGCTTCTACGCGGCGCCAACGCAAATGACGACATTCATGAGCAGAGTTTGAGAGGCAAAGGCCAGGATTCGGAAGACCCGTATCAACCGGACGAAGATTATTTCGGCCACACATCCCCAGATGGTATCGATCTCGAGGGCTCAGAGAGCCTCGAGAGTAAGAGCTCTTTGTACCTCATCCTCCTCACAGTATGCATTGGCGGCCTGCAGATCGTCTGGTCTGTCGAGCTTTCCAATGGGTCTCCATATCTTCTCTCCCTGGGCATGAGCAAGGCTCTGCTTGCGTTCGTGTGGCTGGCTGGTCCCTTGACCGGAGTGCTCGTCCAGCCGTATATTGGCATCAAGAGTGACCAATGCAGAATCTCATGGGGCAGAAGAAAGCCCTTCATGCTTGCTGGTACGCTGGGCACCATGGCGTCTTCTATGATTCTCGCATACGCAAGAGACATTGTCAGAGTCATTGGACGATTTGGCACAGACGCGCCATATGTGGGCGGTTACAGGGTCGGGACCATAATACTTGCCACAGTTATGATGTGGTGCTTGGATTTCTCCATCAATACAGGTCAGTCCGCCTTCGATGAAACCCGATCCCGCCTAACCATTCGCAGTACAAGCAGCCATTCGTGCATTTATCGTAGATAATGCCCCGTCTCATCAACAAGAATCGGCCAATGCTTGGGCATCCCGAATGAATGGCCTCGGCAACGTTCTAGGCTACCTGTTTGGCTACCTAGATCTACCTCGATACTTCCACTTCTTCGGAAACACACAGTTCAAGGTCCTGGTTGTGCTCGCGTCGATGGCATTGAGCTCGTCTGTTTTGGTCAGCATTCTTTCCATCAAAGAGCGGAATCCACAGCTTGATCCGCCGTCGAAGGACTCTGAGGAAGGGGGCATTCTTGCGTTCTTCAGACAGGTCTTCAGTTCTATGCGCCGACTGCCGCCACAGATCCGCAAAGTCTGCGAGATACAGTTCTTCCACTGGATTGGCTGGTTTCCCTTCCTCTTCTACATCACGACGTGGATTGGTCAGCTATACGTCAACCCTCATTTGAAGCCCGGTATGTCTGATACAGAAGTTGAACGCCTTTGGGGTGAAGCAACCCGCATCGGTACACTGGCGCTTCTGGTCTACGCAGTTGTATCTTTCACGAGCAACATTATCCTGCCATTCTTGGTGGTGCCAAGCTACAAGGCGCAAGACTCGGATTCGGATTCAGATAGTTTACCGCCACCACCGATAACGCCGATCACTCCCACAAGTCCGGTCGGTGTAAGGACCCCCGGGACACCATGGGGCGAGCGACCTCCTACGAGCCGGTCTGGAACCAGCCAGTGGAAGCCGGGCCACCGCCCACGTCCTCTTAGCCGATCTCAGACCAGTCTATCGGTCAATAGACCACTAAATACCCCAGGCCTGACCCGGTTGAATAACACTCCAGGCCTGAACCGACTGCACCGTAGTGAAAAATCCGAAACCCTGACCAGGTGGTTGACTATGATTCAGATTCCGGGGTTGACACTACGCCGAGCGTGGCTCCTCGCACAACTTCTCTTTGCGGGGTGCATGTGGAGTACGCTGTTCATATCTACACCCCTCGGAGGCTCGATCATGGTTGCCCTGGTGGGAGTTTCCTGGTCGCTGTCGCTCTGGGCACCGTTCGCGTTGATCTCGGGAGAAATTGCGAAGCGTGAGGAGCGAAGGCGAAAGAAACGACGTGAGAGAATTGCCAGCGGACAGGATGTGGACGAGGCCGACGACAAGGAGATGGAAGAAGAAGACCAAGCGGGCATCATATTGGGTCTCCACAACGTCGCCCTCAGCGCACCTCAAGTGCTCGCGACGTTGATCAGCAGTGCTGTGTTCAAGCTCCTCCAGAAACCGCGGAACGTGCCTGGTGATACCAGTGTAGGATGGACTCTGCGGATTGGTGGTCTTGCAGCGTTGGTGGCGGTGTTTATAACCTCGCGGATGAAGGAGCCCGGCGATGAGGACGAAGAAGAGATCGTATCCCCGTGATTGTCGTCGCCGAGGTACGCCTGATTGCCGTCGTATTGAGTATACGTCGCCTTATGAAGAGTTGGCCCAACCAAAGATATGTGCATTGACAGCGAGAGGATCTGGCCTGGTCAGATCAGCATGGAATCTAGCATAGCGTAGGGAACACCGCGGACTACCGGGAAGAAGGAGCAAGGCATAAGGAACTTTGTACAGCATATTTGGTGACAGACGGTACGGACTCGGAGAAAGGGAAGGGAAAACACACCGCATCAGGGCTTCGGCACCATGGTTTCGTTTCGATAGCGTACTCTTGTCCTCTTCCAGCTTCCTGCTCTCCCAGGCCCATGCAAGGCTTCATGTGACAGCGTTTTAGGTGCTCGGCATCCTGAAGCATGGCTCCATTGACGCATCGAGGGGCTGTCGTAATCTCCATTATGTACAGGATTGTCCTGGCCATGCGCTCATCTCGGATCGCACCATGTTGCTAAAGTAGAGGCGATTGACAGCAGACACGCCCGCCTGGCCATTCGGAGCGATCGAGACGTGACTCCTGCGTGAGCCGGATAAGACGTCCTCTGCATGATCTTGACGGTCCACATGTGAACGTGCTTGCTCCGACGATGTACCTCCTGATACTCAAAGCGGGGCGACGAGACAGAGCAGCTTGCTGACAATATGTCCACGGTATGCCGCCGGGAATGAGCAGATAACGACGACGGGGCAAGCTTACTCGATACCCAGACTCGTCCCGAGCTTCTCCAGGGCAGCTTCTGGACCCTCTCGAAGGCGCCGTGCCCGACAGTAAGCCCCTGGTCCCAGGGAGCCAAGTGTAGTCGGGTTCGATCTGGGGCTGCATGGTGAGAGGCCCGTAGGTGGCAACGCCACATGAAGCTGGAGGAACCGAAGAGCAGCCGGGTGGACGAGGACGGCTGGGCATCTCAGAACAAGGCGGCCACAGGCTGTTAGGCTAAACATCGGCGTGTACAGGGTGGGCAAGCATATCTCCCGGCCAGAGTCAGTCCGCAACCAATCCGGTAGAATGGCCTTTCAGCGGGTGGACCACCGATCGTCGAAAAGCCCACCTGGATAAATCGTGGCATGAATGTACCAGGGAAAATGGTACAAATATATCGGCTGCAGGACCTGCTGAGGAGGCTGCCGTCTCTCTGCACTTTTACGAGGCTCCAGCATCCGGCATCTGTGCCACTCCCCCACCCCTCAGCGCGGGCGTCAACATCCTAATCCTGTGCAACGTCCATCTCACACAAGCAGAGTCGCCCGCAGCAAGAAGGACCTCCTTCGCGACCAAGATGGTCAAAGACCTGGCACCCAAGGCGGCCCTGCCTGCCGACTTCCTTTGGGGCTTTGCGACCGCAGCGTGTGTACATCACCTCCGGCACGTATGGGCACCTACTGACGCGATGTAGCTACCAGATCGAGGGCGGAGCCACAGCGGACGGCCGCGGGCCCTCGATATGGGATAATTTTTGCAAGACGCCCGGCAAGATCGCCGACGGAAGCTCCGGTGACGTTGCTTGCGATTCGTATCACCGCACCGCTCAAGACATCGCCCTCCTGAAGCAGACTGGCGCCAAGGCATATCGATTCTCCATCTCGTGGTCCCGCGTCATCCCCCTAGGCGGACGCAACGACCCCGTCAACCAGGCTGGTCTCGACTACTATATCAAGTTTGTCGACGACCTGGTCGACGCCGGCATCGTCCCGTTCGTCACCCTCTTTCACTGGGATCTTCCGGACGAGCTCGACAAGCGGTACGGAGGGTTCCTGAACAAGGACGAGTTCGTCGCCGACTTTGCCCACTATGCCCGGGTCATGTTCGCGGCCTTGCCCAAGGTCAAGCACTGGATCACCTTCAACGAGCCATTCTGCAGCGCGGTGCTCGGCTACAACGTCGGTGTCTTCGCTCCCGGTCGCTCGAGTGACCGGAAGAGAAGCGCGGCCGGTGACAGTTCCACCGAGCCTTGGATCGTCGGGCATTCTATCCTGATCGCACATGCGCACGCAGTCAAAGTCTACCGAGACGAGTTCAAGCCTCGAGACCACGGCGAGATCGGCATCACGTTAAACGGTATTTCGAGTTTTCCCCTTTTCTCTCTGCAGCAACGATGAACTAACGCAAGTGCAGGAGACTGGACCGAGCCGTGGGATCCCGAAGACGAACAGGACCGGATCGCCTGCGACCGCAAGATCGAGTTCGCCATCTGCTGGTTCGCCGACCCCGTCTACTTCGGCCACTACCCGGAATCGATGGTGAAGCAGCTTGGTGACCGCCTGCCCCGGTTCAGCGACGAGGAGAGCGAGCTGGTGAAAGGCTCGAACGACTTCTACGGCATGAACCACTACTGCGCCAACTACATCCGACACAAGGACGGGCCGGCCGACCCATGCGACACCTCGGGCAATCTGGACGTGCTCTTCGAAGACAAGTACGGCAACAGCATCGGGCCCGAGACCCAATCGCCGTGGCTGCGGCCCCATGCACCGGGGTTCCGGAAGTTGATGAAGTGGCTGAGCGACCGGTACGGCCGGCCCAAGATCTACGTCACGGAGAACGGCACCAGTCTCAAGGGCGAGAATGACTTGTCCATGGAGGAGATCCTCGAGGATGACTTCCGCTGCGAGTACTTCCGCAGCTACATCACGAGCATGGCCGAGGCGGTGGCCGAGGATGGATGCGACTGCCGCGGATACATGGCTTGGAGTCTGATGGAGTAAGTGACCATGGCCGCCTGTTCGCATCACCATGTGCAGTCCGTGCTGACTCCCCTGCGTTACAGTAACTTCGAATGGGCCGAGGGCTATGAGACCCGGTTTGGCGTCACTTACGTCGACTACAACAACGACCAGAAGAGATACCCGAAGAAGAGCGCCCTGGAGATCAAGAAAATCTTCGACCAATACATCGGCAAGCTCGAGAATGTGAACGGCGCGACCGAGGTGAATGGGCACGCTGAGGCGAACACACAGGTAGAAGTCAACGGGGCATAGTCATACTAGATAGGTAGTAGTCGACGATGGAGTCCTCGGAGTACGACTGTTCCCGGAGGGCCATTTCGCCTCCAGGGCTGTTTGGATAGTATTATCATACCACGGGGTCATTATGAATGAAACGGCCAGCCATCATTGCATTGCATTGCATTACCCGCCGTGTTCGTGTCGAAGAACTGCAGTGTCCTTCGTGGCCTGCGCGCGGACTGGAGTTCTCCAGGTCAGCATCCCATTCCGGTAGCTGGCTCGTCGCCTCCACGGGCATCGGGCCTTTATTGGTGCTCGAGGCCCCTGGGGGCGGGGGCCTGGTACCTTCAGGCACGCCACGTTTCAAAATCCCATCTCACGACCTGCCGTGCCAGAGAGCGCTCCCCTCCCCTCGCTGATTCACCGCTTCCCTCAGACGACCTCGAATTTGCGACCACGACAGAGCCAGGAGGAATATCCCATATCCTACAGCACAGCATGGAAACGCCAACTGTGCCGATCAACTTTGTCCCCGCAAAGGCGGGCGACACTTTCAAGCTGGGCACCATCACCATCCGAATCATGGAGGACGGGTCAAGGACAGGTGTGTGATCGCCAAACCTGGTGCTTCGTTCCTCTGGAGAGGAGCCCGCTGACTCGAATCAGATAGTAAGTCGAACTAATATTTCTTGGATCTCGACGATTTGATGATCAAGGACACGTCATCGTCGCATCGTATCATATCTCGCTAACTGTTCTGAAGACCGCATCGGGAGGTGAGTTTCCAGAACGAGGGGGCCCAAGTGCAGACGAGAGTGTCAGCTCTCAGCTCTTGGGAGCATTTCGTTCATGCTACGAGAGGGGAGGGGGAGGCTCACTTCCACTATCCATTCTGCAGCGCCGAGTTCACGGTCCCGCCTCATACTTCCGGGTAAGTCGTTAAGGCTACATACATACATACATACATACATCTGCCCCGTACCAAACACATCCCGGTCGCCCCTCGGAGACAGGACGGACAGACTGACATGCCTGCACCACTACTCCCAGACCACCGCCGCACTGGCACGAGATGGTAAGTCTGACCGAGTCCGCGAAGTCCCTGAGAATATCAGAGTGAGGACGGGGCGATACGCCGCCACAGCTTTCTTTTAAGCTTACGGGAGGGAACCCGGGATATACAGCACGACGAGACGTTCCTCGTGACGCAGGGGACGCTACGCTTCCACGCGCTCAACGGGGTGACGGTCGACGCCAAACTCGGCGACTACGTGACGGTGCCGCCGCGGGCGCCGCACACGTTCAGCAACCCGTACGACGCCGAGGCCAAGTTCTTCAACACGTACACGCCGGCCTTCTACATCGACTATTTCCGCCTGCTGGCCAAGATGAGCGAGGCCGGCCAGCCCATGAATCCCGAGGCGAACCGGAAAGCCATGGCGGTGAGTTTGCTTTTTTTTTCTCTTTTCTCTCCCTCTGTCCTGCTCCTTGGGTGGCCTGCCTGCCTGTACCGGTCCATACAACTGTACATACATACAACGACGAGCTTCCAAATCCGAGGGGCATAAAGCATATGGCCCTCCGGTTTTAAGGGTGACGGGAATATCGATCCGATCGAACTTCCAGAGTCCTGACATACATACATCCGTCCCTTACTCTACGTAGTCGAGACCTCGGGTGGTTGGTGGCCAACGCGTTTCCTGCACGGGCCAGGACGGAGACATAGACACAAAGGCTAACAACTCCCGTGTCGTCGCACAGTATTTCGCCACGATTGGCGTCGCCGACGACGAGATGCAGATGGACAAGAAGCAGTTCTACGGCGATTCAGGCGCGGCGGAGGCGTCTGCACCGAAGAAATGATGCCCGCGGTCGACGGACACCCTTGAGCAGGCCAGGCGGATCTTGCGGGATAGTATGTATGTCTGTATGTATGTCCACCGTGCCGTAGCATGTGTATGCACGGATGGAGCAATGTGGCTACATTACATATCACGGCTTAGCAGGGACAGTGTGCAAGAAGATAACTGCCAGTGGTCAGGCATTGGGTTGGAGGGTTCTGAACCTCTCGCCCGCGCCGCGCCGAGATATATGCATACATACATACAGTCTTCTGCAAATCAATCACCTTGACGAATACACACATTCTTGTGTACGTACCAGGTATAAATATTTATGACATGCCGGTAGGTATCTTACTGTTTAAACATCTAACATGCACGGCAAACCCTGATTGTCCCTTGAACTGACAGCACGGACTGACTACAGTATCAGCATTTACTGTCCTGTATGTAACACCGGACGCCGAAGGAGAACGAAACCTTTTGAACCCGCTATGACCGGGAAGTGGAAAAAAAACTTTAAAACCCGCTTCGACCAGCTCGAGCGGCTTCAACTACATGAAGAAAGATCTGGCCCTGCCCCTGCCCCTGCCCCTGCCCCTGCTCTCCTACAACTTGGCCTTCCCCTCCTCGATCCTCTTCCAGCTGCTCGCGTCCAATTCTCGAAAGACAGGCTCCTTGTCCATGTCGAGGTAGTACTTCCGCGTCCGCCCGCTCGGGTCGTCGGTGCCCCACTCGATGTTCTTGACCACGACCTTGGCGTGTTTGAACGTGTCGCCCACGTCGACGAGCTCGTTCCGCACCAGCACGAGCCGGGGCACCGCGTACCGCGGCACGCCCTTGGCGCGGAGATCTCTGAAGAGCCGCGCCATGAACGCCCTCTCGGCGGCGCTGGGGCCGGGGCCGGCCTTTCCCTTGTTCGAGTCCTTTTCCGGGTTCGATGCCAGCACGATCAGCGCCGTGCCCACCTGCCCGTCGTACTTGCCCAGTCGTTTGCCCACGACGACTGCGTCCTGCACGCCCGGTAGCTCCGAGATGAACCCCCGCACTTCGCCCGCCGCGACGTTCTCGCCCATCCAGCGGTACGTGTCGCCTATGCGGTCCACGAACTTGACCCAGTTGTCGTGCTCCTGGACGAGCAGGTCGCCGGAGCGCTGCCAGAGGTCTCCTTTGGCGAAGACGTCGCGGAGCAGCTTTTGCTCCGTCGCGGCCTTGTTATTATGGTAGTCCGTGTACGTGGCCAAGTTGAGGATGCGCGCGATGGCCTCCCCGGGCTCGCCCTTGGCCGCGACCTTGCAGAACCCCGTTTCGGGGTCGCGCACCGGTTGCTCCGTGTCGTAGTCGAATCGGATGATGTGCTGGTCCTTGTCGATGACATGCTTCCTCAGCACGCCCATGTATCCCACCTTGCCGGCCCCGGGAGCGCCTGCACGGTGGATGTTGTCGAACTTGACGAGCCCCTCGGTGGAGCGGTAGAACTCGCGCACCTCGGGCACGGCAAACCGTTTCTGGAAGTCGACCCACACGTCCTTCTGCAGGCCGTTGCCCGCCGCGACGATGACGCGGTGCTTGCGGTCGTAGGGCGAGGGCTGGGTCGCCAGGAGGAAGCGGCACAGTTCGCCCACGTACAAGACGCGCGTGGCGCGGCTCTCGTGCACCTCCTTCCAGTAGTTGCGGGCGGAGAACTTGCGGCCCAGGCAGAAACACCCGCCGTGGCTGATCGAGTAGCAGAACCCGGCAAAGAAGGTTGTCCCGTGGAAGAGAGGCATGCATGAGTAGATGCGCAGGCCTCGGAGGTACTTCTTCGGGTTGGCGGCGTCGGGCGACGACGTGCACGACACGCCGAGGATGAGCCCGTTCTTCACGCTGCAGGCTTTGGGTTTCCCCGTCGTGCCGGATGTGTAGATCAACGCGGCGACGGAGCCGAGACTCTTCGGCGGCGTTGGCGGGAGGGTCGCCGACGTTGTTGGTTCGGGGAAAGGGAAGTCGATGATGGTGTTGCTGCCGTCGGACACAGAGGTCGGGCGATATGTACCCACGTTCAGGCTCACTGTCCTGATGCTCCCGCCGAGTGCTTTCGCCGCGGATGCGGCGTGAGGAGCCAGATCTGGAGTGCTGAGAATCAGGCTTGAATTCGGTAGCCGCACGCAATGCAGCAGGGTGTCGTCTCGGAGAGCATTGTTGATCAAGGCCGGCGCCGCACCGAGCCTCGTCAGCGCCAAGACAGTCAATGCCATCTCGGGAGAATTTGTCATGAAGACGGCGACGATGTCCCCGTCCTTGACGCCCAAACTCTCATGCAGGCCCAGCGCGATCTCGTCGACCTTGGTCTTCAAGGCACGATAGTTCCAGCTCCGACCTTCGAAATACAGGGCATCGGCATTGGGATCGGCCAGCTCCAGCATGCGATACAGATGGGGAGATTGTGGTCCCAACTTGTTGATGAACTCGGGCATGCGTTTGGCGAAGTCTTGCTCGCTGCGGTAGTATTTCAGGTCGCGGCTGAGGCCCAGGATGCGTTGGTCGGCGTAGTACAGCAGGCCAGCCGCCGCAGCTGTTGATGCTGCGAGGGTCGCCATCCTGCCTTCCGGCGTTCCAGAATTTCAGGGTGGATTGCCGTTGTCTGTCGCAGAGTGCAGGGCAGCAATGGCTGCGGTGTGGTCAGTCGTCAGGGCTAGCCGATGTGATATGCCTCTGGCGCGTTGAAGGAACTGCAAGGACGGAAACGCTGGGCGACAAAAGCAGCACTGGATGGATCCTGCAGCTCTATTGAGCACAATCACTGTGCGACATTGAGCCTCGGCCACAACCTGGTGTACTATGACAAAGGAGGTCGGCAAATACTCACGGAACAGGGATTGGGCTCTTGAGGATCTGGATGGCGTAAGCCGTTCTGAGCAACCCTGGACTGTGTGCGTGTATGCTCGACTGGCGCTGCTTTTCGACGTGTCCTACGCACGTAGAAACCCCGGACGGCAATCAGACGCGTCTCGCGCGTACCGACGGAAAATCTGGAGTTCTCTAGTGTGGGTGTATTCCGACGAGATTGTCCGGAGAAAGACTAGTAGATCAGCAGTCCCGGTCCGGGGAGTTGGAGAGAGGAAAGGTCAAAGATGGAGCCCCACAACGGTCGAGGCGAAGCACTCGAGGCCAGGGCAGCAGATGGTGTTGAGTAAAGAAGTGAACGCAGGAGTCGTGGGATAGAAAGAAAGGACTTATCAAGCCCTATACAGCAGCAGCAGAGATGACACGGAAAAGGGTCAATGCCATCTCACTGGACACTTACCGTGCGGGACATGAGGAGTGCACAGTGTGTGGAGGTGGGGCCAGTGTCTCGCTGCAGCAAGTTGCTTATGCCAATAACTCGTACTGTGCCCTGTGTCCTCGTTATCAAGCTGGTCATTCCCGCCAAATAAAGAGCGGCGAAAGCGACGCGTGAGGCAAGGCTGCTGCCAGGTGGTGAGAGTGGCGTTGGCACTGGCGTTGGCGGTGGTGTTGGTGTTGGTGTTGGCGTAAGCGGTCAACCTGACACCCGGAACAACTGCCGCAGGCGTGATGCGTCAGGAGCGTCCAGGCCGAGGCATCTCGGGCCTGGACCCACTGCTCGATTGAGCATGTAAGTAGGTTCGTCGATTACAATATGACTCTCGTCTGTATCAGAATACTGGGCTCCGTTTGCGCTATATAGGCCTTCCAACTTGGCTTTTGCCCTATCGTCTTGAAACCTACGATCATCGCATCACCGCCACAGGCATCACATCGAGACCGCGACACAAGATGAGCGCCCAACAGAGACTCGAAGCCCTCTCCGGCCAACTCTCCGGCACGTCGACAACGACACACTCGCCGGGGCTGAAGAAAATCCTCGAAAAGAACCCCGACGACATCGTCATCACCTGCGCAACACGCACGCCTCTGACAAAGGCGAGAAAGGGAGGCCTCAAAGACACGCCCACGGACGAACTCCTCATCCACGTGCTGAAAGCCATCAAGGAGAAATCCAAGATCGACCCGAACGTCGTCGAGGATGTCTGCGTGGGCAACGTCCTCCAGCCGGCGCCGGGATTCGTGGCCCGCAGTGCCGTCCTCGCCGCTGGCTTCCCGGTCACCGCGGCCTCGAACGTCGTCTCGCGATTCTGCTCCTCCGGCCTGCTGTCGATTCAGACGCTCGCGTCCTCCATCGCCATCGACTCGATAGACGTGGGCATCGCCGTCGGGATCGAATCCATGTCGACAAACCGTGACGCGCCGCCCCCGATGAGCGAACAGATCCTGTCGCATCCCATCGCCAAGGACAACGTCCAACCCATGGGCTGGACGTCCGAGAACGTAGCCCGCGACTTCAACGTCACCCGCGAGCAACAGGACAAGTTCGCCGAAATGTCGCACAACCGGGCCGAGCGGGCGCAAAAGGAAGGGTGGACCAAGGACGAGATCACGCCCCTGACGACGAAATGGGTCGATCCGAAGACCAAGGAGGCCAAGACCATCACCGTGGACCGAGACGACGGCATCCGACCGGGCACGACGTACGATGGCCTCGCCAAGATCCGGTCGGCCTTTCCTCAGTGGGGGCCCACCACCACGGGCGGCAACGCGTCGCAGGTCACCGACGGTGCCGCCGCCGTGCTGATGATGAAGCGCTCGACGGCAGAGAGGCTAGGACAGCCCATCATTGGCAAGTATGTCAAGAGCACCACCGTCGGCCTGGAGCCCAGGATCATGGGCATCGGTCCGAGCCTGGCGATCCCCAAGATCTTGAAGAAGGCCGGCCTGACCAAGGACGACGTCGATCTCTTCGAGATCAACGAGGCCTTTGCCTCGATGGTGAGCCGCCGTACATGATCTGGTTCCTCCATTTCCCAAGCTAACTGGAAGTCTAGTACGTTTACTGCGTCAACGAACTGGGCCTCGATATCAACAAGGTCAATGTCCGGGGAGGTGCTATGTGAGTGTCCTTGTTCCCCGACTCTGCGTCTTCTGTTGCTGACAGGCCTCAGTGCCATCGGCCATCCTCTGGGCGCCACCGGTACCAGGCAAGTGGTGACCCTGCTTTCAGAGCTCAAGCGGCGAAAGCAGAAGGTCGGGGTGACGAGCATGTGTGTCGGAACCGGTATGGGTATGGCGGGCGTATTCGTCAATGAGCAATAAATCGTCGACCTATATATGTTTTGGGGAGATATATCAATAATCTCCCTTTCCTCAGGACCTAGCATTCTGCCAAATCTGGTTCGATTGTTTACCAAGTGCGGGTTGGGCTGTGGACCCAATGCTGAGTCGTAACCCGGTGCATATCTGCATCTTCTACTTGCCCGAATGGTCCATGTCTCAAATAACAAAATACCTCCATATGCAGATAAGATCCGACTGCGTCACGCGCCGTTGTCAATTCGCCTCCCTTGCCGACTGCTCTTTCTACTGCCCGTCTGGTTTCCGCCTCCTAATGTATCCTCGCTGGGTCCAGGCCGAATCCAATCGATCATCATTCGTCCTCTCTCCTTGACAGGATCTAGAGACGACCCAACGCTGACATCGTAGGTCCCATCTGAATACCGTCCTTGCACAGAGCTTGCTCGTGTCCGAGTTGCGAAGCTGCCTTGCCGACTCGGCGAGACTGTTGTGTTGGCTCCTATCGACGTTGTGGAAGTCATGTCGGCGGATGCAACCCTGAAGCTATTTGTTGAGCTGGAGGTTCTGGTTGTTGAGCGGCTCTGGGCTCTACTCAGGGTGCCGTCATTCTCATTGCGTCGGATCAGAACTGTACCCGGCCCCCAACGAGCCGTGAAGCCCCTCCAGACTAGTTTGATATCCTCGTCACGCTTGTTGATCAATTGACTCAGCTGCTCCTCAATCTCCAGGATACCCTGAGTAGCGTCTGGGCTGAGGTTCAGGGTAGAGGGCAAGGTGAATGCGGTGAAGGCACCACTATCTCCGGTTGGCGATAGCGCAGAATGTTCGGCGACGATATCATGCTGCAGCAAACTCATCTGAATAGTAAGATTTTCTAGCCTATGAGTGTACGTTTCGAGAATACCTGACTCGGTTTGGCGACGTACTGAGAGGTCACAGTCGAAACAAGCTCCGTCAAGTGTGTAGATATCTGGAGGAGCAGTTCCTGGATCGAACCGAATCTCTTGCAAGTCTGGAGGTGGGCGCAGAAGTAGACTCTGGTGATATTTTACCAAAGCAGGCTGCACGTTTAGTGGCCGGGACTTCGGAGGTGATATATGAGGGCAGGCGGTGTAGTGAAAGCCTTGAGAGTAGGCTGCTTCGGGATCAGGCAGGGCAGCTTTCCCGGTCACTACTTGATCGGTTACGGGTGGCGCTTTATCCCTGCTGGCTTCAAGGGAAGTCACGGAAGCCGCCCCAGTGCGATGTGACGAGACTATTGTGTAATGACGACGAGATGGTGTTCGAACAGGCTTGTCCAGCGTAAGACGAATTTCTGATTGCGGGCTTGGGACAGCTGCGGTAACTGTGTCGACGAGCGATTCCGTAGCTCCGTCGGCATTATCATCTTGTCGAACGAAATGCCGATCGGCCGGTCGGCCGCAAGGATCTGTCCTTGCAGTAGCATCTGAGGTTGAGCTTCCACTCGCGTCCAACGTGATGGACTCGAGTGTTGATGTGCTTTTCCAGCTCGTAGGAGGATACGGTCTTCTAACAGGATGTGGCCTTGGCGGGATTTGCTGACGAGATATGAAACCCAACTGTGTACTGGGCTCTGAGGTATGGTGCTTCGTGATGATTGGGCTCGCTCCTAGCGGAACCGAGTCGGGAGCGTGACGGTCAGTCTGCAGTGAGCTGTGGTCGTCGTTGGTGCGCCGATCTGAGCCTCCTATCGTGACTCGGCGTCCGCGACGGCGTGGCTGTCGAAGCTCGTTCAACGAACACGACAGACCCTCTTTGGAAGGCATCATCGTGACGTGTGGTGCAGTAGAATCAACTTTTGCTGTAGCGCTATCTTCTGCAACAGTCCTCGTGCCGTCCTGCTTCAGGGAAATAAAAAGTTCTTTATCCATAGGTCAATGAACAAGCTTTAGTCAAGCTTGGACGCCCTCCGAGTTTGCGTTTCCACAATTGAGAGATATATTGTCGAAGTCCCGGGAATTTTGCTGAGAACAAAGAACTGCCTCGAGACCTGCCTCGGCCTGCCTTTGACCACATGGCTTGGGACACCTGTCATTCTTCCGTCTCTATGTTAGAGACATGGGTTGAGCAACGGCTGACCTCTGTCGGATCTCAATGTGCCGCGAAGACATTTTTGTGAGTGAAACTTGAGAAGGGATGGGTTTGCAACAGCCGATCGTTGAAAAACGGCACGCTGTAGTTGAGATCCATGGTTGGGCAGCACGACAATCATCGGCGCCAAAACCGGCAAGGTTCATATGCGGGTCTGACTCGATGCCGAAGCAGAAAACAATTCATCACGTGACACGTCATGTCGACGCTGGTGGAGATGGATATGCAGGAGGCTTCGGGAGCCGCAGTAGGACCTCCACGTAGATCCACAGGCCAACGGACGCGAGGTTGAATGGCCGAATTCAAAGTTCGCGATGAACAACTGGGGAACTCAATCCTCCTCGGTGCTGCCGGTCAAAATGATCCGCAGATTCATCCTCCAGCGTGCGACGTCATGTTCAAGTGCACTAAGTTTGGCAGCAATACTCATCAAACTAGGATCACCTGACTCGACTCGTACCTTCTCGCGCACGATAACATCTTGTCGCCCGCGCCATTCATAGATTTCACCCATTTCATCGTGATTGGGAGGTTTGGGGCCCAGGCCCAGTAATCTTGTTCTCAGGTTGAGTCCAGACAGTGAAAAAGCTCCCTCTGTAGGAGTACTTGGGGTCCCGCCGGGCGAAGTTGGAGCCAATGTCCGAACAGTGAGAACAAGGTTGGCATCTTGAATGGTGAAGTGCAGACTGACATGGTCGCCGAGCGGCGGCTGAAAGACGTTCTCATCGGGACTGTTTGTCCACCATTCTGCTCCGGGAATCGCGCTGAGATTGGCACCCGGCACGGGACCTTTCAAACAAGCTTTGGCCTCACGAAGCTGGTCGTGGAGGAGTTTCAGTTGGCCCGAGATGAAAGCAGAGTCTGTCGACTGACCGGTCCATCTTGAGACGTCGATGATATCGAGGGAGTCATTAACGAGTGATCTCACCGCCTGAAGTTGCGGAAGAATGATCTCGGCGGACGAGGAGGATGAGTGGAAAATTAGCCGTGTAGAAGGAGTAGACGTCGTCGTGCCTCTGGGTGTGTTTGGTGGCAGTGTCGTCAAGCGGAGGTGGATATCCTAACCCAGTGTAAGTGGAGGTCGGCGTTGGACTTGCGGTGACTCTGGCCTACTCCCTTGACGAGCTTTGTGCCAACTCTCGTCACAAAGCCTTTGACACTCTCAGATCGAAGGGACGAGAGAACTAATGTCGAGCCGGGCTCTTTCGGTGCTAGCAGTGCAGCACATTCCTCGAGCCCTTCCTTCAATGCACCGAGTGACTCTTGTAACAACTGGAGCAGCCACTGCAGCTCGAGTTTCTACCGTTGAATCAGTGGGGGGTTGTCAGGCATGTGTCATTCGGTTGACCCTACCAAGGATTCGTCTTCGGCCTTCCGAAGCTCGTCGGGGGGGATTGGAGGATAAACCCAGGTCGACATTTGAGAAGAGGGCAATTGATGGTCTTTGAATTTCAACTTTCTCCGCGAAAGGCTGAAGCTGCGTGTCGAGGTCACTGACAGGTGAGCCTGTGATCGGATTCGCTGGCGCCTTGGTACAGAACTGGGAGCCAAGGTTGACGCTACCGGCAGCCCAAGCACCGCGCCTAACCTCTTCAGGCATGGGTTTGATGACTGATGACGTGACGTTGCTTGGGTTGCTGAGCTGGTGCCAGTCTTGGTCGGAGGTCCGCTTAACTGTGGCTACTGGGTACCTACGGAGTGCAGCTGGGCATCTTCTCCAACTGAAAGGTCTTCGATACCAACCCCAGCAGTCCTGAAAATCGAGCTCTCGAAGAAGGCCGTCGCTCGTGCTGCACTGTAGCGCACATCATTGACAGCATTAACCACTTTGCGCTACAATTTCCTCGGTCGCGGGTCTCTTCCGCCACGTTGAAGCTCTTGGTTGCTCCTCTGGGCCCAATCGAAAGATCTGGAGGCTCGTAGGAGGGTGGTCAGGATACCCCGACCAGTGACGAAATCCAAGACGCTTTGACAGCCGGAAGTGTCCCGGCCTGCATACATCACCAGCTGTCGCACCACAACCGCTTCCTTCCTCTGCCACAGATCGTAGTTACCTCACCCGTGTCGCCTGCCCTAGTTATAGCTCGACAGCTCTGTCGCGGAGCTGCTATTTCTTCGCTGCGCCTACGAGTGTTGTCGGTTGGATTTGATTCAGTGGGCTTCCCGCACGCATTGGAGCTCTGCGCACGATGGCTTCCCGTAAGTGGTCATAACCTCTCCAAGCCTTCGGTACTCTGACTGCGGCCGCACAGGAAATAGCCTCTTCGGTTTGGTGTCACTGATACTCCTCGCTGCCGGCCTGCTCTTCATGTTTTTCATCCTCCTCGCCGGCGCGGTTGAACACGGTCCTGTCAACAAGTTCTACCTACTCCAAGCCGACACCGCAAGAATACCAGGCGCACCTCCGGTCTCGAGATGGTCATACTGGAATGTCTGTGGCGTTCGCAATGGACGGACTCACTGCGGCGACCAGGACTACTCAGATGTTCACCCTGCGTTTCCACTTGACCCTTCCTCTCATCGCACCTTCGGCACTAGGGTCGGTGTCCCTCGAAACTTCTTCGAGCACCATGGCTACTACTACTATATGACAAGATTCATGTTTGCTTTCATGCTCATGGCCCTTTTCTTCGCCGTGTTGGGCTTGTTCACCGGTCTGCTTGCCTTGTGCACCAGGCTCGGATCATATCTTAGCAGCCTTATGACCATGGTGGCCATGGTATTCCAGGCAATCAATGCATCTCTGATGACGTGAGTATGAAGGAGCTGCATGTCCTCATCCAAGTGCTGACAATCACCCAGGGCCGCTTATATTAAAGGGCGCAACAACTTCCGCAACAACGGCCAACGCTCTGATATTGGCAAATACGCGTTTGGTTTCGAGTGGGCAGCTTTTGCTTGCTTTTTCATCTGCACGGTTTTGTTCTGTATGGGCGGAGCCTCGGGACGCGAGCCCAGGGTCTCAAAGCGAAAGGGATTCACATTCCGAGGACGACGAAGCAGGAGCACAAGGAGCCGAGGCAGTTTTGTTCAAGACAAGGAGTATGGAACATAAGACATAACCACCTGCGAGAAGGACGAGCCAACATGGCGCGCTCACCATGAGGAAGAACGGCGAAACAGGAGACCCAGTCACTGTACAGAGAACTGGCATTGATCGGCTATCCATTTGCGATAATTAATACGTGGAGATGTGAGGAAGCAACCATTGAGACGAGGAGATATCTCCAAATTGACGACCATGTCACGAGAATCCCAAACATCCAATAGGTAGTGTCTATTCTAATGAAATGCGACAATCAAGCAGAAACTCGTTGTCTGTAGGCTCCTGCAGCGCCGTGAACAAGACGTTTGGAGGTGCGACCGAATGAATGCTCAGAATTCTTCCTGTAACTTGTTCAGTTGAGTCTCAGCTCAGATCTCCCAGACACTCGAACACATCTGACTATTTCCCCTAGCCTTCATCCTTCTCTATTGCTGACTTGATTTGATGGTTGGCCACAGGCAGAGAAGGTGGGCCTGAGAACCGGGTTGACTTGGTCCAAAGTATATTTGCACTCAACGCAGCTGCACCACCACTTCTTCCCGCAAACCCTCACCACCATGACCCAAGCATAACTACCGGTCCCGAGAAAGCTGACAGATGTCCCTCCGACTCCGATGTCTGCAGCTTGGCACCAATGTCGTCATGCCTCAAGCTCGAAACTGTTGGAACGGTGGTTGTGTGCTACAGCAAAGTCAGCAACCTCAAGAGATGGAGTGCATCTACTCACTTCGCAGACTTCGAGCCGCATAGTGAGCGGCCTGCCACAAGCCTAGAAGAGCGATAATCGCCATGATCACCCCAAATACAATGGAGACGGTGACCTCGGCCCCGAGCCTCATCGTGGATACCCCAGTGTGGCTGTGCGGCAGAAAGATGTGGCGATTGGAAATTCAAACGGCTAAGGGCCTACACAAGCTGTTGACAAGGCAGACTTCGGCTGCCGCAGGCTTGTCGCACGATTCGATTTGAAAGCAGGTCTCCGTAGAGGTGAGTGAAGACAATTGTAAAGTTTGGTCGATCTTGAGATGTCCGAAGCAGAGTACTGTGCTGGCGATGTGTAAGCCAACTTTCATCGCAGCAGTGCAGGAGCTGCTATATACTCTATGTCAACAACTTTTGTTCGAACAACTTTGAAACCCCGGTCGGCAAGGCTGTGTAGGAAGCGGTTGGAATCGCGCCTCAGCCTATCCCGGTGCGACGGTGGCCCCAGGCGGCCGGGGTCAACCAGTCTAGTCCATCCCTGATCAGAAGACCCGTTTGCTGAAATGGCCGGTCCCGACGAGAGCCTTGAACTGACCTTGCCCCTGCCTTGCGTTGTTCGGCAGTCTAAGGAAGATCGAGGAACAACATTTGCAAAGACCAACTGCCTGGTGGCAGCCACACGCCAATTACGAGTACCAAAAAGCCCGTGACCGGCACAAGTTGCAACTTGTGTTAGACGGATTCGCCGCGATTGGTTTGACAGGATTACCTGCAGAATGGCCCCAGTGGTCCCGTCCGGAAGTAGCAGCGACCTTTGCGCCACGAGAAATGGTCTGTCCTGGGCGCCGGCCTGGGTACCTACAGATGACTTGCTATTATCCCAGTCGTTAGAGCATCCGGTCTGTCCCCTTGACGATTCTGGGCTTGTCCTGAGTGATGTCGAGACCTGCAAGTGCCATACCTGCAACTTGTGTCGACTGAAGTTGCTCCAGGTGGTCTGCACCCGGAATGAGCACACGCAGCAAGCCTCGTCTCTTTCGCCAACAGTGGTTGGCTATCTGCGGCAAATCGGCAGACGGACGGAATCCAAACTACAACTTTTGATTCTGCAACTTGTGTTCTTCGGTAACTAACTCGAAATGAACAGCAACTTTGGTCAGATCCCTGGCACTCATTGCATTGGGCTGCTTGATATGAGAGAAACCTGATCTGCACCTCTATGCTGCACTCCTGTCCTGTGGAGTTTACTTTTGTGTTTCGCTGTGGCCGCACCACGAGCTTTGGGCATTTCAACAATTCATGCAAAGGAACAGTCAGTGCCTTCATGTCCACGAAGCATCGATCAAATCCACGGGCTCCACCCATTCCGAAGGCTGCATGGGATCGTTACCGTCCTGCTATCGAACTTCTTTATCGGGGTCATGAACTCACAGATGTGATCAAGCGGATGAAGTGTGACCATGATTTCCATGCGACAGACAAACAATACAAACGGCAATTTGCTAGATGGGGCATTCGAAAAAATGTCAGCTCAAAGGAGATGGAAGATGTCCTAGGAAAGCCGATGGAAGATGCCATCATCCGCGGTGTCCAGGTTCCAAAATCGAAGATCACAAGATTCGAGCGACGACAACGTCTCAAGGCCTCAGCCGTGAATCCTTATCTAACCTGGGTTCAACGGGAATGTCTGAGTTCGCCTCAAAGGTAGTTACTCTGTTGTACTTGTGTTTGGAGATATTCACCGACCCCATAGTGCTCACCCAGGGCAGCAGGACGACCACACCCAAGGCTTAGAAGTCGAAAGTGTTCATCTTCGACACAAACACGTCACCAAAAATGATGGGGATACGGCGATACAGCAGCAGCAGCAGCAGCAACATCACATTTATCGTCGGCAGCAAGAGATTTTCAATCCGAGTCAAGACCTCGCCGACCCTGCATGTCACCGAACTGTGCCCGAGGAAGGATTGAAGAATCGCACAGGCACTCGAGACCCCGAATCATCGAGGTCCTCGATACATGAACGCCCATACCGTGAAGCCCAGGATCAGGATGAGCTTGCTAGGAACATGGATCAAGATCGTTTGGAAGACCGGTTCAATCCGAGCGTCGCTGGGGTCTTCTGGAACTCTCTTGAGAAATATGTGACGCTCAGAATGGTAGGTGTTTCTGCCTTGGTATGCAGCTCTTGACTGGAAGATTAGTTTGAGGATATGAATCCCATAGTGCCGGCCGGCCTCTTGAAGGAAGAGTTCAGGACGTCTACATCTGATCCTGAAGGAGAGAGCCCTCTGGCCGACTACGCGAGACTGGAAATGTTCGGCACCAGAAGGCTTGATATAGCATGGAAATATTTCATGTTAATCAATGTAACAGCTTATTATCTGGACCCAAAGTACAGCTCTTGCAACATCGCATCCATACGAAAAATCTTGTCGGCGGGAGTCTCTGGCCATCAACAACGGCACATATGGGCCTTCACGGCCTTGAAGCTTGCCAAACACTGTACGTGTCCTCTGACCACCGGTCAACCGAGATGCTGACCAATTTCTAGGTATCGATGACTCATGGGCTCCCTACCTATGGACACGCGATTATTCACAACAAATGAACCCTGGAAGCGAGTTCCTCGAACACGTGTATAGCCTAGAGGGCGAGCTGAAGAACCTACTGGGGATCCGGCAACCGAATGAAATTGACTTGCCACCCCGTTTGGCTTCAACCGTGTCCTTGGAGACGTGGAAGTCTTGGGTGCTACCGCGTTCCAAAGCGGCTCCTTTCGGACCCTTGAGCGCAACCATAATAGTTAATAACCAGTGGCAGATCCAGACCTCCTGACCTGATTTGCCGTCATCGGCAAATGTACTGAGTTGGTGGTACTATCCTTTTTCACCCCCTACTCGTCCGGAGTCGCTTCAGCGGATGGATTTCTATTTCGCCGTGGGTGGCTCGGTGCATGGTGAATGGTATTTCCATTCGGGGCCGGAATTCAAACAGGTAGCTTCGATGATGATAAATTTCGTACCGTTAATCCCAGCCATTGCGTCGTCAAAATCAAGATCATTCCACCCGTTGATGCAAGACACCGATGCGGTGCCTCGAGCGTGTATTTACCACCCTGGAACAGACGTTCCAAGGCCGGTGCATCCTGTGGAAGACTTGTGGGTGAAATGCAGATTCCTCTCGTGCACATAATCCATCTTCTAGGGATCTCGGCTTGCGCTCTCCGACCTGGTTCTCCATGATTTATTTCACTCATTCCTAGAGCCGTGATCAGGTTCATGTCCATGTTCGTGCGCGTCCACAGCCCTCTCAGCGTCGTGAGCCCCATTCGTGCTCGACTTCGACTCATCCTGTTCGTCAAAGCCGGCATTCCTCAGCACCCTATCCACCTGGGCACTCACGCCGGGGATCCCCTCCTTCAACTTCCGCGCATACACTTCTGTAAAGTCGCGGAATGCGCGCTGCTTGCCGTGAATGACGGCGTTGCCTCTCTGCACGATCTCCACAAAGTCGCGGGTGAAGATGTCCGGGTTGCGGCCGTCGTCGACGTAGTCGACGATCTCCGGCGCGATGGCCACCTGGTGGATGTAGTTGTTCGGGGACTCCTGCGGGGATGTCAGCCGTTTCAGCTCGGCGAGCGAGTTGGTCAGGTCGGTGAGCTTGTCCACGAGCAGGTCCTGCGTTTGCGGGATGTAGCCGTGGGTCTGCAGCTGGATGTCGGTCAAGTGCTGGATGATACCTTTGATGCTGTTGTGCACGCTGCTGGTGTCCTTGACGGGAGCCATGGTGCTGTTGCGGATGAGGCGCTCAGAGACCGGGAGGTCCTCGAAGGTGGTGCCGATCTGGAATGGTGCCGACAACAACGACGACGACGATGGCGTTGCAGCGCTAGGCGCTGGGAATAGTTCTCTAGGATCGTATGCGCTGAAGGGGCCAGTATTGGATGCTAGTGGAAGGTTCTGCTGGAGCGCTGCCTTCGCCTGGATGCAGCTTTTGTCTGCTTCTGCTTCTGGTGAAGGATATGCGGTAAAAGGGGAGTCGGGTTGGGTATCCGCGTCTGAGAAGCTCGATGGGCCCGCAGTCAAGAGAAGCGACGGGGGAAATGCTGGCAACGAAGACGTGCGCGCCGTCGACACCGCTGGGAGTGATGGCGGGAGTGGAGGGACAGGACCAACAACCGCTAGAGGGAGGCGTCTCTGTGCAGCGTCGATGGCCCGCAACTTCGACGGTGGAAGCTTGAGCGTCACGAACGAGGCACTCCACCGGTGCACGAAGTCCTTGACCCTTCCGTCGTACTGTGGGAAGGCCAACAGCTTCTCTCTAGGCAGCCGGATGCCGATTCGATACGAGTATTTGGTCTTCCGATGGCGATGGACGCGCAAACTGGGATCGTTGTCGAATCTTTTGACTTTGGCTCCAGCCTTAGCGAGAGTCCGACTGCCCGTTGAGGCCTGCACGCCCGAGGCTTCTCCGGCGGAGGACCAGTGACTGGTGCCATGATCCTGGTCGCTGTCTGGCTTGCCAAGTGACTGCGCATTGGTTGTCTCCGGGTGCCGCGCTTTAGCCCCACGCCGAGGCGTTGAAGCCTTGAATGCTGGTGACGCCCGCATTCCCAACCTTCGAGTAACGAGGAGAACGTGAAGTGCCAAACAAAGAATAAAATGAGTATTGGACGTGACTGTGGGTTCGACTGACCATGCAGATAGAAAAGGAAGAAGATGAGCACTGAGACGCAGTGAAGCAGTCTGGCAGTCGCAGAGGAAGTGACAGTCACGTAAGTGCGAACTGGAGCATCTTCACTTTCACCTCACTCTCCTCTCATCTACAAGTGTTGAATCAGCAACGGCGACAATGGTGGGCCATTGGTTCAAGTCTACGTGTATATGCCTCCCACAACATCACTCATCACACTTCTTTCGTTCGTACGCTCGTTGTGGATTTGGGTGCATCGATCGAGGTCTCTACCATCTCGATCCCAGCAAGACTAGGATATCGCCGACTAAAACTCGCTTCCCAGTCATCATCGAGTGTCGTAGCTGAAGCTCCATGGACTTCGCTGGAACTGACGACACTCGGCTCACCAACTCCAGCTGTCCGCAGCACCTTTGGCTTTGGGGGCGCCGGCGGTTTCTGTCCACGCGAATCGATCCGGGTAAGATCTGTGGCCGAGGATGGTGCGGATGCAATGATTTCTGGGACACCGTGCCTTTCTACATGGCTCGACGACTGGGCCGGAGGGTGGGCAGACGGCTGAGAGGACCGCCTCTCGTCACCATGCGGCTGTGGAGGCGCTGGAGGCTCAGTGAAGTGGCCGTACCCGGTTGCTGTCTTCTGCGCAGGCCGAGTGTTCTCATTCAACAATGACTGGACCCTGTGCTGAATAGTAGCTGACCTGCCAACGCCGCCACCACCCGTGGCACCACCTCCTCGTGCTGCTAGTCGGTGTCTGTACTCTGCGGCCGCCTGAGCGACTCTTCTCTCCTCGGCCTCCAGCTTTCTTTTTTCGGTCTCGCGTCTCATCTCAGGAGACTGGTCCTCCATGTCGTCCCATGGATGCCGATCGTCACTCAAGTCCGTCGCTTCCGAACCTGCAATCGGTGTCAGGATGTTGATGGGGTCGCGTGATGGAGAGTCGCTGCGTTGTCGATGGTGGTTTGATTCGCTGTTGCTTTCAAACATCTTGAACGCGTCGCCGAATTTGCCAGCCAACAGCTTAGTCGTACCCGCAATATTCGGAACAATAGACGGCAAGCTGGCTCTCTTGAGATGCTTTGGACCGCTGCCAAACCTTCTATGGTGATGTCTACGTTCCTTCTCCTCCTCTTCTTTAGCCTTGAGAAAGTCAACGTCAGACGTAATATTGGTGGCTGACTCTACATGTGCCAAAGGAGCCATTTCGGGCTCGGCACTCTTGAAAGTCGTGTCGTAGTCAAGGCTCTTGATTTCCCTGTCCTTGATGTGAGTAGGTCTCGCCCCGATGTTAACGCTGGCGGGTCGATTCCTGAAATTGAGCGACCTGGACCTGCTCACGCCGGAGTTCAGCTCCCGCATGGTCGGACGCCCACCTTCTAACGACGGACGTGACGATGTTGGCGACCTTGGAGCGACATCACCGGCGAGCTGCGAGCGGTAGGCATCCTCCCTCAGCAGGTTTGCTAGCCTCGAGGCATCTTTACTGCGGGTAGCCCGGGGTTCCCGTGGAGGCAGCTCCAAGTCCTCATAGTTCTGAGTTGGCGCGATCGTATTCTTCAATGGTTGCTCTTTGGGAGGGAAACGATGGATTGGACGATCAGCCAATGGCTTGACTTCGGATTGAAGAGCTGGCGGGGAGGTCGTCATCGTCCCGGTTGATGTCATCGCTGGCTTGGGCGCGGTGACGGGTGGAGCAGTGGCTGGGCTCGCTCGTGCTTGCGTTTCTTTACCTTCCAGCGACTTCTTGTGCTGCAGGACGGTCTGCGATCTAACAGTGGCTGACTTTTCCGCCGGCGGCTTCGGTTTAGCAGGACTAGAAGGCCTTGCAAAGGCATCATCTGCCAAAGCATTCGTCACCCGTTGAGCTAGCTGGGGGTTAGCCACCGTCTCCTTTTTGTCGACAGGAGGCTCAAACGCAAATTTTTGCCCCTTGTCGGTCATCAACGAGAACTGATCGAGCGTTGGAAAGCGCGAAGAGAGTTCGTCTTCAGCAGAAGCTTTATTACCGTCCAGCACAGCGAAGGGGTCTGAATGGGCATCGTCCACCATTCGTAGTGGCGACGGACTCGGTTTGGCCGAACCATGGTGAGATACAGGTTTAGTAGGTCGGCCTCGTCGCATTGGTTCAATGTCAGGAATGGTCGGAGGTGCTATTTGTTTTGGAGGGGACAATGTGGCCCCAGCTCTCGATTGCGAGCTGGACGGTTGTGGGAGCACTTGATCTTTGCGACTTTCCGATTGTGTCCTGCGAGCATAGATGTTTTCAAACCTCAACTCGCGGCCGTCCAGCTGACAAGCTTTCTGTAAGACCTGGTATATGTTGGGTCGGTCTGATGGTTTCTCTCGGAGCATCGAGGCGATCAGTAGCTTCAACTGATCTGAGAACCGTGGATACCCGGGGAATTTGAACTTGGCGTTTAAGATGGCCATCTGTCCGGCCTCCTCAAATGGAGTGGTATAATAGCAGAGCTTGTACAAAAACACGCCAAGAGCCCAAATATCGGATTTCTCATCGATAGGCTGCTTCCTGTACACATCAATCATCTCGGGACTGCGATACTGCAGGGTGGTATGGCGGTTGATGTCGTCCTCAATTAGCCGTCCTTCGGCGGCACTGGTGGCGGCCGGTCTCGCAGGAGCTGCCGACCCAAAATCACACAGCTTGTATATCCTGGACGAGCCGCTGGTGGATATTAGGACATTCTCGACTTTGAGATCTCGGTGCATCAGAGGCGGCTTCAAGTAATGCATGCAAGCCACTCCCTCGGCCACATCCGTGAAGATCTTTAGAATCTCAGGCTCAGTCAACCGATTTTGCAGGCGAGTGTTCATGAAGTCGATAAGTCCTCCTCCCTGACAGAATTCCATGAGCAGAAACACTTCGTAGCCACCACCCTTCAACTGAGAGGCGTGCGAGTCAATGTACTTGACAATGTGCTTCTGCCCGCGCAGTCTCTTCATGGTCTCAACCTCTGTTCTCATATTGGCCAGATGATCCTTGTCGGGCACGGCCACCCGCTTGAGCACGGCTTTCTGGTTTCCATCGACGGCACGGGGGAGCTGCACAACGTAGACGTGGGCAAAGCCGCCCTCGGACAGATAGCGTTCAATGATGACCCTGTGGTCTCCAACATGAACTTTGGTACCTGGTAAGAACGTGCCGGCAGGAGGCGCCTGTGTCGGCAGGGTCGGGGCACCGTTCGCAAAATGACCCTTGGTAGCGAGTTGAGATGCGTAGACGGCCATGGTGGAGCTGAGGTCGGGAGGAGGGACAGCTTGCTATGAGGTGGGGTGGTCAAGGAATGGGAGTCTCGTGGTTTATCTGTCTATCATAGCTGGCATGAAAGGGAGAGGAGAGGAGTGCTCCGCTGCATAAGCGTGCGAGACGAGGAATCCAAGGTCGAGGCTGAAGGCAGCCCCGAAAGGAAAGAGGACATATCCAGCGGTCCTCCAGGCGAGATATAGAGGGTTTAGGCGGAAGTGAAGCGTGCTAGTCCTGCCAGTCTCGCCCAGCGGCTACCAGGATGCGGCGATGCCTACTGGGCACGCGGCTACAGCAGGAGGAGAATGACGTGCCTCCGCTGGGATTGACTTACTTCAGCCCGACCGCTCCGAGATCAATTTTTCCAGCACTCTCAAAAAGTCCGCACCAACGCCCGCCCCATCCACTTGCGCCATATTATGTGTTGACGCTGGTCTTACTAAGATATTGTTCCTTCCAGCAACACTTCAAGATGCCCAAGAAGAGGAAGCACGAACAGCTCCAGGATCAGGATGACCTGCCAATTACAAAGCCACCGCAGCCGGAGGAACCCTCTCAAACAGAAGCCTGGACCGTCCCCGCGAAGTCAAAGGGACAGCTGAAGCAGGAGAAGTCGGAACGAAGAGCAAAGAAACAGAAGAAGTCGAAGGAAGAAGCGAAAGAACAAGATCAGTCCACATCTCATGCCGCAGATGTTCCACTGCTTGCGCCAGTCGCAGCCGAAGATGCTCCCGCACAAGGGTCGGAAGAGGAGATGAAGAAGAAGAAGAGCAAGAAGAGCAAGAAGAAGGCAAAGAATGAGAGCGATGAAGGCGACAAGTCTGCTCCAGCTCGATTCATTTGCTTTGTCGGCAATCTCCCTTACGATGCCACTCTCGATCAGATCAACGCCCATTTTTCCAAGATAGCACCCACCTCTGTCCGTCATGCGACCGAAAAGGCCACTGGAAAGAGCAAGGGGTATGCATTTCTCGAGTTCGACCATTACGACAAGATGAAGACATGTTTGAAATTGTACCATCATTCTATCTTTGATCCGGAGGCCAGAGGGAGAGGAAAAGATGCAGTCGATGCGCAGGAAGACGACAAAGAGCAGACGAATGGGAAGCAGAAGAAAGGGCGGAGGTTAAACGTCGAGCTTACGGCCGGAGGAGGCGGGAAGAGCAAAGCACGCAAGGCTAAAATCAGCTCGAAGAACCAAAAACTTGAAGAGGAGCGAGTGCGAAGGCGACTCAAGGAGAAAGCTGAGCGCGAGAAGAGCGCTCCGAAGCAGAAGCCGCCACCCGAAACAGGTGCAAACGCGGTCGAAGTCAAGGACACCCGTGGGGCCATCCATCCTAGCCGCCTTTCTCGCGTGAGCCACTGAAGCACTGGGTCTTGGTGTAGAAGGATTGCGAAGGGGACAGACCATGAGGACAAGGATGCTTCTGCCTGAAATATCGGATGTGAATCCCTTCCTATATCAACGCCTCCCTTCGCGCCTGGATTCAAGTTGTATTAATTGGATGCCCCAGATTCTTCCGCTGACACATTCATCTGCGTCGTCCAGGAAGCAGGCAAAGAGGTGAACGGCAAAGTTTGTAGCAAAGTAAGGAGGAAGCAGCGGAGCAGCGAAGTCTATGTCCGTCTGTTGCCCTGCGACTCGGATCAACCCTCTGCACAGCCCAAAACCCAGTTTAGCAGCCCGCTCGGAAAACCCTTAAAGAATAGTGCATCGCGACTTCTTCTTGGTCGTTGTAGGTCGAGGGTTGAGTACGGCTCTGAGGTCATGTGCGTCAGTGCTATGCCAACGTTCCGTGGTCGGATTGCGCCTCACCTGATGGCTTCGTCAAATACGCTCTTCAGATTTCGTTGTGTCAGTGCGGAGCATTCCAGGTATTTGACCGCTTTGATCTCTTTCGCTACTGACAGCGCCTGCTCGTAAGAGACGGGTTCCATCTTCTTCGCTCTCAAATTGTCTGCCGTTGCTTTGTCTTCTCGAAGATCGAGCTTGGTGCCAACAAGGATGATGGGCACATTGGGTGCGTGATGCTCAATTTCAGGATACCACTGCATCCGAAACTGTTAGCTCAAGGTTCCCGGGTGCAGGAACAATGCTCCTCCTACCTTTGCCTTGACGTTGTCGAAACTCGGAGGCGAGACAATAGAGAAACATATCAGGAAGACATCTGTCTGCGGGTATGAAAGAGGTCGCAATCTATCGTAGTCTTCTTGACCTGCTGTATCCCACAGACCTAGTGACACTGGTTTCCCATCTACCATGACACTGGCCGAGTAGTTGTCGAAGACGGTGGGGATGTATTCGCCGGGGAATGCATTCGTGGTGTATGATATCAACAGACATGTCTTTCCTACGGCACCATCACCAGTAACGACACATTTTATCGACTGAGTTGCTTGCGCCATGGCTTCGGAGTAGGATCAGGCTTCGTTCCCGCAGAAAAAGGTCGGCCGAGATCAGTGGAGCGGTGACGTGCCTCTCGACGTCGTGTTGATGCCTCCAAGGAAGCTTGCGGTGATTGCAGAATCGAGGGACGCGAATTGTTTCCCGTAGTGAGCGCGTGGTGTCTGTTCTCGCGAGCCACTTGAGCAAATGTTGTACGGCGGTGATGCAGGAACTGGGACCTGCAGTTCGGCGGACGATCAAGCTGGTCACCGGCAGGTGGTGGCTAGTGAGGGAATGCTGGTTTGATGCAGTGCAATGTACAGCAGCACTGTAGTCGCAGCGGTGGACCAGAAGAAGAAGGGACAAGCCAAGTCAGGGTCCAAGGGGGTGTCGGTGCAACCCAACACACCACCTGCGGGAGTGTCCGTCGACGTCGACGGGGTTTTAGGCTTGAGATTCAGATTTCTGAGGCGGCTGCTGCAGGCGTCCAGTGTGATCAAAGAAACCCTGATAAGTGTGGAGGCTGGTGCATGGGGATAATCGACGAGTCAAAGACCCGGCACCGTCGCTTGGCCACTGGCTGAAGCAGTTTCTGAGACGCGGGAGTGTTGGAGACTCACTGGACAGAATTCTGTGACAAAGGAGCCAATCGCCCGCGAAGGGGACGACTGCTTCAACACAACCAAGTATTTGTGGACATGTCCCAAACTCGCACGCTTCAGGTTCATGCATCTGTTACCTATCTGTGCGGTCCCCCTGTAGACGCCGGTTGGAGGGGCTGACAGAGCCGTCGCGCTCTGATGGAAATGATCTCCATCCGTCACAGAGGCTGATATGTTAGCAATTTGTCTGCCGAGGACTCGATCGATTGACGCGCAAGACGGCGGTCCTTCTTTTGTAACAATGCCGTCCGAGAGTACAGACAGGAATACCAGGAACAGAGCTGTCTGCAAAACAGACTTGAGATTCAGGCTATGGCTATGTCTGGATAGTTGTCAGAGGGGTGCGGCAGACACCGACACCGACAGCGAACCTCACAGGCTCTGCCACAAGGACAGCAGGTTGCTTTTACATACTTTGCTGCCTTATCTTAATATCCTCTCAAGTCGTGACACTCAGCGAACCCACGCACCACGACAGTGCCACTGAACGCCGACATCTGGGAACCACAAAGGTACCATCAGTTGGTGCCGACACAATCCAAACGTGGCGAGCACTGCGAGTAGCCGGTGTCACCAACCATGCCATGTCTCGTTTTGGTTATATTCACTTTTGTATATCTGTCACAGAGCCCCTAGGTGCATGACCCTACCTGCTGCCCAGGGCATGTCGCGTTGTTGATTGGGTAGTAGCGACATACCATCACTAGCTCGTACGTCCCAGGGCGTCGGCACTCGTTTCGCTGGACTCGATTTGCGTGAGAGCTTGCCATTCTTGAGCCGATCTGACCAGGCGTCGTCCAGAGCAGGAAGACGTCGGCAAACTACAGCCCAGAAGGGACGGAGAAGGTTGTTGCTGCAGGGCTGACCCCCGGAGCACCTGGCCGAGACACGAGCCGGGAGGGCTCCTAAGCCTTCCGTAAGCCCCCAAAACAGATAATGGTGAACACGAGAGAAGCTGCCCTAAGCTAGGCTCGCTCGGGGCCTGACTAACAACGCCGTAGCCTACTGCCGGCGAGAGACTTCATGCCTATCCATGCCTCTTGAGGGCCAGTAGTGGAATCCGACTCCCGAGCGCGTGATGGAGTTGGTTTAACCACGTTCATCCCTTCAGCAAACATCGGTCCAGGCCCCATGCAAGAATACCTGTGGGTGCCGCTCACCCGCCTTTCAAGACCTCGAGCGACAACGACTGCCACTTCAGCTGGAAGGCTTCGGGTCGCCGAGCCTTCCTTTCCCAAATTGTATATTGCTCATCTGTGTCTCGGACGGCAGGCCTGGAGCGAGGCGACTTCCCGGGTGTCCAAAGTCTGACATTTCCATCTGGTGGACTGTTTCCCTTCGCAAAGTGAAGCTTGCGAAATAC
Organism: Phialophora macrospora; assembly: GCA_000835435.1. NCBI lineage: Eukaryota > Fungi > Ascomycota > Eurotiomycetes > Chaetothyriales > Herpotrichiellaceae > Phialophora > Phialophora macrospora. The sequence continues at coordinate 5,820,434 of KN846956.1, read as the reverse complement.
TACCTCTGGCCCTCCCGCTCATTTTGAGGGAAAGGCATACAATTCCCGACCAGGACGTCATGCGAAAGAGCCAAAATGTCCCCTGGTCAACACCTCCTGACTAGCACGACTCTTCTCTGATCATGTCCCCGATACCAAGCATTTCCAGGTCGAGCCCGCAAACCAACCTCGAAGCACCAGGTACACACTGTGCCCGTTGGCTGGCTTATTGCACCGACTCTCCAGGATCTTTGCAGCTTCGAGCAAGGGTGATATAACAGCAGCAGCCATGTCTAAACCGCAACGCCGCTTTCAGTTCATCGACAATAGCAACGTCACCTCTTCAGGCACCAATTCTACTCAAGTTCGACGTCATGTTATGCAGGAATATATGAGGGAGAAACGGTGGGAGGCTCGTTCTCAGTCGAATCCTGCTGCGGAATCTCCTCGACCGATCCGCAAGAAACCAGACAAAGCCACACCCGCTGTTTCGCAGTCACGACCGACACCAAAACGTGCCAAGCAGAAAACGGTGGCGGCCGTCGAATCCCAGCATACTCGGCATGGTTCATCGTCGCAAGAAGCATCAAACGACCAAAGCGAGGGACAAGGCCAACATGATGATCCTATCGAACAGATTGTTCGTTATAATCCGGACCTAGAGGCGGTTCCCAGAAAACCAAGCGTTGCCCTTTCCCTGGGTCCTTCAGCTTTTGCAAAGCTGGCGGATATGATCCCTAACCCACTATTCACTCCTCCATCGTCCGTAAACTCTTCTGATTGTAAGTCGCCTCACAACTGGCAATGGCGATCAAGCGACTACACGTCCCAGAGTCCAGAACCACAGTCATATCTGAGTGCTGCTCGGACAGACCCGTTCGACTGCCTGCCTATGGAGTTAAGCGCTCAAGACCAGGAGCTTTTCGATTTTTATGCCAACGTCATGCCGGCATGCTCGTATGGGTTTGAGCGACGAAGCCCTCTTGCCCACAACTGGTATCTAACTGTCTTCATCCCAGAGGCCATGAAAGGGGCCGTGTGCTTCCAGAATACAATCCTTGTCCACGCCGCCAACACGCAAGCCTGGGTTCAAGGCCTCCCGGAAACACGTCTTGCCATTGAACATCGTGCCAAGGCCTCACAACTGCTTCTTCATCACTACCAGCGGCTCCCACACGACACCTCGGATGCGACGATTTCGGCGACGATCTCGGCGGCGGCCTTGGAGGATTTCGATCCTCGTATGGAACGCCGCATCTATGCCTGGATGCACTGGGAAGCAGTCGTACAAAAGATCAGAGACAGAGGCGGACCCGCCGCTCTGGTCCAGAACAACCGATTACAGATGTTGATCAACTGGTCGGATTACATATTCTCTGGCTACAAGGGTCATGGTGCCACCTTCTACTTTGACCATCAGTCATCACCAAGACACGCGAATGAGCAAGAGGCTGAGGCTATTGGCCGTACCGAAATCGCCCAGCAGTGCGAAGAATTTATCACATTTCTGAAGTGTGCCGAACACCTTGCTCTTGTACAGGCGGGCATGCAGAACAACCCAGTCTCAAGAAGACAGCAACCTTTGCGGTACTCGGTCTTCCTGCCTACCCAGCCTCTCTATAATCTCCTTGCCAGTCCGAATGGTGCACGGTATACCGATACAGGACAGTTCAAACAGATCATATCCCGGCTGGGTGCGCTGATGACAATCAATACAGCCATTTGGGAATACCGTCACTCCACAGAACTCAGCGAGGGATTCTTTGCCGAACTTGTGGACAATATCATGCACAACGAACTGGATCAACACATTTCTGTGGAAGCACTGATCCAAATATTGCTGAGTGGCAGCCAGAATCCGGTCCTGCTCCACACCGAAAGGCCTTGGTTCGTTGGAAGAATGCTCAAAGTGTCGAAACGACTGTCCCGGCCGACGTTTGACAGACTGAACGACTTGCTCCTCAGCTTCCTGACCCTGGGTCCAGGGCTTACCCCAGTCATGTTAGGCTGGGAGAGCGAGCTTCGCACCGAGATTTTGCAGGCACCCTTGGTCAGTTATCGATCTCGGTTCATGATGGAGACGTCATGATTTCTCGTTCCTCAGTGGCCTAAATAGGCCGAAATACGCCTTTCCGCTTCACTACCTCATCGTGTGCGGGATGTGTGGGGGGAAATAATTCTTTCTATTCTGGGTTCCAAAAGCGCAAACTCAAAAGTCCAGAGTGGCGCCGGGGCACAAGCCGTGGGATTCTCTGGAGTGGGCAGTCAACACAGGCCCGGGACAATCTCTGGGCGTTCGATCTTGTGCCCTGACGACCATATCAATTTACTCTTTGCCTTTTGGCTAGTATAGTAGCCTTGATGGAAGTGGATTTCCTCTTTCCTAAGAGCTATGCTGCTCGGGCAGAAGAATGGCTAGCACGTGGCTATCGTGGACAAAATGTCCTAAAAAGTCTACATTCACCCAGACATCTTTTCGAGAGAACTCGTCACTAAGCAGGAACGATACGAGTACAATCACATGTGCGCCATTTCGCATCCTGGGAACGCATTATCAGGCCGGTCTCACCAGCTCGCCTGAGGGTCGTCTAGTGTTTTCCGAGCTACTGAGCTGCGGATCTGACTGGGTGCCACCAATTAGGCTGGATCCGGGGAACACGGCTGGGCTCTGTTTCCCACGCGAGAGCTGGACCACGGCAGGTCGATCGATCATCAGGGCGACACCTCCCTCGGTCAGCCGGATTGTTGGGCCATGTTTCAGACTTGCGACTGCTTCGAACATCATTGTATCCGAAAACGAAACAACTTTTCGGTCACATACACGCAGCCCTTTCCCGTATTATGTTGTTTTCTGAAGTCTCCAGACGTCAGCCGCATGCTTCTAGTCAGCTTCTGTTGCGCTTTTGCGTGTTTGGGGGCATTGCTATTTGGCTATGGTGAGCCACATCGGTTCCTTCCTGGCCGTCGGCGCCTCGATCGCAACATTGGAGTCAAGCGGCAATCATTGACCATACACTCTGATGTGGCGCGTATCCGTTAGTTTTCCAGACTGATTGCTGATATGAGTTGTGTGTCGAACGAGCAGATTCTGGGATCATCTCCTCCTCAATCGCCCAGACAGATTTTGTCCGCCATTTTGGAAATGGAACTCTAGCGGACAATACAGCAGGCGGAATAGTGTCATCGTTCACCGGAGGGGCCATCATCTCATCACTATGCCTCAATGTCGTCTCTGACAGATATGGCAGACGTGCTGCTATCTTCATGGGCGCAATTCTCGGCTGCGTTGGAGGGGCGTTGCAAGGCGGCGCGAACAGTATTGCCACCGTGATTGTCGGTCGAGTCATCGCTGGGCTTGCTGTCGGCCTGCTGTCTGCGACGATACCCAATTACTGCTCGGAGGTAGCACATCCGAAGTTTAGAGCCTTGCTGGCCGGTTTACAGCAGTGGAACATTGGCCTCGGGTCCGAGTCCCAGCCGCAAACTGTCTTAGGGTGAATATACTAATCGGAAGCTAGATTTGTCTGTGCCCAGTGGATAGGCTATGGGAGCTCGCTGGTCGAGGGTCCCTTCAGCTGGAGGTTTCCACTGTCAATTCAAGTGCTGCCTGCGTTGGTCCTCGCAGCCGGGATCTGGTTTTTGCCCGAGTCTCCGCGATATCTTGCGGAACGTGGAGATATAGCTAGCGCGCGCACCGTTCTGACCCGACTTCATAACGATCCTGTCCTCGTCGAAGCCGAATACCAACGTATTCACGACAACCTCGAAGCCGAACGCCACTCCCGCATGGGTTGGCGTGATTTGTTCCAGGTGCCAGGCTTGAGACGGCGTCTGTTGTTGGCATGTGGGATCCAGCTCTTCACCATAACGAGTGGTATCAATGTCATCAACTACTACGGGCCACGAATCTACGCCTATTTGCACTTCGATACTACCAGGAGCCTCATGATCATCGGCATCTATGGTGCACTGGCCCAAGTGTATAACACCATCTGCATCGCATTCGTGGATCGAATCGGACGAAGGAAGATGTTGATTCCGTCCATGATAGGCATGGGAGCTGCACTGGGTGTTAACGCTACTCTGGCCCACTATTACATCGACGGGCAGCAGGATCCTGGTCGCAGCGGAAACGCGTTGCGTGCGAGTGTAGCCACGTATTTCGTCTTTTCGGTCTTTTTCACGAGTCTCGGTTGCATCTCGTGGATATTTTCCAGCGAAGTGTTCCCAACAGCAGCACGCGCCAAAGGCACCTCTTTATCCACGTTCACCAATTGGGCGGTCAATCTAATCTTTGCCCAATGCTCGCCTGTTGCGCTGACGAATCTGGGATATCGCTACTTCTATCTGTTCACAGCGTTCAACTGGACCGCAGCAATAGTGGTGTATTTCTTCTACCCCGAGACACAGGGTCATACTCTCGAAAGCGTAAACGAGTTGTTCGGCGACCTGCAGGTCGGGCAGGAGAACGACTCTCCCCGGAGGGTCAATACCACCGTGGATGTGGAGAAAGTGATGGTTCCAGACCAGGCAGTTTCGACCCAGCCAGCATCCTGATGTTTGCAAATCTGATATCTGTCACATAAGTTCTGGCCAACCAAGCAAACGTTCCCTGCATATTCAGCCTGGGCGCCTGTCGATTATTACTCCACCCAGCAATAGGTGGGCCATGAATGGTCGACTGAACCCTTGCGGGCAGCAGACTGGACGCGGGAACAATACGAGTAGAATGGGCACATGGCACCCAAGCCTATATCGAAATGATCCACCGCATGGGTTGTGTGCTGGTCTATGCCATCATCACGCACGCCATTCACCGCCATATTGAGGGGAGCGCAAGCGTAGACCGGGCTCTATCCGTACGTATGTGCCACAAGTACACCCGGGGCGTGCCTCCGCCGTGTCCATGCCCCCCAACCCTGGCGCGATACGTCCTCGTAATAGTGGGATGGCCACGCGAAGCATGGGTGCCCCTCCTCAGCTCCCAAAATTTCAGACATCAAGTTGCGTAGCGGTCTAGCATGCTGCTTTCAGTAAGGCCACAGCCTTGAACAGTCGTCCATTGATCCTACCGAACCAAAGTTGCCTTTCTGAGACCAGGTCGAGTCGGGCCTGGATGGAACTGCTATTCGGGGGTACAACGGTTTCTCGCAGGGCAAATGGTCCTTTGGAGGCGCCACAGAGAGCCACTGTCATTGGTCCACAAGCGACTGCTACAGGGGTCGCCGCTTAGGATATAGCCTTCGAGGCCCGCCCTTACTGTGCTATCTCCGGCATTCACGATCTCTGCTCGCGAGACACAAAGCCTCTTGGGCCTTCTGGACCGGCGTCCGTGAAGCCTCATCCCGGGGAGTGTCCGCCAGTGCCCAGCGGCACGGGATCGACACTCCACGGTGTCTTGGATGCTGGGGCGAGAGTCGTATCGTGGACTTGCCCATGGCCTGTACGGCGTCTGGAGGACCTAAAAGGGGAGCAATGGACAGCCCAAAAGGATGCATCGCACCGTCATCCGGTTGGCCTCTGCTTCCACGCGGGAGCCCAGCTCCGCAGCTAGGGGCGATTTTGGCTGCGCGAGTACGTCATTGGGGACGTAGTGGGCGTGGTTAGTTAAATGCGGTCCCCCTAAAGGTGGGGGTAACCGGTAGACGAGCACCCAGCACCGCCAAAAGGCAACCCGGTGGGCGTCGCTGTCCCTCCCTTCCCAGCGCGCTAGGCGCTCTGGCTTGTCGTTGGGCGAACGCGCAACCTCGTACGCTTCGTACTGCCAGAGTCGATCATTTCCAAACCTCTGCCCGTTCCATCACCATCACTTTTCTCTCTCTCCTCGTCGCTTCTTCTCCCTCGCATCGCCCATCCTGCGCTCACCTGGATTCGAGCCGAGCTGCGGGGTATTTCTTTCCGAATGCGGCGCCGTGGATCGGCCGTGACAAATCTGTTCTTACCCAACGAATTTGTGAATCATTCCTCGTTATTGTATGCGTCACCAATTGTCCGTTGCGAGGTCGAGTCGGACGTCGCGCGTGGATGCGTGCAACAACGCCTGGGTTTTCGCCGTAGCCTTTACTCGCCCTCACTGCCGCCTGAGGCTTGGATCGGATGGGCGACCAGGACTTTAAGCCCCCCCAGTCCCTGGGTCGCCCGTCCGACGAGGCTCTGAGGAATGCCGTGGCCACGCCGACCGCCGTCGCCTCACCCCATAATGGTGGGCATGCGTCCGAGTCGCGGCCTGAGTCTCCTGTGCCAGAGACGCCGCCGAGCGATTCCGGCGCAAAGCCCCAGGCGCCCATGCAGAAGCGACGGAGAGTCACCCGAGCCTGTGACGAATGTCGAAGAAAGAAAATCAAGTGCGACGGCAAACAGCCTTGCACCCATTGCACGGTCTACAGCTATGGTCTGTCGCACTCCGCCCTGCATCTGTTCGGCCGCCGGCTCGATGGACTGACGTGAATCTTAGAGTGTACCTATGACCAACCTTCCAACCGAAGGCGGAACCCGGCGCCGCAGTACATCGAGGCCCTGGAACAAAGGCTGCAAAAGGCCGAGTCGATCCTGCGGACTGTCTTGCCTGGACTTGACCTTGATGATCCCAAGTTCGACGCCCGCAGTGTCGAGCAACTGATCGAGCATAGCCAGCCCAAGGCCAACGTCAATGGTGAGGGACGACCGGCCCCAGACGCCCCCAAGCCAGATGACGATGCCCAACTTCAGTCGATGGTCGATCGGACCGGCGCGCTGGACCTCGACGACCACGGCAACTGGGATTTTCATGGCCACTCGTCCGGCTACGTCTTCATGCGGAAATTCCGTGCACAGTTTGGAGACCAGTTCCTGTCAGAGTATGAACGTCCCCGAAAAAATCGAACAATAGCCCAGATCCTCGAGTCCCCCAAATCCTCCAACTCTTCACCGGTGGATTTTAGCCTCCCTCATCACGTTGACCTCCCCCCGAAGGACGTGGCCATCGACCTATGCCGCAACACCTTGGACGACGCCTGTGCTCTCATGCGTCCGATCCACCGACCGACGTTCTTCAAACGACTTCATTCCGTCTACGACACCGAGCCCGAGCAATACAACAACCATCACGTTCAATTCCTGCCGCAGCTCTACGTGGTCATGGCCGTGGGGTGCCTGTTTTCCAAAACCGAAAATGAAAACACCGTGCTTGATCTCAAGGGCTACAAGGAGGCGATCGAGCAAGGGTATGTGCTGCCCAGAACCGAGCCCACTTGCGCTAACGTCAGCTCAGATACCAATACTTCAGCACCGCCAAGCAGCTGCTCGACATCACAGACTGCAGAGACTTGGTTACGATCCAGGCCATTGTCTTCATGATACTTTTCCTTCAGTCCTCGGCCCAGCTGCCCATCTGCTATGCATACATTGGTATTGCATTGAGGGCGTGCTGTCGTTTAGGCCTGCATCGGAACTTACCAACCAAGTTCAACCCCATTGAGTCTGAGGAGCGGAAGCGGATTTTCTGGATCGTTCGAAAGCTGGATGCCTATGTGGGAGCAGCACTTGGACTGCCTCAGATGTTGAGCGACGAAGACATCGATCAAGAATACCCGTCCGAGGTCGACGACGACTACATTACGGAGCAAGCCATCCTGCCAATGCCTGCCGGCGCTTTTCCACTCATGCGGGCAGCCAATGCTCACACGAAATTGACCATGATTATGAGGAAAGTCGTTCGTTACATCTACCCCCTGAAGTCTCTAGATAGCTCAAAGGCCGAGCCGGTATATAGCATCAGTCACAAAAAGATCCGCGAGCTGGAAAAGGACCTGCAAACTTGGATGGATCAGTTGCCGATGGAGTTGAGACCGTCGGACAATTGCGGTCGAGAGCTTGAAAGGTATGCCACGGATCGAATGCCGTATGAGGTGGGCTGACGTCTCTTAGGGTCCAACAACATTTACGTATGGGGTATGCCCACGTTCAAATGATGGTTTATCGCCCGTTTGTTCATTATGTATCGCAAGCGTGCCAAGCGAGAAACGTGGACAAACGGAGCTTTGCTTGCGCCGCAGCGTGTATCAGTGTTGCGAGGAACATCGTCCACATCATGAGTGAGATGAAGAGAAGGGGCTTACTGGTAGGGTCGTACTGGTTTTTTATGTACACGACATATTTCGCCATCCTGTCTCTCGTATTCTTCGTCATCGAGAACCCGAACAATTCCGCCAGCAATGAGATCCTGAAAGATGCACTGGAAGGGAGAGACACCCTAGCCAGCCTAGCGAAGCGAAGCATGGCTGCCGATAGGTGTACGGTCAGCCTGACGGTAAGCTGCATCCAATGACGAGTGTCGCGAAAGCACAAATGCTGACCGTTCCCTGTCAGGGACTTTTTGATGTACTTCCGGACAAACTAAAAGAGCGACGAAGTTCCCTGAATCTGACTTCAGCAAGTGCGCGGAAACGGCCTTCGCCAGGATCTGAAGGAGGACCGCCGCAAGAAAGGCAGCCCTTGCCAGATCTGGGTGCTTCGGTGAGCTCCAGGGAGCATTCAGCGACACCCAGCAGAGCAAGGACACTTCCGTCAGACTATCTTGCCAAACTGGCAAAAAGAAACTCCCTGCCCGATCCGGTGCTCTCTACTTTCCAAGACCAGATGCAGAATCCGCAACTGATGGGCTTCAGCAGTCCATCTGCATCCTCCCCCATGTCACCAAATTATCAGTTCACACCTCAGCTGGGCAACGCTCAGATACCGGACTTGAAGAACGTCATGTTCCCGAGCGACAATCCTTTTGCTTACCCCAGCCAACCAATGAGTGCCCTCGAATCAGCTGATGGGCACTACGCGTTCTCGGAAGCGAGCATGACTCCCAACGAGTCAAATTTGTTTGGAACACCCAGCAGTGGCACTCACCAGATACCTCAGCCTTTTGGTGGTTACGATTTTGCTTTCCAGCAGGCGTTGAGTGACAATCCCAACATGGCACAACAGTTTGCCGCACAGGGCAACCGAGATTTCAACGCCCCTTTTACAGACCTGCTGATGCAGAATGCGATCGGGCATGACCTCCACCATTTAGGTGGCATTCCCAGGACGACAGAGCCAGTGACCATGAGCGACTTGAGTACCACGGCGAACGCAGATGCGTTCTGGAAGCGCATGAGCGGAGGGCAAGGAGCAGTAGGCCAGCCCCTAGCGCAGGGCGTGCAGCAGACGAATATGGATTATTTTGGCTCCGAAGGATGGAACCCAGCATGGGGAGAGCAGCAATATGGACACCGCTTCCACCACGAGGGTTAACATCTGGCATTCACTCTTAGGTCCTGGGATACAGTGGTTCCAGGCATGGGCATGGCTGCACGGTTTGATGAAAAGGAGCATTCTATTGTGATACCATGGATTTGCAACATCTTGGCGTACGGGCATTCTCTTCGACGAGGCTAAGGGGTTGTTGAGATCATTTGAAGGGAGGGGCGACGAGCTTTGCGGCGGCCCGTGATGAGATGCACATGCGCAGGAATGCAACGAGGGACAGGAATACATGGGGGACGGGTCGAAGAGCAATGTCAAAATCATCCAAGTACCAGAGCTATACATACAGACGCAGGTCCGGCTTACGCCAGGAAAAAGTCTTGTACCATCTCGTCTCGTGCTGCCGACGTCGGAATGCAACTCCGTAAAGGAATTCTGTGCCGTCTCCCTGCGCAATTTCTGAAATTTGATCTGCGGAACCAAGGGCACGGCAGATTGGAATGCTTGATGCCCAAGATTTCCGCTGGTTCTTGGATTCTTGGACATTCCAAGGATTCCGCTAGACATTGGCAAGGCTGGGCGAACCCTGAGGCCACGCGTCCCGAATCGGCGGATGTAGGAAAGTCCAAGCAACCCCTTGGATCTAGCGGTCGACGGGCTGCGCGAGCGGGGTTTCTTTGCCGCTTGGAAACGGCCAGGAGAGCAATGATCGGCGGCCAATGGTCGAAGAGACGGAGAAAGGACTGGTTCATGATGAGGCAACAGGGTCCTCATGAGGGCGCCAAAGGGCGAACGGAGAGTCGGGGATGACGAAGCTATGGATCGATCGTTGGTGGGTGTCACGTATGCAATTTCCATTCAAGCGCATCGAGGCATCACACGATACCAGGATTATTCATTGGCACGAGCATCACAGTCATGACTCCGTAGGCACAGGTGACTTGCGCAGAACGCGGGACTGAGGACGCATCTCGATCTTCGGTGCCGCCACCACGCCGTGTGACTGCGGCGTCGACTCTCGCTCCACGTGTACACAAAGGGCAAGATACGCCGGCTGGACGACGTAGAAGCGCGTTTGGCCTACGCTCTAACTGAGGTCGGACTTGTGACAAAGCGGACATGTGTGTGGTGCTGTAAACCGTTTTCGGCACGGCCGCCGCAAGCGACCTGGACCTCGTATTTTGTGGTGGACGGAATCAAAGCGCTGGGTCAGTCCACCCAAACTTTGCACAACGGCCACATGTGAGCAAGTTGCTTAGACGAAAGAAGCTACTATGTTATCTACTGTCTCGTGTCGACCGCAGTGCTTATCGTCGAAGCCTCGGATAAAACGACGGGATGGGGAAGCGAAGGAGGCCAGGAAGCGAAAAGGCCGAGAAGCGAAAGCCGTGGCCCCTCAATCGGAAAATGCATGGCACACCAAAGCCCAAGAGTTTCCGGCCTTGGGGCGAGCCAGGGTGGGCAAACGATTTGAATGGCCTTGGGACGCCTAGGGCCCCCGTTTTGAGCAGATTTGCCACCTGCAACACGACCCAAACATTTGCTGCGCCTCCTTCCAAGTGTCTTGGTGCTTTGTTCCTCCCTTGGCCATGCTCGTCCCGCTGTCCAAGAACTCCTCTCATCCCAAGAAAGACCAAGACCATGAGGAGACTGACCAGGCCCCTTCCGCCCAGATGTCGCCACGGTGAGATCAGACTCGTTTTTCGGTCAGCAACTCTCGAAATGGTGCAGGCCGCAGCACCCGGCCGCGCTGCCTTGGGAAGGTGTCGCAGGATCTTCCCGGAATCAAAGGCAGACCACTGCCTTTTGCAAGGTTCGTATCACGCTGACAGCCGACTCGAGAGACTCGGGCCCTGGAGGGTTGAAGGTCGCTCAGAGTTGCTCCCTAGCCGGCGCGCTGAAGCAGGAATTCCCCACCCAGACGCCACGGCTGGCGGCGGCGATTGGCTGCAATGCCTAGGTTGCACTTGGCATGTTTTAGCGTCTGGGCGCTGCTCCTGCCTCCGGACGCCTCCCTCCTCTCACTGCCACTTGATGCATGCCAGTGTCAAAGCCAAATGGGTTCATCCCTCGGGCCTGGGAATGAGTGTCTCGTTGGGCCAGTTCAGCTCCCGCCCTTTTCGCGCGCCTGCCGTTCTCTGACAGAAGCGTCCGTTGCGACGAGTGTGGCTCCCCCACCTCATCGCCCTATATTTCCCCCCCCCGACCAAGCACTCTGTAGTTCTTTCCCTTGTAGATAAAGCTATTTCCCAATGAATCGTGGGCCATATCGTCATTCTAGCCGCTGTCCGCGCCAGTAGCCCAGGGGACGCGAGTTTCTCATCTGGCATAACCTTACATAGGCCCCGGCTACCTCGCGCAAAAACTTCCCTCTTTTCCGTCTCCCGCAACCCCGTTGCCTTTTATTCACTGTTCCCTCACTTTGCCTTCCACTTCACCGCCCGCGCCCTTGTCGCTCGCGTAACCTCCCCTGTGTGAGTTGCACGGCGGGAAAGACACACCTCGCGGCTTTTCTACGTCGCGGTCGAAAGTCGAACTCTTGGCTTTCTCGACGGCAAGCTTGGCGCCAGCATCTCTTCCGCCGCAACGATGTCAGAGAACGCCTCTACTGCTCCTGCTGCCGCAGCGCCGCAGGAAACTGGCCAGCAACAAGGTCAACTCCAGCAGCCGCTGGCCTCGAATCCCGCGCCGAATGTCAACTCGGCCGGCGAGAACCTGCAGTGCCAGTGGCAAGGATGCGGCGAGCGCTGTGCCACCGCTGAAAACCTCTACGTGAGCTCCTGTCGCCCGTCGACCCGCGTGAACCGTCTAACATGATCCGCAGGAGCATGTGTGCGAGCGCCATGTTGGTCGCAAGTCGACGAACAACCTCAACCTGACCTGCGCCTGGGGCCAGTGCCGAACCACCACGGTCAAGCGCGACCACATCACCTCTCACATCCGGGTCCATGTGCCGTTGAAGCCTCACAAATGTGAATTCTGCGGCAAGGCCTTCAAGCGTCCGCAGGATCTCAAGAAACATGTCAAGACCCATGCTGATGACAGCGTCATCATGCGCTCGCCCAACCTGGAGCCAGGTGGCGGCCAGCGCTCAGTGCAGAATGGCATGGGACAAGGTGGGCATTACAACGCCTCATACTATGGTCGCAGTCTGACGGGACAAGTTCCTCAAAACTACTACGCGCCTGCGATGCCCGGTCCTCACGACTATGCCGCGCAACAGCACCCGAACCAGTATTATCAACCTCATCCTCAGGTTCCGGTACGTCCCCCCACTCACTATCTCGTGATCACACTCTGATATACCGCAGACAGGAGGACACCCGGGCTACGGGCCAGTGACCTATTACAGCACCGCTCCGCCCACCGCCAGTTATGACTTCGAGGCGCGCAAGCGTGGCTTCGATGCGCTCGATCACTTCTTCGGCCAGGTTCGACGTCGCGAGGTCGATCCGGTCAACTTCCACAACGTCAGCCGCCGTCTCTTCGAGCTGCAAGGTCTCCAACTGCCTCAGATCATTCCAGCGGCCGTCCCAACCCCTGCCTATCAGCCTGTCGCGGTGGGTGGCGCCTATGGCCAGGAAGACCCCATTCAAGCTTACAGCCTCCCACCGATGGGCAACGCGAAGACCAGAGAAGACTTGACCTCGATCGACCAGATCCTCGAGCAGATGCAAGCAACCATCTATGAGCAGGATGCGCATCTCACAGCTGGTGTCGCCCCTACTGGCGCCGGCTATGTCACATACGCTCGATCCAGCAATAGCCCACCTAGCACTTCTCATCACGGTTCGGCCGCGACCCACGCGAACGCCGCTTCGTTGTTGCAGCACGGCCATCAAGACAGCATTGCCAGCAATACCGATGCCAGCACTCCTGGACTCACCCCACCCTCGTCCGCCCAGAGCTACACCTCTGGCCAGAGTCCTCTGCCAGGCCATGCCGCCCCGACTAGCTCCGCCATGTATCCTACTCTGCCAGCCTCTGCGAGTGACATGGCCTACGCCGCCGCCAGCGCCGCCACCCTTAGTGGTCTCTATGATGAAGACCGTCGCCGCTGGGAGGGAGGCCGCCTTCAACGCGCGGCTCCTGGCAAAGGTAGAGATGAGATGGACATGGCTAGCGACGGCTCTGTCACGCCTCCTGCGTCTGGCATCAGCAAGGAGTCCAAGGGCAAGAAGCGAGACTCTCCTGTTAGTAGCGTCATCGACCCTGCTCTCGACACTACAGTTGGTACTCCGCGCGAGTCCAAGGACAGCCCCGACCAGACCGAGATGTGGGTCCAGAACATGCGGCTGATCGAATGGATGCGCGAATTCATCAAGAAGAAGCTGGAGAGCGGCGACTACGACGGCGCTTCGCCTGTGCCAGCCAAGGAGGGTGTGAAGAAGGACGTTGATGAGCAGGATGACACCGAGATGGGAGGCACCGATGACCACAAGGAGAAGTCCACGGATGCCGAGCAGCTGTACCCGGTCTTGAGACATGTCGAGGAGAACGCTTAGGCGGCGGTTCATTCCTATCGATATGTCGTTGAGGTCCCCGTCCAGTATCGCTACTTCGGCTGAAGGGGTGAGCTGAGTGTTGTTACGCGAAGTGCCCGCGGGGGTTGCAGGCAACGACTCGTCCACCCTCAGTTCAGCTCTTGATGTGTGTACGCTTTTCACTTTTTCTCTCATTGGGGCGTTCCAACGGCGTCAACCGGGAAAAATTCGGCGATGAACATGACTGAAAGTCGGGCGGGAGGGATACCAGGTTTCACAACCATTGACGTACATATCTCCAATTACGACGACAGCATTTTAGCAGATGACGAAACACACAGAATGAGAAAGCACACATAACATTGTCGCATGTGTGGGAAAGCCATGCCGTGCGTGCCATGCCAACAGACATGAAATAGCCCAGCATAGCATAGCTCAACATAGCGCACAGCTCCAGCTTGGTAGGGACACAATGGCCGCGAAAGCGTCTGGCAAAACTGCTTGCGGCTCCTTTGGGATTCACCCCGACCGCACCGCTTTTATATTTGCCTACCTCACGACTCACACTCTTCGCTGCCGGCTCTCGTCTTTCACTCCCCTCCAACTCACCCTTGCCTCAACGCTAGCTCCGTAAGGCTGTCAGGTATTATTGACGCAAGTTCCACGCTAATGTCTTGACGGTTACTATAATTGGTGCTCCAAATGCACTGTCACGTGCCTCCCCTGGCCGCGTTCCTGTAAGAGAAGAACAACAACATTCAGCTGTATACCCAGTACTCTTGCCTTCATCGACTCGATGATTCATCTTATTACCTAGCTCTAAAGGTTGCTTAGGGCCTTACTGCCCTACAGGTTATTTTACTCGTATCGATCCCGTTCATACTGTGGGAGAGTGGCTCTTCGCCGGCTTCACCCTCTTCGACGATGCCAAACGGAACGCTCGAGGCAATGGCAGCGGTGCTGCACTGCCCCAGAGTATGCAAGTTGCTTACTCGTCATCTTCGGAATGAGGATCTGCACGTTTGAATGACGGTACTAGTCATTTGGACGAGATGGGTCCATCCGGTCACACTGGAGAAGCCGGTATCGCCGTGTATTCTGGAAGCTGGGTACGGCGCGCCGGCGAAGGTCGGTTGAGCCGACCCCCGTCGTATGTACACCAGCCAGGCTGAAGCCATTCGGTCATTCTCCGGTGCGGGAAAAGTGAACTTCAGCAATATTCGACTGGTAAGCCCAAGTCAACGATCAACAACCTTGATGGCCCCCTCACACTACCTGGTCAGTAGCTGGGCCAGTCATAATGGATCGACCATATGTTTCACCAGCGAAATTGCTAATGGAGTCGAGTAACGCTGAAAATAACCATACTTCAAGCTGTTGCCTGGTAACTGAGTGTTGATATAACTCCTCTCTAGGACAGGACGGCGGGATGGACAGGATGGAGTCGCCATACCCTTTATTAGCCTCCAGGTTCACTCGTGTGACAGTATTAACATCCAACTTCAGAAAGCGATAACTCGAAGGAAACTTGCACCATGCGTACCTCGACCATCTACACGATTGCACTCTGCCTCAGCTCATATGCAGCCGCTGCTCCAAAGCCAGCACCATCGCCCGACGAGGCCAACCCAATCTCTAGCAACACCTTCGGCTTGACCAGGAATCGTGGACGATCCGTTACAAGGCCACGGCGTCTCCGCAAGAGGGGATCCAAAGAGAGCATCACGACTGTCCCTCTTGAGCCCGTCCGCCTCGGCCAAGAACTCACAGTCGAAATCGGCTTCGGCAATGCTTACCGGAAAGCCATCCTCGACACCGGCAGTAGTGACACCTGGCTCGTCATGACAGACTTCCAATGCGTGAATAGAACTTCCGGCCAAAACATTTCCGAAGAAGGCTGCGCGTTCGGCCCGACAGTCGACCTTAGCTCGAAGTTTCATCAGAGCCCCAACGAGCACTTGAACATCTCCTACGGCACCGGCGAGTATCTCTTCGGCGTCACCGGCAACTCATCCTTCACAATTGGTAACATCACCATCCCCGAGGCTCAGGTGAGCCTGGTCAACCGGGCAGGATGGGTCGGCGACGGCATCACCAGCGGGATCCTCGGCCTAGCCTTCCCAGCCCTCACGAACATCTTCCAAGGCACCACGGGCTCGCAAGATAATATGACGAACCGCGTCCCCACTGTTGGTGTCCTAACAAACATGATCGCCAACGGGTTGATCGCTCCTCTCTTCAGCCTCGCTGTCTCTCGCGACAGCAGCAAGACGACAAGCGCCGGCCTCGTCCAATTAGGAGGCATCCTGCACGGCACCATCCCCAGCGTCAACTCGTCGTCGTCGTCGTCGTTTGCCAGCGTCCGGCTTCAAAAGACCAACGAACTCCAAACCTCGCCGGATCCCGTCCTCGAGTTCTACACCATTGGCTTGGACAGTATAACCCTTTCGGCCAATACGACCTTGAAATCCCCGGGTCAGTATATTGTCGACTCGGGCACTGCACTCAATCTCATCACCATTGATGCCGCTGATGCCATCAACCACGCCTATGACCCTCCCGCGACAATCCATTTCCCGGACGGCAACTACATCGTGAACTGCACCGCCACTCCCCCCAAAGTCGCGCTCGACATTGGAGGACAGCAGTTCGAGATTAATGCAAAAGACATGGTGGTTCCAGACGATGGCCTTCCCGAGGGTGTCTGTTTGGCTGGCTTTCAAGCCGGGGGTGACGGATCCGAGGAGCAGGGTCTCCTTACACTCGGAGATGTCTTTTTGAGGAATGTCTTGGCCGTCTTTGATATCGGGGCCGAGACCATCGAGTTCGCGTCGAGGGTCTATTATGAATCTTGAGGTGAATCGGCGCGCGGGCGTGAGAAACAGAGAGACGCCTACGCGCCCCGTCTAGTCTAGTCGTCTGTTCAACCCACATCTTGGCCGGTCTAGGCGATTGGAACATCTGCTTGGCGTGAAACTTTTGGAATTTCAAGATCCAGAGCGCTACTCTGCTCGTTACGCAGTCCTTGTAGAATTCATGTCACCCTGCCTGCCTGCCTCGGCGACCTTTCAACTCCCTCGTCCTGACCGGGGTGGGTGGGCGGAATGCAAATGCTCAAAAGTTGCCATACTGATCCCGGCATGGGAGAGAGAAAGCTCTATCGTACTAGTACTGCTGTAAGTACCGTAGCATCCACGGTTGCGCAGATGATGAGAGAGACCGTCCGGAGTCAAAATCATTGCCAGTATCAATTTCCGAGTCGAGAGTCAATCATTCTCTCTCTCTCTCTCTGTGGGCCCGCGCGCACAATCGAGTATCCAAGCAGGAATGGACGCTCTCGTTGCATCCACACAGATGATCTACGGAGTACGACGTATCCGCCGCCGGCGTAGTGCACACACACGCACGCCATATGCTACGCTCAACCACGCGCTTGAGGAAAGGAAAAGAAAGGGAAGGCTCCTCCGCCCTGTCCCTCATCCTGCTGATCACATGGTGATTATAGGAGTGAAGACGAGCACATACCCCTTGGATTAGACTTGGCATGACCTACTACAGCATATTCCAACTTTAACACCTGATATCAGATATCTTATTCTTTCCCCAGCAGGAACGATCCGCATGCAACATCGTCAAGGTCGGGACGGAAGTAGAGGAGGGCCTCATTTCATCAGCAACTCTAATTGCTCTCGCCTCCGCTCGCGGGCGCGCATGCTCAGACTGCTCTGTGCGGTGGGCACGTCCTTAACCTCGCCTATACCCAGCGGGTCGAGATCGTCTGCCACGCCGAGGGGCTCCGGCTGAGCCGTTAAAGGCTTAAGGTCTGGCTCCGAAGTGTCATTGTCCTTCTCTTGGGGCGTCCGTGAACTCTGCTCCTGTGTCGTAATCGCAGTCACTCTTTGATCCGCATCAGTCGTGCCTTCAGTTTGTTGTTCTTGACCTGGCAGCGGCGTGCCCTTGGCCTCGGCTCCATGAGGGAAGTGATGGATCATGACAGTCGACTGATCAGAAGTTGAGAGAATGTTGGCGGTGCCGGCCTGTGAGTCATCCTTAATAGCTCGGAGGCGGTCGCTCATTATTCTGTCAGGGCTCGGGTTGTTAGACTGCCCGGAGAGGACGCCGTCCTTGCGCGGGGTCGCATCCTCGGACTCGGATGGTCGTGGCGGGGAGTCTGTGATGGGTGTCCGTGATCGCGAAAGAGGTTGTTGCGGCATCGGCGATACGCTCCTTGATCCAGCTGCAGAACGTGCCTTGTCCATCGAAGGAACAGGCAGCTTGGAGCCCTCGGCAGCCTCGTCCTTCGTAGGAGGCGAAGCAGTCAACTCAACAGTCGCCTCACTCGTCTCCACGCCGACGAGCACAGGGGTCCTAGCCCGGGAAACTGGCGCACTGGCAGACGACGAGTATCCAGCTTGTGATGTGGGAACAGAAGTCCATAATTCAGAGCCTTCGGCCTCGCTTGTACCATTGGTCCGACCTGCCGCCATAGGTTGAGGCTTCACATTCATTTCTTCGTCCGTACGTGCAAATAGTTCGTTCCACCATCGGACTTCGTCCGGCCTCGGGAACAAAAGCCTTTCCTTGCCTCGTATATTATCATCGATCGCAGGCTCATATTTGGGGTTGAGAAATTCCTCTTTCCGAGCAAGGAAGTAGTCCCATACACTCCTCGTGCGCTCGTGCAGGCGTAGCTCTCTGCGTTCTCGCTCGTTATCGCCCAGGAAGGTGCCATATTGGCAGGAATAGAGGTGATAAAGGAGCCGGCGGAGAAACCGCTCAGTGAACTCGAAGCGTGTCGGGTGTTGGTACAGGAGCTGATACGTGGCGTCGAGGAACTGGTGGAAAACCGGAGATGTCTCCTTCACTTTGGTGACGAGTTTGTCCTTTTCCTTTTTGTGGGCGCCGGAAACGATTCGCCGAGCGACCTGGGATTCGGAGTCATAATTTGCCGTAGTCGCAGCGTCGGCGTCAGAATCGACATTGATCGACTCCCTGGAGTCGTTGTTCTTGCTGTTCGAGAAAAATCCCTTTGCACTCAGGAAGGCGTTCTCAAACGTTGCCATTGCTCCACTCTTCTGGTCCTTGTCGTCAACGTCGTCGCTGCCTCGGCCGATTCGCTCGTTCTCAATCTGAAACCACTTCTCCGAGCTCAGGAATCCAGACCGGTGCTTGAACATGTGTCCAAAGCTGAGCCAATCCTTCTCCACGAGCACCATAAACCCCTCGAGCGTGCGGTAATAGGGATCCAGACATATTTGGCTGATTGAGGACAGCTGACTCGTCCTGTCCCATCCGTCGCTGCAATGAATGAGTACATGGCTGTGCTGGAGTCCGACTTGTCGAGCAATCAGGGCCGAACCGTCGAGAATGAGGCTGATATGTTTCAACCAGTTGCTTTTTTGCAGTAAGTCCTGATTAGGTCCCAGAGGAGTCAGGTCAGAATCCCTCAGAGCATCTATCACTTTCTGTAGGCTGTCCCGCATGACATGGATGTTGTCGATGCCCAAGTAGGCCTTGGTAGCGAACTTGTAGTTGCTCATATCCTCCGAGCCCATCCCTTGGGTCTGCATCACCAGCGCATTGATCGTTGGGCGTGCATCGACGATCATGTTCCGTTGTTGGGCACCGTATACCAGCGGTCGTTTGTCATCTGAGCCTTCAGGTGCACCGTCATCGCCACGGAAGCGTGAGATGATGGCATCCTCGACCGCTTCAGCATCGGCCTGCGAAACCTGCTCGTCCAGGACCACCGAGCAATTGGTGTCTTTGCTGGACCCTGACTCTTCGCGCTCGGGCGGCGGAGAATTGTACGCCGATAGTGGCCTCTCCGCCCTTGTGGTGTTGAAGATGGCAGCCACGAGTTTTTCATCTTGAATGCTTCTGTTTCCCCTCACCCCAACAAGTGGCTGTGACGAACGAGTAATGGTGCAGTCGTTGACGGGGTGAAGATACGTTAGGACGGGTATCCGTGCCCTGGATCTGTAACGTCCAGCATAGTTCAAGGTGTTGTCGGAGATGTTCGCCGGAACAGCCAGGACCGCAGGGTACGTGGGGGAAAACTGGTAATCCTTGTTGATGTTTGAAATCCTCCAGTTTGTCTGCCTCTTCTCGTCGCCCAGTCCCATCCGCCTCCACTCGCGCATAGGGTCATAGAGAGCCCAGCCTTTGCCCTGGACATCTTTCTCGGGTCCAGTCGGGTGATACGAGAAGGCGTAGAGCTTTTCAATCCCGCTAAGCTTGCACGTCCACGCCTTCACGCTGTCGTAGACGTCCCTTGCTTTCCGATCGTCGTTGAAGTAGAAGCAATAGAAGTTGAAATCGCGGCACCGTAGACGGATGGACGAGGGCTGCCTCGAGGCGGTAGGGCTCGGTCGAAAGGTACAGAAGTGGATGATGGGGTAGGTTATCCAAGTCTCGCGTGGTCGAGCTCGACTTCCGTCGGTCGCAGGAGGAGGGGCATGGACGAAGATGATGTGATGGGGTGTCAAGTGTAGAGTGCCGTTGATTTGCGTCCCACGCCGCGAGAGGGTCACGTCGTCGACCTGTAGAGAGAATCGTCAGCGAGACGGGACCTAGGGATGGTGCAACTGGCCAACCTTCGCGATGCGGGTGCGCTCCATGGCCATCCTGGTGCCGGCTTGACTTGGGGATGTTGTTCTTGCCGAGTTCGCGGGTCCCAGTGACTCAGGCAACGACGACTACGCCAAATTCGGCATCAAAAAATCGTCCGCCGCACCTGTTCTTTCAGCTGTGTCGATCGTGAGCCTAGAGTGCATGAGCAAGTCTCCACGAAGATCGACGTCAGAGCGAGATGCCACGACATGCCACCCGTGTTCCTCGCCCTCGTTAGCGCAGCCTTGTCAGCACTGACTGTACTGCCCGAGGCAAGGCTGTGATGGCGGATCGCTGAAACGGTCAACGAACAGGACACAACTGAACCTCAGGATCACATAGTTTTATTGATTCCCGCTACTCAAACAAGGCGTATTTGCTCACTGGTCACGCGTCGTCTCCGCACCCTCAGTCACTCACGACATGCTGCTCTCTACATGTCGGTTTCGTCCAACATAGATGATTCATGCAACCTTTTCCGTCATGACTAATTGTACAGACCACTCAATCCCCAAATCCCATCCCCTGGGCCTCATATGTAGAAGCATGGGAGGCGCCCCCGTTCATGCATGCTGTCCATTACTTTCGTGGCACTGCTGGCTTCGCAGTTCGCCTTTTCCCAAGATAACGCCTGGCTATGTTCAAAAATAACAAAAGAAACACTTCCAATCATGTCCATTTCTGTCTCAGGGTTAGACATTAAATCCGGATTCAAAGCCATGCTTATGTCCGCGCTCTGGCGTGCATGGGTCGCCATTTCACTTTACAAGAAGTCTTCGATGTTTCGAAATATTTCGGGTCCTTCGCCTTGTTGATGGGGGCTTCTCGGGTCAAACGGTGCTGGTATTTGGTCCCCTGGTGCCGCCAGGTGTACCGATGGTCGTATCTGCGGGGGCAGTAAAACACCTTTTGACGGCTTCTTCATGAGTTTTTGAGTCGCAGCAACGTCCCCGGCTGCCGTGATACCGAATGGTGATGCCATAAATTCAGCAGCCCGAGGTGAAAATAGCGATGGGCTGCTGGGTTCCTCCATCGCTAGATCCATTCTGGGTGAGCTGGTCACGAGTCCCAACCGAGGCGTCTTTGAAGGATTAGGCATGCTCTGAGAGGGCGGCGCGTCGAAGCGCTCTCGAAATGGCAGCGGCCGCGGTGATACGCTTTGTGGGGGACTCTGCGTGCGAGGCGGACTTGGAGTCTCGGCAGCCAGTGCCGGGTCAGGAGTCGTTGCTGGCTCTGGCGAAGATCGTGCGATGCCTCCCAAGATCTGACTGAGCTTGATCGGTGTGGCCACCGCAGTCGGCTCATTCCGCGGGAAAAGAGGCACCGGAGGCAGCTCTTTGTTCAGTCTCAAAGGCGGTGCGGCCTTCGCAAGGGGCGGAGCGATATATGCGCTTTGAGAAACCGGCGCCCGTCCGTCAGATCCAGTGGGAACTCGCCAGGATGACTGCTTGGCAATGGGCGTATCCATGACCGGAGAGCTCGGCGGCCGTATCTGCCACCAGCTTTCTTTGGGGTTGTTGCAATGGTCTCCATAGACATCTTTAACCACCTTTGCCCGGAAATCTGTCAACTGATAGATCAAACTCATGTTGGGGCCGACCCATTGACTTCGCTGTTTGACCGCCATGTACATCGAGTGGAAATCGGGCTGGTAGCCTTTGTAGAGACCATAGGCAATCACCAGGGAAGCTGACCGACTGACGCCCAGCTGACAGTGTATGAGCACTCTTTTGCCCTCTTGGATCCGCTCATCGATTAGTCGACATAGACAATACAGATCCTCCAGTATTTCCGAGTTATGATCCCACGGTACATGCAAGTATTCAGGCGGATTCTTTTGGCCAACCGAGCTCGGTCGAGGGGTGGAAGGCGTAGGCACCTCACTGGATTGAGGCCACTCCCACGCCGACTTGAAGGATAGTTCCGAGATTGCCGTCTGTGGTTCCAGAATCTCCGGCTTCGATGCTTCCCGAAAAGGGTTCTTGATTTCCTTGGCCACATTGATGACCGTGTCGAACTTGCTCGCCTCCTCCGCCGTGGGTTCGAGATACAAATACACTCCACTGTCGTAGATCAGTACTGGTCCCTTGGGATAACCCTTTTCCTGAGTTTCCTGAGATTTCTGCGGTCGATGTATTTCGTCCTCCTCCTTCAACTCGGGGAGCTGACCATTGGCCGAATTGCCCGAACTACTTGAATCCGAGCCTTGACCGGAGATCACAATGCCCGAGGCAGGAAGGTGGAGAAACAGGCCGCCCGGCGGTTGTTTCTTGGGCGACGCTAACGAGGCGAGCGCCGGCGACGAAGCCATGTGGTGTAACGTGGGCCGGAAGCTGGGCGTTGGGGGGACGTCCAATGCCCTATTGAAGGTTAATTGTTGAAATCCAGGAGTCCGGATGGTCAGATTTGTCGGCTTCTTCCGCCCTGTTCTAGGCGCGTCCTTCGAGGGTGACGTGGGTGCGGAAAATGCGTGTGACTCGAACCCATGCGAAGTCGCGGGCCGTGAGAGGACTACGGCGCCCATGTTCAGCGATAGGTTCTTGACATTCTTGGGAGCGTCAGGGATTAACCCGGGCTTCGATGGCTCTTCTCTGGGAGGCGGTATGCTCTGCGGCGGCGGGTTTCGCGGCGGTTCTATTGATGGTTTGATCATTATGTTCCGGAACGGAGAGACTGGAGCATTCGATGAGGCTGACTCGGGAGACGATCCCGGGGAGGAGTCTGTTATGACGGGAGAGTCAAAGGTGGAGTTGGTGTTTGTGGGTGAGGAGTCTGTTGAAGTCGAGGTGATAGAAGTGACGCTGTCGCGATGATGCAGAGAAAGAGCAGAGCGGCGGATAGGAGCCTCGGAAGGAGGGTTTGCGTCCGTGACCAGGAACTGGGTGTCGCTGTCTGGTATCGAGCCGGTGGCAGCAGCCAGTTCTTCCATATCCTTCAGAAGGCTTGACTCGGGTTTACCAACGACTGACATGAAGGACGGAAACGGGGTTGACATGACCGAGCCGATCTCGACCTGGGGCATATTCGAGTATTTGGTCGGATAAAGAGGAGGCCGCCGCTTGGTGACAGGAGCGGTGAATTGGCAGGATTCAAGGCAGGCTATCGACGAGGCTGAGGGTGTCGAAGCATGGCGCACGCAGCGGCGGATTGTGCTCGTGATATCTTGGTAATCGTTGGCCAGATCAAATGATCTCTTGCGCTGGTGGCGGTCAGTGAGGCAGTCCATTGAGTCTCTCAGCACAGTGGTGGGCAGTGGTGACAGAGGACGGTGGGAGAATCATTGCACCACCGCATCGGCGAAGTTAAGGTCAGAGGGGAAATGGTGGAACTGACGTACAACGGAGACGTGGTCAAAGTTGTGGTCTCAAAACAAATAGTCCCAGTTGAAGAGTAGCGCAAACAACGGTCAAAGAGAGAGAGTGTAGCAGCTGCCTTGTCCCTGTTGCGAGTGTTTGCTGGAGGTGCCTCCCAGGAGTTTCAGATTCAGCGCGTCCCCAGTTTATCCAACGTGTTGCGGCTGTGCCTCAACCCCGACTCCACCGAGTCACAGAAATGCGTAATACGGATTTGGGACTGTGGGAACAGACTACCTCGCCGTGAAACGTGTGCTGGTGGCCGCGCAGGAGAGGACGAGTGCCGACTATCGAAATGCGACCGGGTGGTCTATAAAGTCGAGGTCGCAGAGATGGAGGGGAGCGCGAGGACTGACTTGTCGGCGGCGGCGGCTTCGTGCAAATCAGAGCAGGTTGTGAGATCGCTGGCGGCAACGCAAAAGTGGATTGGGACCTTGCGACAAGGACGGGGTGGTTCGAGGAGAGGGACGAGAGGGTAGGGTACCTGGTGGGCCGCTACCTCGACCCAACCGACTGGCAAATGGCCATGCAGGAAACACGCGGATGGCGCAATTAAGCCAGACCGACCAACTGGTGGAGATGCGCCGGTACTTCAAAGACTTGCCCGGGGGTTTTCTATGAGCCCAAGTTGCGCAGGCTGGAACTGAGGAGGATGTGGGCGTGTTGGGATCTGGCAAGCTGCGCTCCTGCCAGTCAGCGCTTCTCTGCTGCACTCCCTCGGCGCTTGGACAAGATTCCAGGTCTGCTGCAACAGGCGAATCACCAGGGCCGCCCGGGTCAGGGCCGTGGCAGTACCAAGCCGCGGTTGGTTGGTCGTTGATTTGAGCCACAGGCCTGAAACGCATGCAGCCCCGGGTGAACTTATTTTAGAAACAAATTTGCCGCCTGGAGCTCGCGGTGCCGGATGCGGGCGAAGGGGCACATTTAGGCACGCCTCGGGTCTCGGGCCTTGATTCTCGACAGAAATAATATCGTGCATGGTGAACTGACGAGGAGCTATTTATTGTTGCTTCAGATGTCAATAGTGCACCGCGTCGCTGGTACATTACTCCATAGTCTCGAACAATCCAGCGCAGGTGGCATCGTCGATGTCTCCCTCGGGAGAACAAAGGAACCAGCGCATCAGAGTCGGCGCATGAGACCTGCAAGATTGCCACGGCGTTTCAGATTGCTACCCCCCAAGCACCCAGGGCGCCACGCCGTCAAGGCTGACTGTAGCAGGCTGCAGAAGCGTCTTCCAAATATGGCATGCCGATACAACCTGCTCATTACAGCACACTGCACGGAGTAAGGAGTAGCTGAGAATAACTACGGGCACTGGACGCTTTTCTGTCTTCTCAGCTTTGCTGTTGTCACATCATGTTGGGAGGGGTACGAGAAGTGTTCCGAATATACTGCCCATGAGGTAATCTTCCCGGCGTCTTTCCACCGTCAGGCGACCGGTCTTACCACTGACACCGCCTTGGGTGGTCGACGATCGGCTCATCTACTATCGACAGCATTTATAGCCCCCAGAACTTCGTGTTCGGTTACCGACGAAGAAAACAACGAAAGCAACGTGGCCTCAAGTCTCTCGCATGGAGTGCGGCTCCCCAGCAAGCGCTGAACATGGGGCATGCCGAAGCGAAATCAACAAATGGGCCTGACTTGCTAGCGGCATTGCCGCTTCGCCTTGAGAAGTCGATGTTCGAACTGCGAAGCTCGTTCTATGCGAGCTCAATCGAAGAATTGTCATTGTGGGTAAGCAATTGTGTCTCCCATTCGGAGTACAGTCCGTGGTATCTTCCCTATCTTCGAAGCATCCGAACTCCAATTGTCGATAGTGTGTGATGCCATGTTTTTTTTTGTCTTCCTGGACGCCGTGGATCTTTTTTGCCATCATCATTCATTCTTGTTCTTCATTCTCCCAGACGCCGCTGGGTATCATGCTTGGTCCTTGCTATCCAAATCCCGTCGCCATATCCATGTTTGAACAAAGAAGTGGTAAGTTGCTCTGAAGATATAGTCTATGAAGAAAGTGAAGAGAGAACCGCCCAAGCCGTGACGCCAATTTTTCCGTTCTCAGTTGCCCCGGTCTCCTCCCTCTTCAATGGGCACTCCCTTGGGATTTATTCTTCACATACATCTCCCCGATGCTGGGCTTCACCTTGTGGTTGACCTTGTTTCGGGCACTCATGGCCGCCGAGTAATGTGAAAAGGAAAACGAGGACCAGTCTCGTTGAGTCCTAGTCGGGCTTGACACCTCAACCACCCCCTTGGTCAGCTTTCTTTGGGGCTTGTCGTATGTGAAGATTTCGTCAAAATCAAAGTCCTTTGACGACAGGTCGAGTGCATCGAACTTGGTGGCGGCCTTGTCTACCAGCACTCGCTCTGCTTCTGATAACGATATGTCAAAGCTGGCCGTGCGGGCATATGGTACCAGCTGGACTCTAGGAGAGCTGCCGGGAGTGGTAGGTGATGTTGAATGAGTGGAGGACGAAGAGCCCTTTCTCTCGATCGTGGTTGACAAGCGGCCGGAGTATGCATCCGTGGACCGGGGGCTCTCCGGCGGCGATCGGGATGTCGGATGACGAAGGGCAGCCATGGCTGAGGTCCTGAACAAGAGATCTGCCTGGTGCTACCAGACAGGTGAAGAGGGGCTTGGAGAGGAGGTCGGAGGTTATGTACCAGAGTCCAGGACTGGAAACTTCGCAAGGACGGGCACGATTTTGCGACGCCCGACGTGAGGAATGCTCCAGGCCGTCCGCACTGGCTCAGTCGCAGTGGTCGGGATGAACTGTACACTGGACGAATGCAAATGGCCGAGAATGCACAAGGACACCGGAATCTTGATGTCACTCGTGTTTCGTGTTCTCCACAGGTACCACGTAGCGACAAGGAAAGGGATCTGCCTTCCCCGGTGTCTTACGTGTGCTGGATGCACTCTGATTCTAGTCCCCTGATTCTGTCCCTGTATTGGGTGGAAGGTGGAATGCGTGGAGGATCGAGAATCGAGGTCATGCTTCGTGCCTTATATCTGCGAGCGTGGAGCGGTATCGGGTTTGGCAGACAAGGCGGAAACTGAGGACAAAGACCATTCCTCAGACAGCATGCAATGGCTATTGGATATTGCGACATTAAAAGGACGAATTAACGCCCACGGTGCTCAACCTGCTCACAGTGGCCCTTTTAAGGTGCTCATCTCGTCTCCGCTGCCATTTGAATCGCTGGGCATGGCTCGAGAATTGATGTGAATGGCGTGTTCAGGCAAACGAGTTTCCACCGCTTTCTGCCCCTCAAGCGTAGCCACCAGCAAATGCAAAAGTCCGCGCTGCCGTGATATTTGTTAGTCATAAATCGACGGACCCGTGGCCATAGAATGGCATGATCGAGGACTCGTGGTGCGTCCTGCTTGGCTGGTGCAGGCAGATTTTGCTCTGCTTGGCCGTCTCCCCCAAGGAAGAACCTTACGCTGCACACGCCCTCCTCGGGTCTCCTCACTGGTGCATGTGGACGCACTCATTGGGCCTGTTGCCCCCCAGCGTGCCAGCTCCTGCGCCGACCCTGCCCAATCATGAAACTACGTGGCTGCGGCACACCAAATCCGACCGGATCAACTAGCACCAGTGTTCAAGAAGCATTACCGCACCGGGAAAGAACGCTATCATTCTCAAGTGGCCCCTTGTAACCCGTTCTGGACCCGGCAACGCTCAAATCTGCTGGCGTCTGGGGTTAATGATTCAGAAGGACTGCCTTCTGTCTATTCAGCTGTACAAGTATGATACAATCTGGTGATGATTCATCGTCATTCTATCAGGGTTCAACGCTCTGGCCAGAACCGTGTCTCTCCAATGGCGCATTATGGTCCAATATTTGCCCCGATGGTGCAATGTCCCGGGAGCCTCGCGCTTCCGGGGTATCTCTCATACTCACGTTTCGTTCTGCTTTGGCTGCTCGGAGTCGGCTGCTCACACTGCTGATCCTGCTGGTGAATCCCAGGCTTCTTCGCGTATTTGGAGGGCGAGGGGCAACAGGGATCTCGGGTGTGGCCTCAATAGGGCTGGAACTAACGGCTGGCACGATCGATATTCGTCCCCAAGGCTCCTTCGGCGTGACGGGAGTGTGATCTGGATTGCCGACACTGCTTGTATTGGATGAGAGATTGCCGTATTTGCGTCTGGGCACTAGATGAGTGCTGATGTGTGCCGGGAGTTGGCTCCTGGTCGCCGAATTTGGCTCGGCCGTGGAAGGTATGGGATGTTGAGGCATTGGGTGTTGAGCCGTGTATTCTCTCGAGTATGCTGCTCGATCTCTTGCAGCCTGTCGATACGTGCTTACTTCGGTCATCGCTCTGCTGACCGGGCGGACAGAAGGGCTGCTCTCCTCATCGTCAGTAGCACCGTCCACACTATAGCCGGGGGTCCGCCTGCTGCGAACCAGGGAAGTGGTGCGGCCTAGGCGTGAGGAGGAAGATGTTGGCATCGGCGGCAGCGCTGTAGGGGGTGTCTGATACGTAATTTCGGGTGGTGTTGCTTGTGGGTTCAAGGCAGGTCCGAGATGCGTGCTGGTACGTCGAGCTTCTAGACGGGACTGAACTCGAGCGGCGACTGGGGGCCGATCGTTGGGTTCATTGCTGTACCGACGGCTTCGCAGAGCAGGTAAGGGCTGGTAAGCATCGCGACTACCAGGTCTCGTTACTGGTTGAGGGGGCTGCTTGTTATCTGCTAGAATTGCAATCGCCAGCTCTGTCAGACTCCTGCACATACTCTCTGTTCGACGACGTATCTGTCGTTCAGATATCGCAGCGACGCCAACAGTACTCGCGCCAGCACTGTGTCCTTCGGGATTCATCATCATGGACAGTTGCAACGCATCTTGTGCGGTCGCCTGCAGTTTCTGATAGACCTCGTTGCTAAGAACGGCTTTGGCATTACCAAGTGCCTCGTGAAGATTCGGGTGAACATTGGATGGGATCCCTTCAATCGCGGATGTCAGTTGGGGCGCTGCTGACGGCTTGTGCTTCGGAGAAGAAGACATGGTGGTGGCTGCGGTGGTCGCAGTTTTCGGTCTCTCGGAGGTGCTCATTGCCGCAGCGGAGGATGGGGGCAACTTCCCAGTCAATTCCAGTTTCTTGATGCGCGACTTCAGATCGTCTAGCTCATCCCATACCGTCGAGGGTGCGGTTGTGGAGATGGTTGACTCTGTTGCGTTGTGGTCAGGCATCCGAGGACGATCAAGGAACGCCCCGCCGTCTGAAACAAGGCGACTGTTGCGTGCTGTGCTCGGACGAGAATATGTGCGAGCTGGTTCAGCATTTGTGGTCGTGTTTGAATTGGTGTTGGAATATCGCCTTGAAATGGTTCTTCGAGGCGCATCGGCGGTGTGAGAGCTTTGGGTGTCGAGGCCGCCGGTTCGAAGTGCAGTGTCCTGGGTGTATGTCCGTGAAAACGTGCCTGGCACGTGTTGCCCGAGAGAAGAACGCTTGCTGTAGTAGTTTAGAGCCTCTGACCGACCAGACACACTGGTAGTATCGAACCGCTCCTGGATTGGAGACGACTTGTAGCCTGTGGACGGCCTGGTGCTGGTAAAGAAGGGGAGTGAAACTCGAGACCGTCTCTTTTCGAGTTTGCCTTGAGCCTGTCCACCACTCCGGGAGGCGTCAGTCCTTGCAATGTTCAGAAACAGATCCTCGCTCTTCTTTTCATCACTGCTCGAGCCTTTGCTGTCTTCCTCCGAGGCCGCCGGTCGCAGGAGATGGGGTTCTCTATTCTCCTTCTCCTGCGAATTGGTGGCGTCTGTGGTCGGCATCACGTTGTCTTTGCTCATAGCTGAGCTAGGCGTCAGGACACTCCCAGTATCTGTCGTCTCCGGGCTAGAAACCTCCTGAGCCGAGACCTCGTCCGCAGAGGACGCGGTCGTCGATGGCGTCGCGTCGAATTTCACGGGTGATAGACGCGCTGGAGCAGGTTCGGGCGAGGCAGATCGATCATCGGGCTTCGAGGGGGGTGGATCGCGTGGGGATGTGGCAGGAGACAGGTCGCGCTTGTTTCTGGTAGGGGATTCTTCGCGCGAGGGACTGGTTGCAGATCTTGAGGTTGCACTGCGATCCAGTCTGATTCGATCTTGCGAGAGCGTTCGCTGAGTACTGTACGAGGGAGGCGGACCTAACGTAGTTTCGACGCCGTAGCTACTGTGGGATGCGGGAGGTCTCTTCTGAGATGGGGAGCGCTGGAGCGAATTCGAGTTGGTCCGCCGCAAGGGGGTGGTGGAGGTGGACTGAACGATGCCCGAAGAGGAAGACGGTCGGCGGTCGTCGTTGTTGGGCTCGGGGTCGGCGTCGAGGGAGAGACTGTTGAAGGAAGGAACACTGGTGGTTTTGGAAATGCCTACTAGCCTGCGCATTCCAGGTGACGGGACACTGTGTGTAGCATTGGATGTTAATTTGGGCTTCTTGCGGAGTGGCGGGCGGAATGTCAAGTCCTCTTCGACTTCGGCAAGGCGGGCTGGGTACAGACGCGGGAAGTGAGGCCCCTGCGAGAATGCTTCTGTGACGCGACCATTAACCTCATGACGGCTTCGTGACGCTGACGTTGATGCTGTTGGATCTAGTGTATAGTAGGGCACAGAATAACGAGTATGGGCCTGGAGATGTTGATGTGTGCGAGGTGCGGCAGAAGATGAAGCTGGGTTGTCCATCCGTCGACCAGTTGCGCATCTGATAATCCTTAATTAATCTCCCCTCGGCCTCGCTTGTTTCTGAAACCCGCCTACGCCAGCTCCCTCAACACCATTTCCTGATCGCAGGAAAGTCGAAATCCTCGAGGCCTGGCGTCCTCTGGGTACGGAGCATTGGGCGAGAAAAGAGAGCAAGATGCCACGGTGTGGCTCCTGCTACTTAATGTACCAAATCTGCCTCATTTCTCTAGCACGCGTCGGAAGATATGTGACGAGAATGTGACGCCTCAGGAAGCGTGCGTCTCTGCTCGTGTCGCTTCTCACTCTCACACAGAGCCACATCCCGGGGATGCTGATTCGACTCGGTAGACATGTCGCCCAAGCTCCCATTCCACCAGTTCAAACAGACTAACAGCCACTATCCCAGTTCAAGGAAAACGCCCTCGTACACCCCCGAACCAGTTTGATCATCGGGCGCACCCCTATTTCCTCGTCCCCGCCGCCGACGATCATCCTCACGCTCGGTCCAGCAACTTCGACGAGGAGGCCTTCACTCGAGAAGCTCTGATTTCCTCGCTCTATGCACTCCCTCCTTGCATTCCGAACACCTAAATTGGCCACTGCTCCCGCCGTTGATCTGGGCTGGACGGTTGTCTGAATGAGCCATCTTCTTACGTGCGTCGCCCGGGCGTTCGGATATGCATGATCTGCGTCGTGAGCTACTGCAAGGAACAAACCTCGCGCCATGCACGAACCCCTCGGTTTTGCCACTCGATTTATTCCGAGGCCATGCTGAGCATGGCTGGCAGCCGTGGAGTAGTGGTGAGAGCGACCGACGGTGAAGGTGTGACGAGAGCTCTTCCGGGCCGCAAGAATGAGTCACTCGTGGCTGCGTTGCCTATGTGAATAAATACACAACAGGGACATTCCTCGACGGACTTGGCCCCCTACTTTCTCATTGTCTGTATCCTTATCCCACAGAATGACCACTAGACGAACCCGCATCGTCTGTATATCCGACACACACAACCAAACCCCAAAGCTACCCTCTGGAGACATCCTCATCCATGCAGGGGATCTTAGCAACCAAGGCACGTTCTCGGAGCTGCAAAAGACGGTTGAGTGGATCAAGCAATCGAAGTTTCAGCTCAAAATCATTGTCTGTGGGAATCACGACATCACTTGCGATGAGGGGTTCTACCAGCAGTATGGGGGCTACTTCCATAATAAAAGAATCGAAGACACTCGACGCTGCAAGGATCTTTTCAAATCAGACCCATCCATCGTTTACCTGAATCACGAAGCAAGGCAAGTCACCATCAAGCACGAGGACGGGCAACAGTCGAAGCTGAAGGTCTTTGGTTCGCCATATTCGCCAGCACATGGCTTCTGGGCATTTGGATACTCGACAGAATCCGCTTCCCAGTTATGGGATCAGATCCCACTAGACTCGGACATCGTGGTCACCCATACACCCGCCAAGTATCATCGTGATGAATGTGGCAAGCGTGGCACCGCTGGATGTGAAATCCTTCGCCAAACATTGTGGAGAGTCCGGCCCCGCCTGTTTGTGTGCGGGCATATTCATGAGGCACATGGCGTAGAGATAGTGAACTGGGACCTGTCTTGTCTTAACGTCCGATTCAAACAGCGGAGCGTTCGAAAATGCGCTGACCCTGAGCCCAGTTCAAAGAAGCAGTTCAAAGTTGATCTGTCCTCCCGGGCCAAGTCGCTGGCCTTGAAGAATGACGGGAGCATTGGCGATCTTGTTCCACCAACCAAGGTCTGCAAGCTTCGAGGTGCCGAAGTCGACGGCCCTGCCGACTGGGCCGTGACTGGTCAGCACGGCTACGGCGCAACAGACGACGGGCCTTCTGATGCGGCAGATGAGCAGGAGTATACTGCAAGTGCGCAGGACGGCGACACAGCCTTACTGCCCGACATTCCGTGCCCTCCGACACCCCCATTTCCCGACTTCGAAAAGGCCGAGCGTCCTGCTCCATACAAGGCAGACGCTTCTCGTTCGAGCCATTTAGGGACACGTGGTCAGGGTGGGCCAGCATCGAATCCTCGGTCTGACCAAGAAGCGCTATCTGGTCGAGAAGGGAGGGAAGAGACTTGCATTGTGAATGCGGCATTCATGGCATCCAACTTTCCGCACAAAAGTGGAAAGAGATTTCATAAGCCTATTGTGATTGACCTGGACTTGCCGGTCATGGATGGGAAAGAGGACTATCTCATAACAGAGCAGGGGAATACATAACGTCTGATACCCTTCCCGGTGTTTCGAGCTTGACATCAAGGATGGCTTGGAGCGAAAGAGCCTGTTTGAATACTTGAAAAGAGTCACCGAACCTCTCGCAAAGACACCAATTGGGATTTTCCACCGCACTCTTGACTCTTCGTCCACGGTCTGGATTCTTCTTTAAGTCACTTGAAGACTCCATGAAGACATCCCCGAAAAGGCTCTATCGATGGGCTCTCAAAGACAGGTGGTTTCAGGCCCCCGAATATTGCTACGGAAAGCATCGCCATCAACCAGGGCAATTACTGTACGAAAGGTATTAGTATCACCGAATAGAGAATATGAGAATCACGACGCGGCAGATGTGCAACTTCCCATGTCCAAAAGTATGATGACCCTTTGTCGCTCAACAGATGGCCTAAGTCCCTCGAGAGAATGCCATTGGAGCCACGTCGTCGCGGTTATCCTCTTCCTACAAGACTTCTTTCCCTGCCATTGGAGCAAAGTAAGGCCTCAACGACCAGCAATGGTCCCTGATCTTCTGCCAACGGAAGACCCATCTGCATCGCTCAAAACACGGCAAACTCTTATCAGCCAAACCCAATACCACAATCCCCATGTTGGGCAGCATGGCCCTTGTCATTGAGAGGCCCGCACGGTCAGCACTGTCTTCTGCCTCAGGCACAGTCTCACGTCTCTCAGATTTCCCGATCCAACCGGATACAGACTTCGGTTTCTCGAGCATCATTCATCGAAACAGAGATTGGGGGACCCCTTCGACGTCGAAAGAAGGCCTGATGACGGATGTCGCACCACCATGATTGCAGGACCGTCCCCTTGTGCGCACTCGAGGGTCACTGGATTCAACGAAGACCAGGACTAGCCTCGAGAAGCTGACATTCCTTCTCGAGCCTGCTGTCGATGCCTCAGTCTCCCATGGCAACGTCTCGCCAAAGACTATACGACGGCTATAGCCGGAAATGACAGTCAGCAATACAGCCATGCTAGAAACTGTTCCTACGGCCGCGGGAGCCGCAGGAACACTCGCCACCTTCCGCGCCAGGCACAGTCTCACTCGTTTCCCGACCTCTGAGCTCATCCAAGACCTCCGCCGCGACGTCAGCCATGGGGATATTCACCCCGCTCGCGAATGTTCTCGCGGAATTCGCCGCAGGGATTCGAGCTCCTCGCTTTTTTTTCATGGGTGATTGAGGCAAACCATAGACGTGGCGAGAACTACCTTCGCACAGCAACCCAGCCCGCGGTGTTGTGATGAGATGAGATGAGGTGTAATCGGGGAACAGCGGAGAATGAGCCCTGTAGCTGCAAAGAGCATTTCCGATCCTTCGTCCCTCCCTCACTGGGAATTCGTGAGATGAGTAACGGCACGGTGGCTAGCTACACAAACTAGCAGAGTTTTGATATTGGTGGCTGAGTTGACAATGGCTCCGACTCGGAGCACCGGTCGTGGCTTGCGGGATAGCGGCAAGCAAGCAGACAAGACATGCTGCTCATGGATTTAACAAAGTTATATTTCCTGTTCGTGACAAAGGAGAAGACATCGGCGGTCAGCCAGTCCGCTGTGTGCGCTGTACGCACTTCCGCAGCCCATATTCCCTCTTCCCTATTCCAAATCCCGTATTTCCTATCTCAGCAAACCCCCTTGTCCTTGTATTCAACGGGAGCGAAAGGCCGTAAATTTATATCAGACCTAATCATATCACGATCCACCCTCCGTAACTCATAAAGTCAAAGGCGCGAATATCGCTATACCGACTTCTGCTCTGTGTTTGTCTCTCCCTCTGAGTCCTCTGTACACGGTCGGGCTGATACGCGCCATAGAGAGGATCAATCTGGCTCCAGGCCTGGGCTGTCGACACGCGCTCTCTACTCCTGCCCTTGTCCCCGTCCCTATCGCTATCTCGGTTTTGGCGGCGTTCTTCCCTCTCACGCTGACATTCTCCGATCGTCGGCGTCGTGCCCGTGGCGATGTCATGATCCGTGATCGTGACCACGGGGCTCTCGACGCCTTGCCTCCTCTCTCGCCGGGGTCGTGACTGTGGTCTTGCCGCTGGAGGTGGAGGTGCCAGCGACGGGGCATAAAACTCCATGGATGAGAGAGGAATGCTTAGGTCTGAGCGGATGGCTCCACTGCGGAGGTTGAGGTCTGTTTCGATCCCAAGGGTCGAGGTGCTCCAGTTGACGTCGCCGGTCTTGATCTCCTCGAGCGGGGACCGAGACGCTGGAGGGGATGTGGGTCTGGGGCGTCGTTCGTCCATACAGCATCCCAGGCCGACGATGTAGGCCATCTTGCCCCATGGGCTTTTGGCGCGTCGAGGTGCAGGGCTGGCCCCCGTCTCGATGACTTGCGTGACCATCTTCAGAAGCCGGTGTACCACACGACACCGACGCTTCTTCCCTGGGGATAGGCACTGAAGGCGCGTCCGAGACTTTCGACCGCTCTACGGCCCCAGCGACGAACCCGTCGTTCCTCTTTGATGGACTCCGTCGAGCTCGACGAGGTAGACGATGACCTGCTGGTAATGCGGGAGAACCTGGACGACTTGCTGAAGCTTGACGACTGAGTCGCTGTCGACGCCTGCGTAGGTCGGCGGTTGTTTCGGAAGTATGAGCGTGCGGACGTTGATGCTGCTTCTGACGGAGATTGTGGAGTTGACTCCCGGTTGTAGGAAACTGGTTGGTGCTGAGATGGAAGGTGCGATGGGAATGAGGACATAAATGTCATGTTCTTGTCTTTGTCCCGCGAGCTTTTGGTCGAAGCAGAGCTGGCCTCCGAGATTGTCTCAAAGGAGGTCCGTCGAGGGAGTCGGGTGATGGTCGAGTTCCGGAGGACTGACTCTTGCACGAAGCAGGCTTGCATAGATGGGATGTATAGGGCGTGGTCTTCAAACAGGGATATGACTGTGCACCGGGCCGCTGAGGTGGCTCTTATTGACTACCAGTGCCTCTGACCTAGTGAGATAAAATGACATTGAAAGGGCTCACGAGGAGGGAGAGTCTGGATACAGAGCGAAGGTGTCACATTAATATCCCTAGGAACCAAAGGAATTGGCAACGACCCCCGTTGACGCCTGCCCACACAGACTAAAGGATGATAATTGTCAGGCCCAACCCGTCTGGACCACCCTCCTTGTGAGCATGGCGGACGATCATCAAGAGCACACATCCAGCGATAGAGCCGCAGATCCCCACGGGTTGGGCCCAAAGCTGTGGATGTGAGGGCGACACGCAAGCTCCTCCGCGCTCGGAATTGTCAAAAGTGCTACCCAGTGGCCACACGGTTCGACAGCCGTGAAGTTGAAGGCTGATTAAGGAAATGAGGGCGCGGATGAGCTAAGCGGCGGCCTGACGTGAGATCCAACTTCATCACCCGAAACGGTCCCGGTGTGATAGGTCAGGTCGAAGAAATCCTCCCGTGGGTTTCAAGCTGGCACTATGGGGGCCAGGAAATCTCTGAATGTGGTACGAGCAGGAGATAAGCCAGCGTGGTAGCACCAATGCGTTGTCTGTAATCGTGCAAAATGTTACGAGTCCAGTTGATCAGAGCACACGTCTCCTCAGGCCCAGAGCGACATACCATCCACCGTGCCAGGCAGAACACTGGTACACCCAGTTTCAAAGACAAAGTCTGTTTGCAGCTTGTGTCAAATATCGCAAAGTGATGCAACCTGGACATACAAGGACGCCTGATCGACGGCGGCGAGCCATTAGCTCGCAATACTCAAGGGATTCAGGTTGCGTGCCAATCATCCGTCCTCTCAATGGATTCAAGTTTGAAAGTAAGAAACTCCTTTTCCATCACTCCGTACCCAGAATGTCGTTGAAACCGTGACAACTTCTGCATGGTCGCTTCTGGACCAATTGTAGAGGTGAGAACTTTCGTTGTATGGCCACACTTGCTGGGAAAGTCCCCGAGGGCCAAGCTCAAAATGTCCCGAATTGGCCCTTTTCGATGGGCTTTCCCCGGTCTGAGAAGAAGCCGGCTTGCTTGATATGTGTAGGCTTCCCCGTCTTCTCATCGAAGAGGTTGAAGCCGAAATTGGCCGCATGAGGTGGTGTGTAGAGGTGGAGGGATACTGCCACCTCCTCATTCGACGGGTTTGATATCTTGTGAAGACCAATCTTATCCGATATGTACGTGACCTCATTCTCGCGGTATAAGGTCTCTTTGACGACCTGCGGTGGAGTCGAAGTGCCGCTCGAGGCCCCCGGTTCGGTCGCACACTCGGGTAGGGCGTACAGTGTTTCCTTGAGACTCCCTTTCAGAATCTTCATCACACAATGAGCGTCCGCATGGTCGTGTATCGGGCTGCATCGCCCCGGATTCCACACAATAACCAGCAAGTTGGATTTCCCGTTGCCTTCGTCCACGAGATTGCGCGTATAGTTCCGGCTTGGGTCTGCAAAGGCGTAGGGACGCCAGTGGTTCTCCTTTGAGACATATTGCTGCATCAGCAGAATCAGGTCGTTTTCGTCCACATCATCGGAGTTTATGCCCGAGGAAGGCCCAAGCACATCGGAGAGCGCATGAACGAGATGGTGGAAGTCATCGTTGGGATTGATGAGACCGAAACTATCGTGGTGCTGAGATGGGTAGAGCTGAGGTTGGCTGTTGTGAGCGCCAGTCGAGCTCGGCAGGAGTTGAAAAGAGAGCATAGTTGGTGGTATCTTCAACGGCAAATATTGAGGATAGCAAATTCCTGGAGGTGTAGAGAGTAGAAAAAAAGGAAGATGTTGAGCGTGAAGGAAGAAGGGTGAGCAATGAAACAAGCAGTTGGAGCGGTGTGCGACCTGGGCTCATGCGTTAGATAAGAGATGCACAATCAACGTAGGCCGTCTGCATGCAAGCACTGGGTGGCCGTGGAGGAATGCAGTAGACTCAATGTACCGATCTCCCCAAGGACATTGGGACGAAAGGCGCGGTCTCATGACACGTTGCGGAGAAGATGACAAGAAGGTAATGTTCCTGTTGTTCTGACTCACGGAAATGTCCTCGAGGGACACCTCCGGGAGACCGCCATTGCACAGATGGAAGCTTAAACTGTCGCCTCGTATCTAAGGATACCGCCCTCTGGAAAGGCCAATGAGGTTGGCGAGAGGGTGGATGGCTCGGGCTTGTCGGGGTTCAAAAGGGCCGTCAATGGGC
This sequence comes from Phialophora macrospora, assembly GCA_000835435.1. Taxonomy (NCBI): domain Eukaryota; kingdom Fungi; phylum Ascomycota; class Eurotiomycetes; order Chaetothyriales; family Herpotrichiellaceae; genus Phialophora; species Phialophora macrospora. Next base: position 5,782,724 of record KN846956.1, on the reverse strand, counting down.
GATCGAGATTGGTGGAGGCTCGGCTGAGCAGTTTTTGAGCGGCGATACAAAGCCTCGATGGAAAACGAAGGAAAAATGAGATTTTTCGTGGGATAAAGCGACGACGAGGTCTGACGAGGCTGCGGAGGAGATGATATCCGAACATACGAGGACGACGAACGAGGCATCAGAGAATGCTTCGAATTTCACGGCCGGCTCATTCAATTAATGGAACGAGGAGCAAGTGTCTCATTGCTCAATGATGGCGCCATCATTGACCAATGAGCGTCGATTAAGTTTTATCGGCATCTCTAGCCGGAGCCCGTTAATACTTGCCGTGAGTACCACACGTGGTGCACACACACGGAAATGGCATTTGGGCATTCAATTTACCACCCACCACCGTCCTCGTATTTTTGCTGGACGTCGCCGCCAGTCACACCGTCATAACTGAGGGTTGGGAAGACGATTCGATACTCGTACATCCGGCCCTAAGACTGCAACAAACGCCACCCACCTGCGAGGAGCCTCGGCAAACCTGCTGCGTGTCTTGCACCAGCCCATGACGCAACTTGGGATTTTCCTCGAGCGCAAAGGACTGTCGCACAGCATACGACTATTGATTCCTTTGACCCGTGGTTCCATCTGCGCGTCCATTCCCATCTTCAGGTCTCAGACCCCCCTCTCCCCCTCGACGCTCGCCTGGACTCATCAGCCATCCATCACCTTCCTCATTTCGACATTCCTCCGAGACCGGTAATTGTCCCCATCTGGCCACTGGATTTAGACCTTCACCATGGCGACCACGGTAGACAAGATCAAGGAGATCGAGCTCGAAATGGCTCGGACTCAGAAGAACAAAGCCACCTCTTTCCATCTGGGCCAGCTGAAGGCCAAGTTGGCGAAATTGAAGAGGGAACTCCTGACACCGTCATCCTCGGGCGGGGGAGGTGGCAGCGGTTTCGACGTTGCCAGGACCGGCGTGGCTTCCGTTGGCTTTATTGGGTTCCCCTCCGTTGGAAAGTCGACCCTGATGAGTCGTTTGACTGGCCAGCACTCTGAAGCCGCGGCCTATGAATTCACAACTCTGACCACCGTTCCCGGACAGGTCATGTACAACGGGGCGGCAATTCAGATGCTTGACTTGCCCGGTATTATTCAGGGAGCTAAAGACGGCAAGGGGCGTGGTCGTCAGGTAATTGCCGTCGCCAAAACATGCCATCTGATCTTCATCGTCCTCGATGTCAACAAGCCACTCACGGACAAGAGGGTCATCGAGTCCGAACTGGAGGGGTTCGGAATTCGAATCAACAAGGAGCCTCCCAATATCGTGTTCAAGAAGAAGGACAAGGGGGGCCTGAACATCACAAGCACTGTTCCGCTCACCCACATTGACCATGACGAGATCAAAGCCGTCATGAATGAGTACCGTATCTCCTCGGCTGACATCGCGATCCGGTGCGATGCTACAATCGATGATTTGATCGACGTCCTAGAGGCGAAGAGCAGGAGTTACATCCCGGTGATTTACGCGCTCAACAAAATCGACTCTATAACGATAGAAGAATTGGACTTGCTGTATCGGATTCCGAATGCCGTTCCTATCAGTTCCGAGCATGGCTGGAACATTGACGAGCTGCTGGAACAGATGTGGGAGAAATTGCAACTCAAGCGCGTCTACACGAAACCTAAAGGCAAGCAGCCCGACTATACTGCTCCCGTCGTCCTGAGGAAGAATGCCTCGACCGTTGAGGACTTCGTAAGCTGAGACAACGCTCCCGTGAAATTTCGCTTACTGACCTTTTCTTAGTGTAATGCGATTCATAAGACCATCGTCGAGCAGTTCAAGCACGCGATTGTCTATGGACGCTCGGTCAAGCATCAACCCCAACGAGTCGGCCTCGCACATGAGCTGGCAGACGAAGACATCAGTAAGTCCAACTCACCCGCTTCTACTGTTTTGATCCGCATTTTTCTGACGTCTGCTTGCTCAGTCACCATCATCAAAAAATGATCATTGTCGCTTTGGTCTTCTGTTTCAGCTTGATAATCTCCTAGGCCTATCAGCATCCCAAGACGTTGCAGTAAAGGATCGAGGCCGCTGCAAGGTTTGAAGCCGTCGCACACGGACCCCTTTCCCGCCCAACAAGGCTAGATGCTGGCCCTTCCGCCATCCCCGCGTCGTCGGATCTCAAGCACTATTCTCTCTTAGCTGTTCGATCAGCATCAGCGGCCACAGTTGTATGGCCAAACCAAGTATATGAAAAGGACCGTGCCGATGTCATGAACTTCCCCCATCTCGCTTGGCTGCAAGTCTACCTCCAAAGTCCGATGCAGGGCGGATGAAAGCACCGCATGCTCGAACCGCCCACGCTATTCGAAGACAGGAATTCGAACTTGAAGCGGCTAGCCCCACCTCATCGTCCATTTCTTGCAGTCTGTCAATTTTGTCCAGCGCAGCGGTACCAGCTCGATACTATCATCTCGATTTATAGAGACGCTGTGCTTTCCACAGCTGCCAAAAGACCAGCGGCAGCAAGGAATGAAAATATCTTCGACAAGAGAATAGAATCGAGAGGAGAGAGAAAATCTATTGGGCTCTGACACAAACCAACGACTTACGGCGGCTCCAATGTCCCAATGAGGATGAAGTGGACCAGGATGTGAACGCCCGCTCGAACACGGAGCTGTCAGCAGGGGTTGTGCTGTATACGGTGGCTTGAAATTAGTGGACTGCCCTGGCATGAGCGCAACGGTCAATTCTCCGCTGTCAAACTAAGGCTTGCAGGCAGCTTTGAGCACGAGTTGCGAAGACAATGCGACACAACCCTAGGCTAGAGAGCTGTACTGTTGAACTGCACCAAAGGCCACGTAGGGCAAATGTGGATGGAAAAACATCTGTTGATGGAGGGTCAGCCCAGCCTCCCATAAGCATGGACCGCGTCGGTGGCTGCGGCACGCGGCTTCTGGGCGCATCACGTTTGGGCAAGTCAAGCTGGATGAGTTCTAACTTCCTACGGGCTTGCACACCACTACCTGCAAATGGCTCTGTTCATGCCATGGCAGCATGCGCCCAACCTGCAGGGTTTCTGTCAAACGCTGCGTCGGTTTTGGTTAAGCGGGACGCGCAGGGCCCACAGATGTCTGAACAACTCCTCTTCGGACTCAACATTTGCGTACTCGGGTAGTTCTCTCGAATTTCTGGACCAAGAAAGAACTCTGCGCATGACGGTGCGAGGGCGCCTGTTATATCGTCAAGGTTCTCCAGGCGGAAGTGCAGACGGCAGGGTCTTCAGGTGCTGATTTCCGTGGCTTCGCACTCTCTAACAACGCCACCGCGGTGTCCGGAGCATCGCCGAGTCTGTCGCTTCTCCAGGCTCGCGAGATCAGGTACTCGGTCAAGCGCGAGCGCGTGTGTAAACCTTATGTTTGAGGCCTAGAAAGAAAGAGGAAGTAGTAATATTACTGTTTCGCTTCTCCGGCTAGACATCAAGTATTCTGACCTTGCAAACCTTACCGCGTGAAGCAAGAAGGTAGCTATGAGAAAACCGTTGAGGGAGGGTGCTAGGTTTGCTGCCTCGGTGGGCGAGTTGCGGGCGGTAAACGATGCGAGGTACACGACAGGGAATCAGGAACTCGAAATCCGCGCAGTGATGGACTTTGGAGATCACTCCAGGGTGCACGAGCGACATGTCCATAAGGACAACTTCGTTTTCACCCCGGTATGCATTGCCCTCTCTCTGAGGTAATTCGTGCAACACATGGCAGGAACGTGATGATCAGCTCGCCATTCCATTCTCACTCCCGTCGTGAGGCCTGCCGCTTTGGGTGTGTTTAAGCAGACTCGGAGCGTCTCAGACCTGCCCATATCCACTAGGCTACGTCAGTAATTTTCTATTAGTCCTTCAGCCCTTTCTTGCCGCCGAGGCCTTCCCTTCCCGCCAACCATGACGCCGAGTGGTTTCTCGCGGTGCCTGTTGGTCGCTGGCTTATCGCTCCATGTTTGTCCCTGGCGCCGCCATATTCGGATGAAATTCTGCATTTCTGCACGAATTGGTTTGGCCTTCTTTCGCGGCGCGGAGTGGTGGGGAAGGTGCAGGGCACGGCCAGCCAGTTATCGCTGCATAGAACGGAGTACGTAGCTGCCCTTGCCGTCCTTTTTCTCCTCACTGCCTCATGACTCGCTTACAACTCACCTACCACTCACCTGTCACTCACCCACCAACCTTCATCTACCCACCTCGGCCTGCGACCCACGCCCCGCCTAAAGCATATTTAGACTCGATTCGGCCGGTGAATCTCCAGAGCCTGGGTGCCCCCACGGCTAAAGCAGATCATAGACAATACAACAATACGTCCTCCGGTTTCGTTCGTATCGTCATGTCCCTTGCCCGTACTGTACGATACCAAATGGCCAGGGTCGCCCAACGAGAACCCGGTGGCCACCGACCTTGAGTGGCTGACGCCACGCCGACCAGGACCAGTCCCTTGAGATGTACTCCTCGTCTGTACACTTGAAGCCATGCGATTGTGCAGATGGGAGATCCTCTAGGCCAAATAATCACTGTGGCTCTAAGATCGACCCGCCTGCTCGGCAGGCAACGGACCGCCCAAGGATAGGGACGAGGCTAGGCGGAGCGCCATAGCCTTTATTGCTCGGGCGTTGGCGACTCATGGCACAGTATCTTGCATCGCCCATTTGGATTTGCTTGTAATTCGACGCCCCGACTGCTCTGCGAGCAGCGTGGGGCATTGCAGAGCTCGAGTCCTTCTTGTATGGAAAGACGCAGGACATGGGACGCATCCAACATGGTCCTAGTGTCACAAGAGCGAGTCTACATTTGTACAAACGACTCCCCCGTCCGTTTCGCTGTCGACCTTTCTGACTCCTGCAGTTCTCAACTCTCGTGAATCGAGCGTTCCGTCCAGCAGACATTGAACTCGTTTGCCGACCACGTTCTCGGCCTCCCCTCGTCGCGAAGCTTAGGACCTGCGGCGCGTCCCACCTATCCCTTCCGGGTGACGATCAGGACTAAACGGCCAATTTCTCCCGACCACTGTCAAAACGACGGGGGGCAAGTTTTGGTGGCGTGGCAGGGATTGTCGAGTTGGCGGGTCCGGCGACGAAGAAGGAATAGCAAAACGTTGTGTACATCCCTGGGCGGCCGATGCCCTGTTCATGCCCTAACTGCCCAAGCTTCCCCTCCCCTCCATGCCAATCTGTACTAATCGGCAAGAGGTCTGTAGGCCCGTTCCTTTCGCGGACTACCCGCTAGGCCTCTGCCTTATAGGCTCGAGTACCGCCCTGACGTTTTAGCTGCAGACCTGCAGCTGCAGTTGCAAGTCGGAAGCTCTCCCCTGCGGAACGACCCCTTCGAAGCATATCTACCCAGTACACTTTTCTCTCAGTGGCCCCTCGAGGCATAACCTGCTGCCGGGCCTCTCGAGAACAGGCAAGCGAGAGGACCTTCTGGCTCTTTGCAGCATCGCAATCCAAACGAGACGAGAGCGATAGTATCAGAAACCACCGGACGGCGGCCCTGCTTCAACCACCTGCGGGCCCAACTTCCCCCTCGCGCCTCCAAGCAGGCCCTGGTCCGAGACTTTCTCGAGCCTGTCCCTGCCCCGGGCTAAAGCACCCCCGTCCGATATTGCCTCCTCAATTCGTCGGCTCCGCCTGCAGAGTGTCTGGGCTTGCACAAGTACGAGCCATCAACCGTGGATCCGCACCACCTGCACCTCTCCACAGTCCCGTCCTCGAGAGGTTGTTTCTTTATCATATGCTCCTCAGTCCCGTCCGAGTTTGACTTCAGGTGGACACTGCTCATGTCAGTCCGATCCCGTACAATCCTTTGTGCCTAGACCTTCTTTCTCTGAAGGCCTCGAGGCTCTGGGGTTGTGGAAACCGGCATTCTCGAGCCGCCGGGTACTTGCATTGGGAAGTAGAGTTCACCCAGGTCATTGGCATGCATCGCCGAATCAGATCGGCGTCTGGATCAACAGAGTATCACCCCGAGGCCTGAACACCAATGCAGGCCTTGCTGAATATGCCTTCGGAGCACCAGGACTCGCACCACTCTGGCTACAGCCAGAGCAACTGGATGAGCGTCCCAGGTGGCTACTCCTCCAGCCCTCAGACAACCATGTCGCCGATGCACGAATTCCCCCAATTTGACTATCACCACACCGCGCCGATGCCCATGGAACCGGCGGCGTATGCCCTGCCACGACCTGGGCCTTTTGCCGCTTCTCACGCACATATGCCACCGCCTTTGATCATGCCTCACAGCGGACTATGGCCGAGTATGCTAGCGAGTCAATCCCAGCCGACCTACACGACTCCCATTTTACCTGCTGGACCATTGCAAACTCCATTGTCGGCAAGCACGGCGTCAGACATGACACCAACGAGTGCCAAAACGTCTACGTCTCGACGCAAGTTGACCGACGACGAACGCCGACAGATGTGTATCGAGGCCGAGCAGAACCCGACCATGAAGCAGACACAGATCGGAGGTAAGTGTTCCTGTTCTCCTCCCGGTCCGACTCTGACCTTGCGTAGCTAAGTTTAATGTGGAGAGGAGGTATGCTGGTCGCACTCTGAGGTCATTGCCGTGAGCTGACAGAGGTGTAGCACGGTGTCGAAAATCCTTCGCCAGCGTGACAAGTACATGAATCCGCAGCCGAAGGAAGAGAGTGCCAGCCCGGGCAAGAAATCCAAGGCGAAATTACCGGACTTTGAGAAGACTCTCACTAACTGGGTCAAAAACCAGCAAAGGAAAGGGCTAGCATTCACAGATGAGGATCTTCGGAAACAGGCACAAGTATTCTCATTCAGCAGGAGTGACCAAGCAGTGGTCTCGAGCACCGACTGGCTCGAGAAGTTCAAGCGCAAGAACCGCCTCGTCGCGACGAAGACAGACGCCGATTCTGCGTTGCTGGACTCTAGCACAACCTCGCTCACACAAACACCCCTTGACGGGTCGCCTACATCCTCTAGTGGTCTTGTATCGCCACCCATGTCAGCGATTAAAGAACACGAGGATGAAACCGACATCAAGATTGAAAGCAACCAGGATTTTTTCGATTTTGGAGAGGGGAAGAACACTTTCGAGGCTTCGTCCGGCATTGACGGAGAGCTTAAGGATCATCCAGGGGAAGCAACTGCAGAGTCTGTCTTGTCACCTTCGTCGTCACGAGCAGGGAGCAGAGACCAGGAGGACATGGAACTACTCGGAGGTTTAGAAGATGGATTCGGAGCTACAAGCCGCCAACGGAGTCAAACCTATTCTCACACTTCGAGTCATGTCACCGGTTCACGCCCCTCTTCACCCGGTAACAGCCGTCCTGCACTGCCCGTGCGCTCTTTGACGGCAGCGGCCGCCGGGCCAGGAATGCCTCGTCCAACTGCCATTGACCCGCGACAGATGATGAAACGACACAAGAGCGTTCCCGACATCCATGACCCCGAGCAAGTACGCTTTTCGTCTATGCAGCCTCCCCCACTGCCTCGGTCTGCCGATGCCTCACCCGTCAGTGTGCCTGCTTCACCTGCGGAAGATGAGAACATCCGAGCATTGCATGCCATCAAAATGTTACTGGAACAGAACCCGACTGTGGCGGAGCCGGATGACTACCTAGCCATTGGGAAACTGATGCAGAAGATGAAACTGCTCCGGCCAGTTGCACCAATTCTGCCCGGCGGTATGCACCCAATCGACATCATGGACAGTCCTCGCATCTCCAAGAAGAGGACTATTCTCGGCATTTCCACCTAAGTGCATACCTGAGCATACCGTTGCCGGCCTCATTTTTTGGAACATTTCCTCTTTATGTTCGAGTCTATCCCTTGAAGTACTTATCACAGCGATCCTCACCACAGTCCTTTGGTTATGAACAGCGTTGAGCATTGAAGAACGGCGACACATACGTATACGAAGGAGCGTGACGACCTCTTTATCAAGATCCATTACCAGCGTGCCCGGGGACAGAGCATGATCCAGGAGTTGCGTTTGTTTTCCAATCCTCGGTCACGAGAAACAGCTTCGGACTCAGAGAGCAAAGTTGGCTCTACGAATTCTCTTGGTTCCAGCCACATCACCGGTCTACGACTGCCGACGACACGGCCATAGACAGTACCCCAGCCTCGTGGCAAATCTCCTTTTTCTAGTACGAAGGCATGTATACGTGGAATGGGAGAGCGAGAGGGAGGGAGTATACTGGCGAGCGACTTGAGTTCATGTGGGGGCGTCGGTCTTGGTTTCAACTACCTTTCTTTTCTTGTCCACCCGCGTGGACATGTCTGCCGCCTACACCAATACGCGACAGAATTATTTGGCTTGCTTTTCTCTTTCCGTGTGCGGCGAGGATCTGGGTTGTAGTGCCCAGGGTGGATGTACAGGGAACGAGAGTAGTGGTCGGGATATGGTCGGGGTCGATGGTGTACAAGTTCTCTTCTTCCTCTCATTTCTAGGGGCCCTTGACCATTTGGAACCACTAGCCTGTCATGTCCTTGAATACAGCAACGTGTAAAGAGCGAGATTGACACTGAAGATTCATGGCCACCTGGCGCGCGCTGTACCAACAAATAGTGCTGTCTTTGGACGGCGCAGCTGCCAGCATGGCGCCGGAGAGCGCAGGCTTCGGGGAACATACACAACCACAGCGCAAGCACCTGGGAGGCTTTCTGAGATAGCAATGATTAACACGCACGTCCAAAAGAACTGTGCAGAAATTTGTTTCGACGTCGAGGCGAGACATCTCGCCGATCGTGGCGATCAGGTGCAACGCTTCGGAGTGTGAACCCGTCGTTGCGACGATCCCGGGGAATGAAGTGAGGCTCGCGCGGCAATCGGGGGGCTGCCAGAGTCAGACTTCCTCGTGCAAGTAAGTACATACGCGGGCGGAGGGTCTGTCGATCGCACAGAACGTACAGTGACTTACCATCCACGAAGAAAGAGAGCAACACCCACCACCCCGGCCGGGGTGGTGGGGAGGATGTTCAGCTTCACCTTCTCCGCTGTCAATCTTGTCCTCCCCATCCTGTTCCAGTCACTAACTTCGCGGGTGTGGAAGCCGGTTTCAAGAACCGACGACGCGGTATCCGCCACCCAGAGGTAACGGTGCTGCTTCGTGGACGATTTACCACCGGGTCACGGAGGAGAGGAGAGGAGGGTGCAAGATGCTCGATCAGGAAAGTCCAACGCAGTCTGGAGGAACTGGAACGGACGGCTTCTCACAGCCGCGTCTACGAAGAATGACCAACACCTTTGATATGACAGGGCGCACAATTGCCCCCTTCCGCGGGAGGGGGGAAAAGGTGACTATCAACGCCAATGGCGTCGCTGACGGACTCTACGCCCTTGATGGGAAGGTCTATGACAGTCTCCTAGTCCTTCCAACCCAGCAGGCCATGGTTCTACTTTTGGCATTGCTGTGATTGTTCACCATCCATCCTTGTTCCCCGGGCTCAAGTGTGCCCCGTGCCCCACGCTTCGACGGTCCCAGTCTAGATCTCTATCCTTATTCCTTGTCACTCTGGCGTTCTGTCAGAGGCGAGAACAGTCCACGAATAGTGCCCAACTTCGGTTCTACGCCGGATGCCTGTGGAAATCTGGGAATTACGGAGCACAGGACAAGGGGCCCCCTCCACCAACTTCCAAGGCCAGCCGTGGGTCTGCTCGACGGCAGGGAGAGCGGAATGAGAAAAAGATACTTCGGCGTTTGTACCAATATCACGGCATGGTGGTCGATCTGCTACATGACTGGACAGCCCTCGTCCACTCATGTGTTCTCAGGGTGACGTCGAGGTCAGACTGTTCCCACCTGCGGGACTCCTGGACATTCGGCGAACTCTGCGTACAGTACTTTACCCCAACTCTCTATGGTCTGTACGGCACTGGAGGAACATGGTTCCCGCTTATGTACTCCATTTGCGAAGACCAGCGAACGGCACTGGACGCTACAAGTTTTGTCCATAGAGCAATCGTCAAGGCGCAAAGCGCTGTCGATTGGGGGCACCAAGGAGCTGAAATCGCTCACGACATGTCAGTCAGCCTCGCCAATCGCGGCGCTGCAAAAGCAAAATGGCCCGTAAAGTCAATTTGGCATGACACTTTACCAATGACAACGCCGCCAGCTTCGCATCGGCAGTGGGGGGGAATTTGGACTCGCACAACCAGTAAGATGAGATACAATGATGGTAGGGCAGTGGAGATCGCACGACAAAGTACCACTGGCAGACTATCTAGAGGCCCTGGCGGCGACTGAATAATGCCTGAGACCGAGAAGAGATGATCCTCGTCGACCCGAAGATCGTGCTGGGCCACCAGGTCTCCTGTCCGTGTGGACATTGAACGACCGTGTCTTCTTTTTCTCAAACCAGTGTCGCAACTGTGTCACTTGTGTCTGAAGTCTTCCGAACAGACCCACTATCAGGTAGACAGCAGACGCGCGCAGTAAAGGCATGTACCCCCGGCTGGACAAGGTGAGCGGAGCTTCCACACAAGCGAACCTCCTCGCCGGCAACGAAATTTCAGCGAAATGAGAGACTCGTCCAGACACGAACGAGCGCCTCGTGGCGGGTTTCGTCTCAAGGCTCGACGAGAGAATCCCTGGGAAACAACAGAGCACATCAAGAAAAGGAGACAAAGCGAGCGAGCGGAGGGTTTACATACTGTGCATGCCAATGAAAGCACGTCCAGTCCAATACAGAGAGTTCAGATGGAGGCTTGAGAAACAATGCTGGACGTCGTCATGTGCTGAAGCATTGGCCGCCATAGTACCACAAGTCCGTCTTCACCGAAGACACGAGCATTGTACCGAGTACAAACTCACTCATATCCCAACACAATGCGCCACGTTTCTTCAGCAACGAGCTCTTGAGGAGTCAAGCGCATCCTTCCCCTCTGGGAAGAACAATCTCAGTGTCGATGATCGAGGTTTCCCAATTCGGTTTGAAATCCTCTTGTGTCCATTTTCTTCACAGGCACTGACCACATCGGAAATGCCAACCGACCATACGATCTTTGCAACTTCCGCATCCGCTATCTTCGCCGCTACGCCATTCTTACTCTGTCCGGTGAATAATGGCATGGTTGGCATGAATAGCACTGAGCGACGCCTCTCCCGCTTCCGTGGCGTAATAAGGGGGAGGGAAAGTCGGGTTGAGGAAGAGAAAGGGACCGATTTTTACTCAAAGGGGGGGGGGGACAACCACGGTGATCGGAATCCAAGACGTTTCAGCGCTTGAGGGTCGTTTGCTCAATGGAGATGTTTCTCTCTCGTAAAGCCCATGCGAACATGCGACGCTGAGACGAGTGGGCGCAGTTGTCCAGCGACTAGGAGCGGGCGCATCCTTCGGACCTGACTCCCAGCCGCAAGCCGTCCCAATTGCCCCCCGCTGGGATCTGGACCTGGACCTGCCTACCTCGTAAGTTTCGGATTTGCGTACGTACGCACGGACGCATCGAGTATATACAGTATTCGACGTCGAGCAGAATGAGCATTCTACCGCGAAGACGGCACGAATAGCATGACAATTTACTAGATATGGCCTGGAGGATAGGTAGACGGGCGGATGGGCAAATAGCAAGTAATCGAGCAGACAAGAAAAGGGCAGGGGAAGAAGAAGGAGAATGAAAGGAATGGAAAGGATTAGCCCGCACGTACGTTCTCAGTATCTGATAGCTTCTCCCTGCCATGCTTCATGCGATGGTAGGTGAGATGCCAGGGCAGGGCAGGGCAGGGCAGGACAGGAAAAATGCAGACAAGATCAATCATCCTGCCTGCTCGCCTCTAGTATTGTGTGCATGTATACAGAAGAGATGCGTTTCCAAAGTGATGCAGCCAGCCGGTCGGTTGTCAGTCGTCGATCGCTCGCCTTTTGGCATCACTTTGTGAAAAAAGCCATCCTGGAGAGTGAGGATGAATGATGGATGATCAGCGATCGAAACAGGATAGAGTAGAGTAGAGTAGAGAGAAAGAAGAAGAGGAAGAGACTCACCTTTTACTGCTTCACTCCTTCACTCACTCCGTCCCTCCCTCCGCGAGTGATCTGTCTTCTTCTCCCGTATTGCATGTGATCTTGTTCTCTTCAAATCAGTAATCAGTCGTCATCTTTGCACGCGACGAGGAGGAGGAGGAGGAGGATGATCGTCCAAGTCAGAACGCAGAAGAGTCGTCCCGCATCAAGCATCCTTGACAGGCATTGGTCTCGTTCCTCCTCTTTGGGCGTGGTAAATTCCCCCTTCCTCTCCTTTTCGCTCCTTGTGTCTCACCTCATCTCATCGTACGAGGTATGTCTGACTGGGTCGTCGAATTCTCTTCCTTTCTTTTCCTTCCCATCCTTCCTTTTCTTCCCGTCATATCCTTTGTGCAAGGTCGCGCGGGCGGAGGATCCGTCTCGATATTTCGAACGACCACTGACCTGGCTGGCTGTTAGATGGCGAAGTTGAAGCTGAGTTCGAATACGGGCGGTCCGGCGTGACGATACGAAGACAGATCGACACGTAGCGAACCGTGGGAGGAGGAGAAGACGGTTTTGTAATTTCCGAAAGTGCCAAAAGAGAAAAGACAAGAGAACTGATGTTGTTTCGCCGATCGAGTTGGGCGAGTCGGTGATACACTGTGCTGAGCTCGTAATCAGTCATCTCGTCGGGTACATATAATAGGTCGAAGGACAGGGGGAAATGAAAGGGAGGACCCATGGGCCGCGGACTCTAGGACCTTCGAGATTTTGAGACGGCACGAAACGACACGAGAGCAAAGTAGAACCGAACGGAAGAGGAGAAAGAAAAGATCTTGAAGTGAAGCGAAATGCAGTGTCATCGAAATGGAGCAGAATCCTAACGTGAAATGGATGAGGGCTTACGAGGGTGGAGGAGCAGGCCAACAAGCAGGCGTCAAGGCATCAAAACAGACGGATGGCTCGCTTGTGTACAGTCCCCCGTACATCGAGGCAGTACAGAATACAACAGCACCTCACAACAGCGACATTGGCAATTCCTTCAGCTCAGAATCTGCAAAAGCTTGTGCAATGGACGCGGAGCAGAGAACTAAAAGCCACGGGACTGGATAGATTCTCATTTCTCGTACCTGGAACGTGACTGATCCTGGATCCCTCGACGTTTGCACCGTTCAAGCACCATTGATCTTCTTCACCTTCTTCTCCTCTACTTCGACCTCTTGGAATTCGAGCATATCCACGCCCCTCTCGGCCAGAAGTTCGCTCGGCGTCTTGTCCTTCATTTCGGGCACAAGTTTGAGCACGACGTACTCCAAGATGGCATAGATGAGGTACTTGTTCATCTCGGTGTCGTCGATCCATGCCAAAAGCCTCTCCTCGATCTCCTCTCGCATCATATCAGTTTCGTTCTCAACTTCACGATCACTGTGGATGGCAAAAAACGTGCGGGCCACTGGTTGGGGTATCAGAGAGAGGATGTCGGAGGCCGCTTTGGAACGGATCTGGCGTGCTTCTTCAGGTGAAGGGGGAGGTGGAGGAGGCGGACCAAGGCTGTTGTTAGGAAATATGAGGACACGAATCTGCAATAGGAGAGGTGGAATCAGTGCTGCTGAGAAGAGGCGAGTCGAGATTGCGTGGTACAAGAATCTGTAGCAAGACGGATGTTAGCAAAGACTGTAACCCAGCAAACTTCGTATATGTGCCAAAGCAGTGCGAGATGGCAAAGCTGGAGGCGGCGAAACCGTGTCGTCCAGCCGCCTGGACCAGGTATTCCAGTGAGCCTCTCGAGCCGGTACCTCATCGCTGCCTGAAACAGGGTGTCTCCTGTGACGCGAGGCTCTGGAAACGACCCTTCTACGTTCGGTTGTTGTCAACCCCCTTCGTGTGTGCCCAATTTGCCTCCTCGTCGCCCATCCCCGCTCATCCCTTTGTGCCCAACGCTTCTAACCGATGCCGTTCCACGTGACCTTGCCCGTTTGACTTTGACGAGGTCGCACTGCATCGGCCGTGACAAAGGCGTCGGGGTTCAGAAGACGGAGGCTGTGCCGCAATGGGTATGCGAAGATCATGCAACGAGCATGTGTTCATGGGACTGGCGCTGGCGTGGTTCTTTGCAGAGAGGAAGCCCGACCGTCGTTGGTCCGGCCCGCTGAGAACCATGGAAAAAGCATGAAAAGCGCCCAATGCATCAGGCGCAGCTCTAGCCCAGGAAAAAGAGGTAAGAGTGGGTTGAAGTGAAGCGTGAACGGCAGGTCGCGACTAGCTCTCCTGCAAGCAGCATGCAGCATATTCGAAGTCCTCGAAACTAGGATCAAGGGTCGTCAAACCTGTGGCCAGAATGATGCAGGACTCGGGGTGTGGTGCGAGGTGTCCACCATCAATTGCTGATCAGCGAGTGGTTTTGGGTCTCGAAGCGCCAATTGCAGAGAAAATTAGGTTGGGGTGGAGTTTGCTGGCGCCGCGTGTGCAGAAGAATGCCCAAGCCGAAGTCGGCAAGTCCAGGGTGTTTGGATGCTGGAGACCCAACTAGTTTCCTTGTCAACCTCGCTCGGGGGTAACACAGGATTCCCGGCCGTCGAAAAGCATGGTTGACAGGTCTGATTGATAACGTCTTCCGCGCAAGGATAGGTTATCAACCAAACATTTGGGGATGTAACACTCTTGTGACGTAAAAAGAATAATGTCTGGACGGCCATTATCATGGTTGAGTTCAACTGTAATCGACACGTGCCGGGGGTAGCCGACGACGGTCGCCGAGGAAAGTGGGAGGCCGCATTCATCTGGCCGGCAGGCCACTCGGGGGAAGTTGCCGCCGGCAACCAATGATAGCGAGCAACGGCCATATTTTCCAAAATTCCATCCAAGCGAGCCGTTTCATTGGCGACTGCTGTGAGAAAATGGCTCTTTTGGTCGGATATTGTCCTGCCCAGGTTGAAACGATGGCTGGAATCCGTGGCTGATTCAATGGCCAGGCAAAGGGCCAAAGGGCGTTGTGAGACAAACAATTGGTCGGAGTCTGGTCCTCTGCCTTTTTGAATTGTTTCCGAGGGGGGAAAGGCAATGGAGGAGAAGGGAAACATGGGCGGGGCCGATCCATGTCGCCCTCCTTGTTCAAACGTTTGGAGCCATTTCCCATAAGCGAGAAATGCCCAAATAAATCCTGGGCCTGGATTGGCCAGACGGCTTAATCCTGACGCTTTTTTGGTCGACGGTCCAAATGATCTCTTCTGATGATCGGCGAGATGGTTCGATCTTGTCGAGGTAGCGCTGACGTACCGAGGACGACAAGACGAGCAACCACACTCCAACCAGCAGAGCAGAAGCGGCGGTCCACGTCCACCAGCCCAAGAGCAGGGCGACTCAAACCAGTGGAATCGGGCAAGGCGCCAGAGGTAAAGTCCGTCCAATCAGCGCCCGTATCCGTGGTTCTGACAATACGGTAGCGTTACCGTCATGACAGGTAACGGCGGCGATTGGCTGATACGGCGATACCCACACCCTCCTGATTCACAACGAGGATGACGAACAATGGCATTGAATCCCACACACGCTGATACCGGGACCATTGGCTCACAATGGCTCAGACATCATCAGATGACCAGCTTTTCATGCAGCACCCAGGGATAGAGGGATTCAGGTCTTGCCGAGCCCCGGATCCATCGTGCGACAGCACGGGACGATGGCGAAGGTTGCGGGCAATAGGCGAGGCTGAGGACCGAAGCAAAAGAAAAGGAGACGGATCACTTACTTGTCCAAGGTGGAATTTGCAGCACCGTATCTGCCCGGACCCGTGCTCAAAATGTGCTGACAATACCCCAGCGCGCTTGCCAGCCAGGGCATGCGGACCGTCAAATCGAGCACGGCAGACACGCAGGAGAAGAACCTGTAATTGATCACTGCGCGCGGGGATCGAGCACCGGGGTCCGATGCGTGCCCTGCGGCCGAGAGGGGCGGTTTCATTGAGGACAGCGACGCGGTGGAGCCGTCCAGTTGATGATGGCGGCTTCTTCGGGGCAGATGGTGTGCGTGGGCCAGGCCGACGAGAATAAACCGCGCAGACTGATATGCGATGAAAGCGTACTGCAGCAGTCTCCAGCACCATGCGCTAAGCGATGATTGGTGACCTTCTGACGAATTACCCTGCTGAACAGGCATATCGGAAGATAATAGGCCAAACTTTTCCAACCGGCTCTGGCGTCCGTCGGGCTGGAGGATATTCTTGCCATCGGTGGACTGTGCAGGACGGGATGTCACCACCTCCACAACCTTGGAGACGATGCCGTGTAGGAACCATGGCTGACAGAGCTTCTGGGCGAGTGCCTGTCCGAGGATCAGGTCGGAGATGATGTCGCTCACCAAAGTTCTGAGACATGCGTTTGCCAGGTCTTCGGTTGGCAGGAGGACTGCCAGTGCCCCTTGAGTGAGTAGTTGTCGATAGGCCGACTCGTAGACCTGTTGCTGTTCGGGTGGGAGCGAGGGGTCGAGCGCTGGATGTGGATTCAAGGCATGATAGATTCGTCGGGGACTTTCCCCATACTGCAGGGCGGCTTGAGCAGTGGTCGCCGTGCGGTAGGCTGTGCGGGAAAGCTGTCAACACACGAGGCGGCAGTCCTCTTCCTCGGTCTTCTGCTCACCGTGAATATGTCTTTCCACCAGGACCGGCAGCTCATCCAATATCAATTCCGTGACATCAACCTGGCGTATTCTCTGTTCCAACGCGCGACTGCAGTGAGCAATGATCTGAATGACCTCGTCCACGAATGTCCTGTCCGGGGTGATCTTGGAGTACCACGAGTTCACAAAGTCCTTGATGACGATGGCGACGATGGCATACAGCTGCACATCGACGTCGTTGGAACTGGTAAGCGGGGGTAAGATTCCTTCAATCGGCGCCGGCGTCAGCCGTGTGTCTGTCCCATTACTTCCCTCTGCCACCAACGTCCTCCTGATCAGGGACAACGTCGCCCTCTCCGACGTCGGGTCGGGAACGGGCGCATCTGGACGGAGCCTGGCATGGGGGGGTCTCTGAGAGGCCGAACGCGAGGCCGGGGTGAGTTTGCTGTCTGCAACGGCGGTCAGTTGAGAGGACTGGGCGGTCGAAGAGGCCTTGGTCGCGATGGTGGGAAAGGGCGGTCTCGAAGGAGAGGAACTTGAGGCGGTCATATCAGGACCACGCTGCGAGGGAGCATGGCGTCTGGCTTTGTACTTGATTAATCGACGTTCCCGCTGGCCACGCTGGCAATGCAGGGGGGGCGGTAGGGCACCAGAGATTTGCTCACACCGGTTTGGATGACCGAAGGGCTGTCGAGAGGATGTGTCAAGGCGTGATTGGTGGGTGTGGAAAGGCTGCGTTCGCGAGGAGGCGACGAGTAGGAGCAAGAGATGGCGGGCTTCGAGGAGTTGGAGAAAGCGTGTCGGGGCACTTGCCTGTTTCGGTCTATATCGGAGCCTCTCTGCTGCCACCAGCGAGGAGTCAGTGGTGCTGACGGCGTAGATAAGAATCTGCTGGCAACATGGGCGTCGACGACGCGAAGATTCCCGTCTGGCTCGACTGCGATCCGGGTAGGTCTACATCAGCGCCGGTGTCTCCGCGCCGAGTATGCTGATAGCCGCCAACAGGTCATGATGTGAGTCGTCCGTCTCCAGCACACTCTACTCCGCGTCGTCTGCCACTGAGTCTTACGGAAGCTACTTAGGATGCCTGTGCTCTTCTCCTGGCCGCATACCACCCTTCCCTCGACCTCCTCGGAGTGAGTACAGTGCATGGCAACGCGCCGCTGTCCAAATGCACAGTCAACGCTCTGAGTGTCCTGGAAGCCATCGGAACACCAGAGATCCCCGTCGTTCCCGGCTCCTCCAAGCCATACTGCCGGACGGTGCACACCGCTTCTGATATCCACGGAGCCAGCGGACTCGCCGGGACAGATCTTCTCCCTGAGCCGCGCCGGGATGCACTGACCCATTGCAACGCCATCTTAGAGATGAAAGAAGCCCTGTTTGCTCAGCCAGAAGGCAAAGCATGGCTTGTGGCAACGGGGCCTCTGACCAACGTCGCTTTGTTGTTCGCCGTCTTCCCCAGCCTCGCCGATCACATTGCTGGACTGTCCATCATGGGCGGTGCCATCGGTTCCGACTTTACCCCCGTTTCAGTAAGTCGTCTTCCTAGCGTACGACTCTGTCTGCGATGACTGAGATCATGCCATATCCTGCACCGGTTGAAAGTCGTCAAACCTGCGCTCTTTGACCGGGGCTTTTCTTGTCCAGAGCCTCCGCTGACTTCTTCAACCCCTTCCAAGATGGGCCAGCCGTACCTGGACGCTAGTGGCAACACTCATGCTCGCTCAGGCAACCGCACTCCTTTTGCAGAGTTCAACATTTGGGCGGACCCCGAGTCCGCGCGTTCGGTACTACAAAACCCGGTTCTAAGACCCAAAACAACGCTCATTCCGTTGGATGTGACGCACCAAGCATACGCCACGCCAAAGATACAAGACATGCTTTTACATGGTGTCAAGGGGCCGACGAGGCTCAGGAGGATGTTCAATGAGCTGCTCATGTTCTTCGCCCATACCTATGCTAAGGTGTTTGGATTGACGGACGGGCCGCCCTTACATGATCCGCTCGCGGTGGCTGTGGTTTTGAGTCATCATCCAGATCCCAACATCCGGGTTGCCCTTGACGACAGTGGTGAAGAGCGATGGGACGTCGACGTCGTTTTAGAAGGCGAACAGGTTGGAAGGACGGTCATCACAAAGTCGGGGAATGGCCAGGGCGTGAGGATTCCAAGAGCTCTTGATCTGGACAAGTTTTGGCCGACGTTGGATGATTGTATGGCCAGGGCCGACGAAGTCACGGGGTATGAGCAGTGAAATGATGCTTGCTCGCAAAAAGCAAGGAATAAATTAGAATGGGATAGAATAGACCGCGAGATGAGCGTACAGCGGCCTCGATACACGGTCAGATGAATATATCCACACATCCATGCACATCGACAGTATTGGGACATCGACTTCAGGGAACGCTCGTTTCATGCCTTCGGCTGCGTACTCCGCCACTCCCTTGCGCATCGCTTTGGCAAGCCCAAGTCTCTTCTTTGGTGCCTGAACCGCCCGCTCGACTTCACGCCTCGCTTTCTGCGGCATGAAGGCAAGATACTCCAGATACGCCTGCTCTGCATGTCCTGCCTGCATGCTTTGACAACCGCCGCCCCACCGATGGACGCTTGATAGTGCATGTTTGCTCCGAGAATCCCACTTTGGAATAGCCAATGTCTGGGCTCTTGTCTCTGGAACAGAACCATCCCCGGCAACGGATCTTATTGCGCTTGCAGCTCGGCAGAGGAAGCAGCAAAATGATGTTAGTCATTCACGAGGATCATGACGGTCACGGTAACGGGCGCTCCTGCGTTGTATGATCTGCATTGGACATGAAGATAGACGTCTGTGAGCACGTCTTGTGCTGTCAGCTTGTGAACGGTTTCCTCCTCTGTTTCGTCCTCTGCCAGCTGCATAATCCTGGGAATAGACTGCTTTGGCGTTAATTCCAGGACCTCCACGCTCTGTCTCACTCCCTTCACGGTCGCCTCATCCTTGATATAACCTTCAAGGAAACCCCAGCTCTCCTCTTCGATGGCGTACTCAACTTCTTCTATGTTTTTCTCGGCTTTCGACGAGATTTTGACCGGAGGGCCTCTGACCATTATCTTCTTCCGACCAGATTTGGTGATTCTGTCGGTATTTACGGGCGCAAGCTGTGATTGAGACTTTGTGGTTTTAGGCTAAGAGGTGTATTCGTCGATCCTGCATCAGAGATGGGAGTCGCACGAAGACTGGCACTCGAACGCGCCGAGCGAAGATTCGCGGACGATGACGTCCGAAGGTGTGACTTTGAATCCGGTCGGGCCAGTCCTTTAGAAGATGCTGGTCGGAAGGGGAGTGCGAAAGCTGACATAGTGGGTTGAGCACGTGCACCTAACGTGTTGGTTAGACAGTGATACAATCCCAGCGTTGTGATATGGAGTCGATGTTCTCTAGGGCGATTTGGAGGCCGAGTATCTTGAAGAGATTCGGGACTGGGTCCGAAGCAAGGGCAGAGGTCTTAGGTCACCGCTCGTGGCTGACATGCAGGTAATGACATTGTCACTGCGAGTGAAGGCAGACGCAGTAAAGGAACCGATCACGCAGAACTGAAAACATCCTGTAACGCGTCTCGCGACTCGACGCGATTCTGTTCTCTTGGTCAGTACTCGACCATGCGCAATTAGTCACGGTCCATGGCCTAAATGCATGATACTCACGAGTCAACTCGCGCTGTGAAACTCATGGCGATAGAGACAGATGGGGTATATGCCAATTCCAAACCGGCGTGTTCTAGAATAACGGGCTATCCGAGCTCGGCGAAGAGACTCGTCTGCAAAAGGGCGACTGGGAGTCATCATCTCAATGAATCAGAGGCGACGCAGGCAGAATCAGCCCTGGTAGAGAGATCGCCCGCGTGGCTGTAATTCCGCAATATAAGAAATTGGATTTGGTGGAAAAGCACGCAATGAAAATTCGCTTGACAGACAAAGAGCAAGAACTAGGGCCGAGTGCAACTCTGGCTCCAGTTGCCGTCACCGCGATTCTTGGTCCAATTGCCCATAGCGTCGGTGACCTGTTTCTTGCGGTCTCTGAAAAGAACTCTCAGGCCTGATGATTTTGCTTCGTCGTACGTCCTCGATGAAAGTGTACCGTGGAGATCCTCCAACCAACCAATCTTGCGATGTGGTGTGCTTGCGATTCGTTCGGCATCATGGCGAGCCTCGAGAAGACTGCTGACGCTTAGCGCAAGGTCCCATAGGTTCTTCCTACAGATGACGCTGGCTTTGCTTGATCTTTCATCCCATTGCTTGTAACCTTGCTTTACGCCATTGATGAGAACTTCGACGATGTCCGGTCTGTCTGATCTGGTCCGGCGAATCAACAAGGCGGAAATGTTGGTCACTTTGGATGTGGTCTGCGGCAGAGCGCCGGAGCTTTGCTGTCTTTTGTCAAAGGCAAAGCGTGGAAACTCGACAGGGAGTGGTTCGACATTGAAGACATGGCCAAGGCTGTGGAGTTTAGACAGACGCCCTGATCGACCAAACGCACGTTCGTAGCCTGTGGCGTGGTATTGATCGGAGTAAACCACGACACTTCGTATGAAGGCACTTGGGGTCTTCTGAATGAACAGGTCGGCCGGGAACGAGAGGACGCTGGAGAATTGTTTGACGGCCAGCTTGTCTGTACACGACTTGGAGAGACTCGGCTCTGCGTCCGCACGTGCAGGCTTGCGGCGGGTGTAACCCAGCAGAGAGAAATGACCACGGCCTTGCAGCTGAACGTCGGTTTCTCCATGCACCGGCCACGGTAATGCAGCATCGGAAGGGAAGGACTCCATCAAGATCTCCATCGATGCATCCCCGCAAGGAGCTTCAGTGGTGAAGAAGTAGATCGCGATGTTGTCTTTTATCTTGAAGGACGGCACGTAAGGTGGGCGGCAGTCTGTCTCGTCAGTCGCAGTAGTTGTCCCTTGACAGGGCTCGAGATATGAAGATTGATAACCTGGAACTTGCAGCATCGCCTGCACTTCTGACAGTAGCCAATGATTGAACCCACGCAAGGCCAGGACTTCGGCGTGAGAGTCATGCAACACCAAGCCCTTGCACTTGGGCAATGCAGAGGTCGAAAGACACTTGGTCCCGGTGGCCAACGCGACACAAGTGAGATGTTGGCTTTCTCCGTTTTGCGCCAGAAGGACCACCGCCGACATGGGCGTCCATTCTCTCCTGCCATCAGCCAGCGTACGAGGCTTACATTTTTCGGGCAACGATGTGAATGTGGAGATTGCGACATCAGCCACTTGCTCGGCTAATGAGGCCATAAGTGAGTGTGAGGGCGGGAATGGGAATTGGGGCTTGTTGTGGGAGTCCTTCCATGACTAGTAGCAGGCAAGACCAGGGAGTAGACAGCAAACAGCAATGGCAATGGCAATGACAAGTTGCACGAGGAACGATAAAAGGCGACGTGGAGGGGTGTCTTGGGCGAGAGATGGCCGAGGGTGCGAGGCAAGCAGCCTAAGCAGCCCGCCCGACGGTCCACTAAATCAACTCTGGCGAAACCTAAGAAAGTGTCCAAGGGCCCCCGCCATGAGATGCCAGCCGCGTCGGGGCCAAATCCAGGCTTCATCGCCATGCTTCGCCGTGCGACAATGGCGACGGGATGCCAGCAGCTTGTCGACAGCTCAAGGTCCCTCCACCGGGACGCGTAGATACAGTACTGTAGGGCGAATGGCACGCGTATGTCTAAGTCGCGCGAACTCGGCGTCCTTCCACGGAGATTCCGCACGTCGCCATTCCTCCGCCGCGACGAGAGGATCTGGTCGCCTGCGGATGATACTGTGCTATGAAACCCTCTGCGAACACATTTGTCTGATTCTCGACGCATTTCGAGTCCGCTGAAAACAGAATGCTCGCTGTCGTGCGGCGGTCGACGGATGCAGGCCCTATCCTAACGTTCTCCCGCCAGGTTTTCTTCTCTCCACCACGGACAGGCTCCGCGCAACCGAGCATGACCATTTTAGCCTATTGGTCCCAGCAACGAGGCCTCAATCGCCCACTGTCCGCATCCCCAGGGTCCTGGAGCGTCGTCTTGCAGAGGATGGAAAAAGCGCTGCGCTCCTGTGCTTTTCCAGATCGCTGCCTTTCCAGGTGACGGTATGGTCCAGCCTGATCCAATCCGCGGTCTAGACGGTGAACGCCACCCCATCATCATCATTACATTCTGTCGCCGCATTACTGGTCCAGCTCGCCTGCGCTACCGCCGCTGATTGACTGTGCACGAGGGCCACCCAGCTCTACCCCGGTTTCTTCCTCAAGAGGGCAAGCCACCAACGAATCCACAGGGAACGCTTACCCGCTTCTTCTCTCCCACATTTTCGCAAAGACTCGGACCTCGCCATCAGCTACACCTCTGACTATCTCCGCCATACCCTCATCATCATCCTTCAGCCTCGTCGTCCTCGACGCCCTGACCAGACCGCCGTCCTGATCTCTCTCCGGGCACTTGCTTGGACGCGGATTGACTTCACGCCATTCTCGCCGAATTTCTGCTGCCCGGCACCGTCCACATGACCCTCGTGCTCCACTCCTGGATCTGACATGTTGCACGTCTGAGCTTTCATCCCGAGTTGAGAACATGCAGCCACTGATCGTCGCGTGCTCATAACCTCACTCTGCATCATGACGAGCTCGTCGAATCCAGCTGGATTCCCGCGAGGCGAGCAGAGGAACAATTTGCTGTCGAGTTCGGGCTTCATGATGCCAAATCCCCGCATTGACAGCCTACCTCAACCACAAGCGAACACATCCGCTTTCGATGCCTCAACGCCTGGTTCTATCGATTTCGCCTTTCCGTTTGGTGGCAGTCCCCATGGTTCTAGCAATAGTGGCATCGATGCTCCCCCAGATCTGCGCCTAAGCCAGAGTCAAGGGTTTGCTGGTCGAGGCTCCATGTCAGCGTACGGCAAAGTGCCCAGTCCGCAGCATCGCGCCAGCCTGGCAAGCATTGATTCGGCCTTTGACCGCGATCTCTTCGGCTCGGCGGCCTTGAGTCAATGGGCCCCGACAAATTCAGGAAAGCAGCCCCCCAGCAATGCAGATTCTTCACCCCGGATTCCAGCCAGCGTCAGCGAGCAGGAGAAAAAATCGCAGACCGAGGAGGACAGGCCGCCGGCATGGAGCGAGTTGAAGACGAAAGCCGGGAAGGAAAGGAAACGGCTGCCCCTGGCCTGCATTGCCTGCCGCCGAAAGAAGATCAGATGTTCGGGCGAAAAGCCCGCGTGCAAGCACTGCCTCCGTGCTCGGATACCTTGTGTCTACAAGGTTACTACTAGGAAAGCTGCCCCGCGTACAGACTATATGGCGATGCTGGACAAACGACTGAAGCGGATGGAAGATCGGGTCATCCGAGTCATCCCCAAAGATGAACTTCCCGATCTGACCGTCACGGGTCGGGCTTCGGTGCGACCTCCAATTCCCGGCCAGGCACCGAAGAAGGAGAAAGAACAACCCAAAAAACGGTCGGCCGACGAAGCATTTACCCAAGAACTCAGCGACTGGCGGAACTCACGTGAGAAAACCACTCTCCTCGACCCGACGGCCGGGCTACGGAAACAGCGCGAGGGCGAAAACAAACTTTTCATCGAGGGCTCGGAATCCCTGCCACCGCAACACATCCAGGAACACCTCGCCGAAGTCTTCTTCGACTGCGTGTACGGCCAATCCTATCTCCTCCTGCACAAACCCAGCTTCATGCGCAAGCTGAAGGCTGGGACGATTCCGCCGGTGCTTATCTTGGCCGTCTGTGCAATCTCGGCCCGGTTCTCGACTCACCCACAGGTCAGCACCGAGCCGGCGTTTCTCCGTGGGGAGCAGTGGGCGACTCCCGCGCGCCGGATTGTGGAGAAGCGACACTATGAACCCAACATCACCATCCTCACAGCAATGCTGATGCTCGGGCTGCATTACTTCGGGACGTGCGAAGGCGGATTGTCGTGGTCCTTTGGCGGCCAGGCCATGCGAATGGGCTACGCGCTTCAGCTGCACCGCGAACTCGACCACGACCCGCTCGGCCGCAATCAAATCGCCAACAACGCAACCGAGAACAAGAAGGGTCCCAAGTCGCCAGAGCTGTCTTTCACGGACCGCGAAATCCGCCGTCGCACCATGTGGGCGTGCTACCTGATGGACACATTCAACTCGTCGGGGACCGAACGGCCTTCCTTCTTGAACGAAGACTACTACCAGATCCAGCTGCCCATCAAAGAATCGCACTTCCAGATGGAAGTCCCCGGCCCGACGGAGGATCTCTACGGCAACGTGCCCATGTCCGGCAAGTCGTCGTCGCTCGACACCGCCGCGGCCAACGACCTTGCCGCCGAGGCAAAGGCAAACATGGGCGTCGCGGCATACATCGTCCGCGCCGTGGTTCTTTGGAAGCGCATCGTCAAGTACTTGAACCTAGGCGGCAAAGAGAAAGACCCCCACCCCATCTGGGACCCGTTGTCCCAGTTCGCGGCTCTGCAACGCCAGATCCAGCAGCTGAAATCCTCCCTGCCAGAGGAGATCACGTACACGCCCGAGAACTTTGCGACACACATCTCCGAACGCCTCGCGAACCAGTACCTCTTCCTGCACATCGTGCTCGCCCAGACGAGCCTGTTCCTGCACCGCTTTGCCATCCCGACCAACCCCTCGCATCGGCCCCATCACCACTACTACACCCAGCAAGGGATGCCCAAACCGTTCCTCACCACCTCGGCCAATATCGTGCTCGAATCCGCCTCGCTCATCAGCAAGCTCATCGCCGACTCGGCAGGCCACACCCTCACGGTCCCCTTTGCCGGCTATTGCGCCTACGCGGCCGCGACGGTGCACGTGTGGGGCATCTTTAGCAAGAACAGCGCCCTCGAACAACAAAGCAAGGAAAACCTACGGCACAATTACAAATACTTGACACGCATGAAGAGATACTGGGGCATGTTCCACTACATGGCCGAGAGTGTGAAGGATATTTATCGCGCGTTTGCCGACGCGGCACTCCGTCAGGCTCAACACGCCCGAAGCAACGCCGGTCTGCCGACTAGTATGTTGCGGCGGCACTCATCTGCCGGCGGGACCGGAGGGAGAAGCGGGACGCAGACGCCGATGGACCTGGATGCCACGGCGACGTTGACAAGCAACACGAACCCGCCGTCCAGGTCGGATACGCCCGCGGATCCGACCAAAACCAAAGACGCGGACAAGGCGAAGGCGGGATCAATGTTCCAGTACGGCGATTGGTTCGACAAGTACCCGCACGGCGTGTCGGAGAGCGAATGGGAGAAATCGCACCTCGAATTCAGGAGTGAGCACGCGCAGGGTGGTGCCGAGGCCGTGATGAGCCAAAGGAGTGATTTGCAAAGCGTCGAGGAGTTCTTCGCCAGTCTCAGTCCGCCATCCAAGGCTGATGACACGATCGGAAGGGGCAACAAGAAAGTCGCGAGGAGGAGGGGAAAGAGCGTGGCAGAGAACAAGAAGACTGACATGGATGAGAAAGGTAGGGAAGGAGAGAAGGGGAAAGGGAACTCTTCAACTGCCGCTCAAGGCGCTTGTTCGTCGGTTTCTGGTCAGGATTCGCAAAGGCGACAGTCCATGTCACAAGCACTGCCTAGAGAGCGCCTTTCCAGCACAGCTGACGATCTCAACTTGAACCTCAACCTCAACCAACCATTCGACCTCTCCAGCTTCGACATCACCTCGCCGTCGCTGTATCAAAACACGCAATTCTCCGATCCCTACAACTATGGGAACTCTCCGACCTCTCCCCAGTTCGGCGGCAGCCTTCATTTTATTTCAACTTTGCCGGCAATTGATCGGCAGATGGTATTTGGCGCCGCTTATGCTGGCCTCGATCCGTCAACATCGAACAGTAACGGCAACCAGAATGCTTCGTCGGGGCTCAACAACCTCGGCTCCCCTCCAATGGGCAATTTTGGAAGCACAAATCCATGGGATCAATTGGACTTGACCACATATGGTTTCAATGATCCGTTTGCAGGCGGCAACGGGGCCATGGACACCAGTTCGTCGGCTTGGTTGTTGCCATTTAACATTGAACCGCCAAACTTTGGCGGTGCTGGCATAGAGGAGTTTGGAAACACCGCGCTCGACGGAATGGATCTGAGTGATCTTGGTCAGGGAGGCGGAAGCGACGTTGGTGGACAATTTGGGGAGCAAAACTCCGGGACCGGTGGTCAGACTTGAAGGTCGCTGGATCGATTCTTGTAAAAGCGGTGCGTGTAAAGCAGGAACACCTCTGCAGTAAATATGGCTGCAAGATTCACACACTTGGAAGGACCGTATATCGAGGACCATGTCGGCATTATATACCATCGGACGTACACGCGAGCGTGTCTCATGTGTCACAGATGCAATCATTCCTTTCCCTCTGGTCATTCTCAGTCCTCCCACTCCTCATCGAGCTGATCGATCAGGCGATTCTCGTCGTCGGGAGTGCGGCCACGACCAGGATGTCGGTCGTCGGCCCCAACACGGTGGTACCCTCTTCGACCGGCGAACAGTTGTGTGACTCCTCCCGGCATGCGTTGTGTGCATGAGGAAAATAGAATGACAAACATGTCCTAAAGATACAGTCGAAAGCATAGAGGTTAGCCGTGGCTGATCAGGCAATGTCGGTCTTCCAGTCGTGTTCTCTCCTAGCCGATGTGTAGCGCGTGCGACGTGGCACTGAAGAAAAGGGCCTCTGTAAAGATGCACTATGTGTAAGGGAAAACAGCACGCAAACGCAGGGGTAATAGGAAGCAAAGGCAACTAACCGAGAAGAAGCTGAATATACCCGCCCACATGGCGTAGTTGGGCAATTGTCTCCATCCTCTTTGATGCAGGACATTGCGCTGGTAGACAATACCTCCGATGAGGTAGACCAGCAGAGCGATGCCTGCGATCAGACCGAAAACTGCTCCGGGGCCTAACGTTCCCTTTTCCTCCGACTGAGTTGTTCCGCCGCAAGCCGATCGGGAGCGAATCTCAAAGACATAGGTACAGTGGTCGGGTGAGCCGAGGAAGTTCACAACAGGCCGAGTGGAAAGAAGAGGAGAGGTATCGCAGGCGAAGGTCAGAAGGGTGGACTTCCGTCTTTGGTTGGTTTTCTTGACAACCAAATCATCGTCGATGGGATTGCCGTCCTCGTCGAGTTCGGGACACGGCGAGCCCATAGTGTAGTTCAATAGCAACTTCTTGCCGCGGAAAAGGAGTTGGTCATTTTGTTGGCCAATGCTGTAAATATCTCCCCGATGGTCCTTGTAAAAGGCCGAAACATTTTTCTGGCGGCTTGTAGGAACTCCCTCAACGTCTTCTAATGATTCGACAACAGGTCCACACAAGTTGATGGTGAAATTTGCCGGATAGTCGTAACCTTTGGCATGGTAGGATTCATTGCTTGCGGCTTGATACTTCGTGCCTTCAGGAGTCAACTGCAACGACCGCAGGTCGAAGAATGAGCCGGTGGAGGGAGAGAGAATGGTACACGGCTTCGGAGGAGGCTTTGCGTCGGTTGCAGCGAAACTTGGATGTAATGATGAAAGGAGGAGGACCACGAGCGACGTCGAGATATACATGGTAGATGAGAAGCGTCGTGCTTGGATGAACTTGGATGAACTTGGATGAACGCTCAAGAACCAGACAAGGATAGTGAGTGGGATTCTGAGGAACGGCGCGAGCAAGTAAATGCACCACCTGTTACACTGGATTCGTGATGGAATATGTGTTGAGGTAAGGGCGACGTGAAGGAAAAGAGACACATTGAGGGAAGCCTAAAGTTTCGATTACAACTTTTTGTACGGCAACTAGCCTGTGAGATTTACCGCAGGAGCAGAACAGGTGTTCCTGCAGCTGCAGGGCAAGGGGCTACGCGGCTGATGCTTGCACGGCTCGTATTCTTTTCAACATGAACAGTTCCTGCAAGGCCTCGGACGTCAGAACACCTCACTCGCTCACAGCAGACTTTGCCTGGGACGTATGATGTTGTTGTGCATACTCCGTACCATGACCCTTCGCCTCCAGGTAAGATTCCGCTTGACGCGGCGCTGGCCTTCCGAGACGCGCGATGGGGACGCATCATGATGATCTCATTCGGGTGGTGCGTCTCCGTCTCCGGCAACTCACTTTTGGTTCACGCTCCATTTCATCGACAGACGTAAAAGGCACCATCGTTCACGTTTCGCTCTGCTGTCACTCGTTTGACCCTCTGCATTTTATTCAATGAGTTGTACCCGCTGACGACCGCCCTCTCGTATTAATTCACGTCGCAAAAATGACCATCGTGACGAGCTCGAAAAGCAAAACTCGTGCGGAAGAAAAGCATGAGTATGAATTCTTTGGTCCGTGAGTATTGTGATTCTCCCTTCCTTCTACGATGCCTTGCTGATACTCGACAGACCTGGCGCGGCCGCAATTGTCTTTCTTCTGCCCCTACTGGTCTATGCCACTGTCTTTCTCTGCAACGATGTTTCTGGCTGCCCTGCGCCCGCCCTCCTCGACCCCAAGACATTGACACTTGAGAAGCTGAAGAAACAAACACCATGGCCTGAGAACGGGATCGCAGGTCTGTTTGATCTTGAAGTCACCCTATGGGTTCTGGCATATTATGCTCTCAGTCTTGCTCTGCAACTGTTCCTGCCTGGCGAAGAAGTGGAGGGCACCACACTCGGCACAGGAGGTAGACATCATTATAAGTTTAATTCCTTCAACTCAGCCCTCCTCATCCTTGCTGGCCTTGCTGTCGGGACTGCTCTCCAAGGCGCCGACTTTGTGGTGTGGACCTACATCTGGGACAACCTACCTCAGGTCCTCACGGCAAACCTCCTGATCTCCTACGCCCAAGCAATCTACGTCTACCTGGCGTCATTCTCAGTCCCTCACCCCGGCCAGCCCAACCCCGACCACCGCGAGCTTGCTAAAGGTGGACATACTGGGAACATGCTTTACGACTTCTTCATTGGCCGCGAACTCAACCCGCGGATCACAATCCCAACATGGATTCCAGTTGCCGGAGGCCAAGTCATTGATATCAAAGTGTTCAACGAAATGAGGCCAGGTCTACTCAATTGGGTTATACTCGACCTGGTATTTGTCGCTCATCAGTACAAAACTTATGGATATATGACCGACTCGATCCTTTTGGTGACTTTCTTTCAGTCACTATATGTCATGGACGCCCTGTACATGGAGCCAGCCATCATGACCACGATTGACGTAACGACCGACGGGTTTGGCTTCATGCTCGCCTTCGGCGATCTGACCTGGGTACCCTTTATTTATAGTTTGCAAACCCGATACCTTGCCGTGTACCCATTGTCTCTTGGGATTGCCGGCATCGCTGGCGTCTTGGCAGTTCAAGCTCTGGGCTACTATATTTTCCGGAGTGCCAACAACCAAAAAAACCGCTTCCGTACCAATCCAAAGGATCCTCGTGTTTCGCACTTGGAGACAATGACCACCAAGTCCGGCTCGAAGCTGCTTGTATCTGGCTGGTGGGGAACCGCTCGACATATCAACTACTTTGGAGACTGGATCATGTCCTGGAGCTATTCACTTCCAACTGGCGTGGCCGGGTATATTGTCAACAAATATCAGAATCCTGTTACGGGTAACATCACTAGAGAAGTTGTGCAAGGAGATGCACGTGGCTGGGGAGTCATATTCACCTACCTTTATGTCATATATTTTGGCATATTACTAGTGCACAGACAACTCAGAGATGAAGAAAAGTGTCGGAAAAAGTATGGGAAAGATTGGGAACGCTACTGCGAGCGTGTCAAGTCGAGAATCATTCCAGGCATTTACTAGCAGCGCTATGGCACCGTGAGCCTCTTTCAGCTGTCTCGGTATGTTTGGCGATCTGAAAGTGATTCAGCTCTAGACTGGATCTCTTTGTGTCCGCCGCCGGCGGGTATGTGTTAGAAAGCGAGTGCACTGTACAAGAGGAGTCCTTGGTTCAAGACTCCGAGCGGCGGCAGGTACACGAGTCCCCTTGCAAGGCTTCAAGACTTTCCCCGACATTATGATTTGGCGCTTCCTATTTCCTGGCATTACAATTGCTCCAACCCATCATCGTATTTTGAGGTCGGCAGAACCGTCAAGCCACGCCTGGACCGCAGTTCTTGGGAGCTTCAGCCCGCCTATCGACTCTGGTCATCAGGAAATCCTGCAGCAGGCCCTTCAAGCGGCTCGCTCGACCTTCAGAAACTCATCCGCCAATATGATCAGGCTCCCACCGCTCGCATCGAAGCTTTTTGTCTCCACCGCCTGGGCTAGGCCATGCACTTTACCAACATCCATGAGCTTGCCAAGCAAAAGTTCGGTCTTTATCGAGCCATCCTAACCACGTATAGACAATGGATTCGTCCAATAAGGAAAGATGGGGTAGGAAGATCCCCAGGTTTTGACTAGGCTAAGGAGCTAGGTGGGAGCCCCGGAAATCCTGGCCATGCTCTCCACTTTACCCCGATTGTTTGATACAGATATTAATTGTCGGCTCGCGTTGAGGTTGGACGCGTCGAGGGAAGCCTTCGTTGTTGAACAACTAGATGATCCAGTCCACAGCAGACTCAGAGACGGAACACAACCATGGGTTTGGGTGTGCTTGAGGCAAACACTACCGCGCACGTTCCCGGGACAGTCCTCCTGGACCAGCAGGCTGCTCATTCTGAGGATCAGACTGGGCGCTTGAAACATGGAACAGGCAGGAATTCGAACATGGTGTTGGCACCACAGCCATCCGAAGACCCTAACGACCCATTGAATTGGTCACCCCTCAAGAAGCATATCGTGCTGGGCGTCATCTTCTTCGGGGTTATCATCATCGGTGTGATACCGGTGAGGTCTCTGCTTCAGAGGAAGCCCCCGTCCATCCGGCTGACTGTCTTTCTAGGGGCCTCTCCTGAACGCTGGCATCATCCAAATTTCTGTCGATCTCAACCGGTCGCCCACCGACGTCGCTAAACTCTCTGGCTATTGTATTCTTGCCACAGGCGCCATGGGTCCATTCGCATCTGCCTTGGGTCGAAAGTATGGCAAGCGACCCATGTACGTCTTTTCCTCGCTCATCGGGACAATCGGCATCATTGTGTCTGAGGCTGCATCTGGCTACAATACCCTGCTGGCTGGTCGAGTCCTTCAAGGCATTGGCATCGCTGCGTACGAGTCCCTAGCCGTCTCATCAATCGGAGATATTTTCTTTGTGCACGAGAGAGGTCCAAGAGTCGCCGTTGTGATCTTCCTGTTGGCTGCCATCTCTAACGGGATTTCCATCATTGCCGGAGTCATTACTGAACACCTTGGCTGGCAATACAATTTTCACATCTATATTCCTTTCGCAGCCCTCCAAACAATCGCAGTCATCCTGTATTGCCCGGAGACAATGTACCGCCGCAAGGCCATCTACGAGACAGATACGGCCGGATCAGATGAGAATCTGGAGAAACTCGCCAAAATCGAGTCTGCTGCCGCGCATCATGGGGAGAAAGTTGGCAGAGATCTTGAGAAGACAATGACTAGCACCTCCCAAGCATCCATCGATTCGGTCCCTCCCAAAAAGACGTGGGTCCAAGAGCTCTCCCTCTACAATGGCACCTTCGTGGATGACTCGGTGTTCAAAATGGCCATCGCCTCGGTCGCCATCCTCCTCAATGTGGGGGCTACTTACCAAGTTTTCATGACCGGTATTATTATTGCTTGGTACGTTGCGGTGGCCATCTTGTCCGGGGTCATTTTTGCCTCGCCACCTTACCTGCTGTCCTCGGCTTCCGTGGGATACATGTCGGTTGGCCCCTTTATCGGCGGTCTGGTCGGAGCCATCTTCTCGCTTGTCATCTCTGAGCCGTTGGTCAAATCGATGGCAAAGCGCAACAAGGGTGTCTACGAGCCCGAATTTGCCCTCCTGCCCGTCGGCCTGGGAGGTGCCTGCTCTGTTGCAGGTCTAATCGGCTGGGGCTACGCTGTCAATGAATTCAAGAACATCTACCTCGTCTGCTTCATCTGGGGTGTCATTCTCTTTGGCATGACCGTCGTCGCGAGCTTTGCGACACAGTGGGCTCTTGACGCATACCGACAGAACAGCACTGAGTTGTTTATCATGAACATGTGAGTTGACCTTGTCCAAATTCTGGGATGGCATGTTCTAACGCTTGCTCTGCAGGGTCTTTAAGAACTTCTTTTTCTATGGTCTAACCAACTACGTGATTGATTGGTACCTCACACAAGGCGCTGTCGACATGGCGGGTACGATGGCTGGAATCACCGGATTCTTGTGTCTGCTTGCCATTCCGATGTACATCTACGGCAAGAAGTACCGATACTTTTGGCACAAGCACAACGCGTTGAAGTGGCTGCATCTGGAGACGGATCATGCTGGATCCGAAGGATGAATGGAGAGCTGTTGAGCTGAAGCAGGCTCGCAGCCAGGTGTGAAGTGTACCAAAGCAATGCCAGTGACCAGATGTTCGGAGAGAGGATGATTGAATTGTCCTTTCGCCCTCAAGCATGTGTCTACAGGCTTATCCATCGGCTAATTCGCTCACCTTTTAGACCTTTCGTCAAGACCTCGAGGCTCCTCTCTCGTCTTGGCTTTGAGACTACGGCTCATTCTCATACCCGTCCAAAAACTGCACCTTCAGGGTATATCTCCCTTCCTGCTGCAACTTGTCCCGTCCGTAGGCTTTCACGCGCTCGATATCCTGCCGACAATCCCAATACATCCCTCTCAATCCCTTTGCCTTACCCGCTGCAAGATACGTGACGGTGGCACCGCAGAGTTCAGGCGGATCTATGAACAAAGCTTGAAAATCCGTCCCATGCTGTGTCAGGGCAGGGTACTTGTCAAGGAGTTCTTGTCGTATCTCCTCTGACGATTGAAGATCGGGTTAGAATCCTTTTCTCACAGGGGAAGACAGGATACTGGACGCACTCTTCGCCATGGCCGTCGGCACACCGCCAGGATGCAGAGCATAGAGCTGGATCCCATCGCCTAGTCCATCCAGCTCGACCTCCTCCTGCAGCGTGCTCGTGGCGCGCGCAACAGCCGCTTTCGAGCTGTTATACCCCACTGCGAAGGGGAAGTCGACCGTGGCGGCACGGGACGCAATGTTGACGATCACGCCGGACTTGCGTTCGCGGAATTTCGGCAGAAGGTACCAGCTCGTCGCCATGGCCTGTGCGACGTGGGCAAGCGTCAGATTCATGTTTTTGTGACAGGGAGGTGAAGGGAGAATGAGGTAGATTGAGAAGAGCGATGCGTGCCCGTGCCGAATGCATGACAAGACGTACACTCTTGAAGTTAATCTCAATGGTTCTCCAGAAGTCTTCAAAGGATTCCATCCACTGTGGTTTTCCAGGCGAGACACCCGCGTTGTTGACGAGGATACTGTGCGGCGCGTTGTCAGTTCGGGGCCGTCGACAATCCATGCCGCCGTCATGGTGGTATAATGTACAAGCACAGGGATGGTACAGGTAGATAGTTAGCTATAACTCACTCGATCTCTCCCAGCTCGCTCTCCGCGCGCTTCACGGCGGCCCTCAACGCTTCCACGTCCGTGACATCGACGATATAAGTCTTGACGCGGGCTCCGTGCTCTTCACACAGCCTGGTCGTCTCCTCCAGTTCGTCCTGCAATCTGTCCAGGACGGCAATGCTGGCGCCAGAAATGGCGAGCTTGACGCATATTGCGCGGCCGATGCCTAGGATCGAAGTCCATCAGTACTGCGAGTGGCACCGGTGTTGACATCAACATCGAGGTCGACAGCGACGTCAGCTCGGGAATCTCGCATTGAAATCACAAAGTCCCACTAGGCAAACGTATCCCCCCAACAGATTAATACATCCACACGACACCCCAGCGAGGCGCCTAAGCCCTCTTCCATAAACTTGAATTGACTCACCTCTCGCACCACCCGTCACCAGCGCGACCTTGCCGCTATTGATGCCTCGGAGATTCTCGTCCGTGATGGGGCCATATTGGGCGTGGTTGAGCGGAATCGACGAGATAGGGAACTTGGTCGGATCCATGCTGGATCTTGATCCAGGCACTGCACTGCTTATAATCGTAGGGACAGACAGTAACTAAGGTACACGCTCGCTTAGGCCCGCTCATTCACGATGCCGCGACCTCTTGTGTATGTATTGATTAATGAATCAATTAAGCCAGTCGCGTGTGCTTGTTCTCGCAGGACGAGTGTAATTGTATCCTCGTCTACGGAGCCACTGTATCAAGTACACCAGACCGAATTACAGTGTCGCGGGCAGTGGCAGTCCCTCGTACATACCCAGAAATAGGCAAGTGGGTGAAAAAGAGGACTGAACTTGTGGGGAACAGTACTACGGAGTCCTCTCTAGGCGCTACATGCCCTGCAAGGTATCCAATAGTACGAGGAAGGACCATGCACTGCGTCCTGGGTATGAATGCATTCATCCTTCAGGTTAGAGCGGGACCCCACATGTGCGTGTGTAGGTGTGTGTTTGTCTGTTTCGACCTCCGCAATATGGTGGACGGAGTAAGGAACCTCGTATTCCAATAAGGTACGTATCCTACAGAACACTGTCTCTGTCTGCGTCTGATTCAGAGGGCGCGCGCCGCGCCCCCGCCTCCCCTCGTTGGAAAACATGGGGACAAGCATTGCGGGGACTGGCACGCGGACTACTCGTACGAGGACTACATCACTAATTACAGAGATGCGGATGGGGGGGAGGTGGCGCGGGGATAGATGAATGCCCGGAGGAGTTCTGGGGAAACACCACATCATGTACATACGTGGCTCGCTCCCACACCTTCGCCAGAAGGGACTCGCGCATGTCCTCACACCCTCACCACATCGATTACGGGCGGAGAATGGGGGTGGTCGGTTTCTCCAAGCTCCAAGCTCCAAGCACCAAGCACCCCAGCAC
Source organism: Phialophora macrospora (assembly GCA_000835435.1). Lineage (NCBI taxonomy): Eukaryota > Fungi > Ascomycota > Eurotiomycetes > Chaetothyriales > Herpotrichiellaceae > Phialophora > Phialophora macrospora. Next base: position 5,747,264 of record KN846956.1, on the reverse strand, counting down.
GATCTGTGTGTGGGGGACATGGGTTGGGTGGGCAGTTGATCAAGTTACAGAAATGCATCGTAGTATCATATCACGGGGCTTATGGAGTACTCATCACTTAGCATGTACTCGTTACAGCGCCCTGAACACTTTGGCTCTATTCGAAGCGGCGCTACGGGTGCACTTACATGGAGACGAGCTGATGGCTGCACCTGTACGACTGTACCGTACCTTGTAGGATCACGAGCAAGACAATTGATATGATGACACATTGAGATGAATCCTTAATTCGCGGTATCAGTTTCCCTACTCCATACAAAAAAGTTAGACGCTAGACATCGGACGCTAGACGTTGCACACACAGAACCAAACAGCTAACTACGTAGACGAATCCCCAGGCTGCAGTCAACCAGTAAACTGGCTCCTCGCTCGCAGCCAGGCCCCAAAGTAATACAGCCCGTACATGCCGGCGACGCCGACGCCAGATAGGCTCGCAATGACGGAGACGCCCTTCCCGACGCCCAGGTCGACGTACATGGAGTGCGAGAACTGGACAAACGCGGCGGCCATCATGGAGCGGACGAAGTCGTTGGCCGCGAACAGCGAGGCCACGTACTTGGGGTACGCGAGCGCCACGTAGCAGATGATGCTCTGGAACATGCAGAAGCTGCCGCCGGCCCAGATGTTGATGCCGACCGTGGGCACGATCCAGTGGACGTCCGCGCGCGCCGCCCAGGCGAACAGCAGCAGTCCCGCCGGGGGGCCCCAGACGCCGCAGAGGCCCGGGCGCAGCCACTCCTCCTGCTCGACGGGCTTGCCGGTGTCGGCGTGGGATTTGCGCGCGTGCGGGATGAACCACGAGCGCAGGTACGCGTAGTAGGCGGCCAGGCCGATGATGCAGCCCGTCATCAGGCTGAGGAAGACCAAGCCCAGCTCGCCGAGCGTCATGCGGTACGTGCCCAGATAGACGATGGGGAAGGCCTCGAAGAAGGAGTAGTACGTGGCGTAGACGAGGCCGCCGTACAGCGCCGCGTACAGCACCGCGGGATCCTTCGTCGTGATCTCCAGCGGGCGGATCAAGGCTTCGAAGAGGGCCTTGCTGAACGGCGTGGGATGCAGCTCGGTTTCCGTCCGGTACTCGTATCGGTCCTGGCCGCCGGGCGCGTGGCGGAGCCGCTCCGCTCGACGGAGGAGGATCGTGCCTGGATATGTCTCGGGGAGGAAGGGCAACAGGCACAAGATGATGCCGGACATGATGACGACTTCGTACAGGGGCCATCGCCAGCTGTCGGACACGGCGTACCCTGCCATCAGCGGGCCGATGGCCGGGCCGCAGTACATGGCGGCAATCCACCACACGTACCCGTACGGGGCACTGTAGATGTCGTAGATGTCTTCGATGGACGCGGCGCCGCTGGCCAGCGCAGGACTGCCGGCGAGGCCCTGCAGCCACCGCAGCACGATGATGGCAGGGAAGGAGTCGACAAAGGCGAGGGCGATCGAGACGACAAAGAACGCCGCAAATCCGTACAGGTACGGCGGATTCCTGCCGATGCGCGGTATTTCGCTGATGGGCGACAAGAACATCGGTCCGACGGCGTCTGCGAAAGGGACGGGGGGGACGTGGGTCAGCATCAGACCATGCAGATCTATCGATACTACCTGTCCAGTGAGTTACGGGAGATGGTCGACTTACATCCGACAACATACATCGACAGGCCCAGGCTCGCCACCACGAGCGAGACGTGGTATCGGGCCATCATGGCGTCCGCTGTCGGCGTGACAATCGAGGCCGTGCAGTACACGCAGAAGGTGTACAGGTTGACGACGGTCAAGGTCCACATTTTCTTGCCGTGAGGCCAATTGCGCGGGTTGGCGGGATCATCCTCCGTGAAGGCCACGACGACGACCTGTGTGTCTGGGGACTGAGACCGTGCGGATTCGTCTTTCTCGGTGGCACGAGTCGCTGCGGATCCCTTGGGCATGGTTTTCTCCAGGTCCGTCTCGGTGTCCGAGGCAGCGGCACTCGTTTCGCCGACCACGGCGGGCATCTGCATCAGCCCGGGCTCAAAGCCTGGCTGTTCCTCTGGAAACGCGAGCCATGGGCGCTGGAAACCAAGGAACCGGAGGAATCGCCCCGCGGGCGCCTCTTTGATGTACTCGAGCATGGTTGAGGAGAGACTGTATCGGTGGTGGAATCCGTTTCTGTATGTTCGTAGCCATGTTTATATCGCTCACCATCGTGGGCCAGGCCGTAGCACAGCGGTCGAGTCTCAGCGCCATTCCCGCGTCAAAGAAAAGGGATGGACGACCCGGGTCCTCTCGAGGCTGGCTGAGAGTGATGCCGTCCTTCATGCAAGCGGGATGGATAAAATCATCGCGACGGCAGGCTCATCCTCCTCGTCTAACCTGAGCGTGCCCAACGATGAGTATCCTCATTGGCCCGACCTATCTCGAAGCTGGTATCGTGAAGCCTGACCGTTAAAGCCGAGATCGCTGGCGTCCCAAACGCTTTCCAAATCGGGAGTCCTGCGGCTGAGGGAAGAGAGACGTGGCCGTGGAGGCTGCAGGCGGCTGGGATCAATGCGGCTGCGCGCCCAGGCGATAACAAGGGCATCTTCAGCCGGACATTGAAGTGTGGCTTGCTTTGCCCTTGGTGACTTGGGCGAATCAGGTTGGGCAGTCGGATGCCCAGGCCGGCGAAAGGCCGTGCCAACAGCCTCGAGGCTCGGACGCAGTGCTCCGTACAGTAACTGTAGTCGCTCTCTAAGCATGGATGGGAGAGACGAAAGGAGACGACAGCTCCGAGTGGCTTTTTTAATACCTCTGCCTGGATGTGAAGTCTCGATGCTTCTGGTAATTATCATGCTTACCGACTGCTGGGCTTCAGAAGATTCTCCTGAGCGAGCAGGATAGGCGATCCAGGGCGGGAAGTTCAAAGAGAGACAAGAGATGCATGTACGATGGTCAGGTCCCGTCAAGAGAGGACCCCCCTGTTCGGAGACTACGTAGCTCCCCAGGCATTCGGGCTGAGGCGTTACAATCTCGCCTTGAAATTGTCCTTCCGACCTTCTTCCGCGTCGACCCACTCCTTCAGCACGTTCCTCATGATCTTCTGGTTGAGGTTTCTGGGGATCTCCTCGACGAACCGTACCCCTCCTCTCAGTCTCTTGTAGTGGCTCACTCGTGGGTTCAAGAATTTGTGGATATCCTTCTCCTCCAGCCGAGGAGGCTTGTCTGACCTGACCACGTACGCGCGAGGCAAGTCGTTGCCTTGTCCATCGGGGACACCAATCACGCCAACGTCGACGATGCCGGGCAACTGGCCTAACACGGACTCTAGCTCTGTCGGCGAGACTTGGAAGGACTTGTACTTGAGCAGCTCTTTGGAGCGGCCCACGATGTAGACCTTTCCGTTGCGGTCGAAATGAGCAATGTCGCCCGTGCGAAACCAACCATCTGCCGTATATGCTGCCCGGGTCGCTTCGGGGTTGTTGAAGTATTCCTTGATGATATTTGGCCCTTTCGTCCCGTTAAAAAAGAAGTTTGAAACTCGGGGGGCCGGGTGCTTTGCGTACCTCTGATACAGAGCTCTCCAGGCTCGTTATATCGCAGCTTCTCCCCGGCTGGACTCATGATCACCGCCTGGATGTTCGGCAGCAGTCTGCCAGAGCTGCCTTCCCTGTCCACCTCGGTCACGTTCGGCTGTGATGCTGCCGTCACGGTTTCGGTCATCCCCCAGTTGACCCTCAATGCAACCCCGTCAGGCAACATGTCGTGTACCTGCAACTGCAGCGGGAGTGGTAGCGGTGACGCTCCACTCATGGCGAACCGAATACTCGCCACATCCTCCCTCGTACACTCCTGCAGGATGCGGTTCCAGATGGCCGGCACGATGAAGCATGCCGATAATTGGTACTTCTTGATGCTCGCCATCAGGGACGAGAAGTCGTACTTCGGGAACATGTAGACCTGCATCCCGCACTGAAGGGCCATCATGGTCTGAACGTAAATGCCCACGGCTACGGCGTTCTGCATCACCCCGGGCATGCGCAGGTAGACGCCGTCGCGGATGGCTTTCTGGGCGAAGTGGTCAAAGAAGAAGGCCATCTGGCACAAGTTGGCGACAATATTGGCGTGCGTGGTCACCACACCTGCACGGTCGGCGTTAGATAGGAGCAGAGGAGAAGAACAAGGTCGAGCTCCGGCTTACCCTTCGGCACCCCAGTCGTGCCACTCGAGTAGACCAGACAAGCTGTCGTCCTCTGTAGGACCTCTGGGTCCGTGATACTCTGCCACTCCAGATTCCTCTCGCTCAGGATCGACTGGCCACGCACATCCACAATATCCAAGCTCTCCGACAGCATAATGACCAGGCGGACGTCCGTGTTCGCCTGCGTGATTGCTTCCCCGGCGGCTTTCCTTGTTTGCGGCGAACAGATCAAAATCTTTGGGTCACTCAATCGGATCTGCCGGGCAAGCTCGAACGCCGTCGCCGTCACGGAACATGTCGCGTGGACACCTCCTGCACACAGCACGCCCAGAGTGTTCGGCGCCACCATGACTTGATTCTCAACGAATGTGAGCACAATATCCTTGCCGAGCCCTTGAGCGCCGACTCCGAGATCTCGATAGCCCTGACCGATTCGATGCGTCAGATCGCGGGCTGTGGCTAGTGTGACGTGGTTGGCCGGCCTCGACGGGTTGATCCATATCGGGTCGTTGTCTTTGAATGGCGTCCGCGAGAAGAGAAACGACAACAGGTCGATGTTGGGTATGTCGACGTGGTATTCTGATTCGAAGATCATCTTCGTCCCTCACCACTGCTTTTGCCCGTGGTCGAAGCTGAGGAAGACGTATATTACCCCCCCGTAAGTCACCACCGCCAGGGGAATTAGGTGGTCAGTCACACCACGAAGATCGTGAGCGTAGCCTTGATGATCCGAACGACATTAGCTAAGGTACCAGGAGCAATAACGTCGTCAGCCTCTTGCCTGGGTTTCCTAGCGGACACTCGCCTCCACCGCACAAGGCTCCACGAATGTCGGGGTAAATGTGGAGTAATGGCGGTGCTTGATATGGACACGCCCGCAGCCTTGCCATCCCGTTGGAGCAGAAGTACCATGGCTAGATTGCCTCTTTACAGTATGTCGGCGTTGGATGGAGGAGATTTTGCTCCTGAGTCACCGCATCAGGCTGTCTTATTGTATCGTAAGTTGATTCCAAGCCGACTCTTTGCCGACCAACAAGCCAGCCGTGGGGACTGCCTTCATAGAACCCGAGCTTGTGAAATCGACTGAATATGTCCCCCACAACACCCCTCGCTGGGCTCAAAATCCTCGAACTGGGCGGTCTCGCCCCATCTCCGTTCGCTGGCCTCATCCTGGCCGACTACGGGGCCGATGTTGTGCGCGTCGACCGCACATTCGAAGTGTTCGGCCCGCCGCGCGACACGCTCTGTCGACGGAAGCGGTCGGTGGTGATCGACTTCAAGGACGCCCCGTCGCGGCGGGTATTCCTAGAGTTGGTGAAAGTCGCGGACGTATTGATCGATCCCTATCGGCCGGGGGTTATGTCGAGGTTGGGGCTCGGACCCGAGACGCTATGCCAGTTGAATCCTCGATTGATCTACGCGCACCTGCACGGCTTCAGACCAGACGGGATGTATGGGAAACGCGCAGGCCACGATATCAACTATCTCGCGGCCGCGGGCATCCTGTCGTTGTTGGGACGGAAAGACGAAAACCCGGCCCCTCCAGCGAACATCCTGGGTGACTTTGCAGGCGGCGGGCTGGTCTGCGTGACGGGGATTCTGTTCGCTCTGCTCCACCGGCAGGCTACGGGCCGGGGACAGGTCGTCACGACGAACATGGTTGATGGGAGCGCGTACCTCGCCACGTTCATGAGACAACAACAAGGGCATCCGAACAATGATCGGCCCAGGGGCGAGAATCTTCTGGATGGGGCCGCTCCGTTCTATGAGGTGTACAAGACGCGGGACGACAGATTTGTAGCTGTCGGTGCCCAGGAACCTCAGTTCTACAAGCATCTCCTGCAAGGACTGGGACTGGACGAGAAGAACATGCCGGCGCAGTGGGATCGGACCCATTGGCCGAAGACGAAGGAGCGGTTTGCACAGCTGTTCCAGCAGAAGACGATGGACGAGTGGCGGACGATCTTTGACCACACCGACGCATGTGTGACGCCGGTCTTGAACATGGATGAGACGGAAGAGCCGTTCAAGCCGCTGGTCGAGTTGTCGGCTTCACCAAGTCTGGATGTCTCCGTGCAGGAGTCATATCCGGAGCTGAAAAAGGGCGCGGGAGGCGAAGACGTCTTGGAGAAATGGATACCGAGCTCAAGCTCGTGGATTGACATAGATCCCTCATCAAAGCTGCTCAGAATGAAGCACGCGGCAAAGTTATAGCATGGTTGCGAAAGCGGCCATTACAAGGAAACCCAGTCCCACCACCTACATGAGTGTGTCGTCTAGAGAACATTCTCCATCGTCAACCTCGTCTCGCCGTCATAAGCACACAGCTCCTTCCTTGCTCTGGTGGCTTCTTGACGCAGGATCTGCTCAATCTCTTTCGTTCGTGGAATGAACCGAGCTTTGAAGGGTTCGGGTCGCATGTTCTCGCTCTTGGTGTATGCGAAGATGTCGAGCTTCACCTCTCGACCCTGAATCAAAATTAGCGATAGTCACGAGAGCCAAAGAAGAAAACACTCACATTCTCATCCAACCCGGGCTTGAAATCAAATGCCCACAGTAGGGTCGCAATCGTCAAGTAGAGGCCTTGCTCGGCGAGTGGCTGTCCACTGCACTGCCGGCGACCCCATCCGAATGCATTGTGTCCTTGCTTGTTGGGATACGGTCGTTCTAGCCCGTTGAGAAACCGCTCCGGGCGGAAGTTGTCCGGTTCAGGGAACTCCCTGGGATGTCTGTGGATGGCCCAGACGTTTCCGGTGATGGGTGTCCCCTTCGGAATCAAGTACCCATTATACTCGTCGTCTTGGATGGGTGCATGTGGAATACCTCCGAGGATGGTGACCGTCCTCCATCTCAGGGTCTCGTTGACAACGGCTTTGACATACGGCAGATTAGGCTCGTCACTCCAGTCCGGTACTCGGTCCTGGCCGACGACTCGGTCCAGCTCCTCCTGGGCCTTCTTCATCTTGTCTTGGAAGACGCACATGGCCAGGATGAATGAGATAATTGTGCCGCTGGTGGTGTCAACGCCGCCGCCAATGAGATTGGAAGTGAGAGTGGAAATCTCCTCGTCGGTGATGTTGCTTTTCTCCTGCTCCTGGAACAGGCGTTTGGCAAAGTTGTCTTCTGGCGCTTGAGCGCCTTCTTTGGACAGGGCAACGAAATAGCGTTGCATATGTTTGGCGAACTCAAACGCTTGCCGCGGCATCGGATAGATCCAGCTCAGCCAGGCCGGGAGTCGATTCAAGATCGGGATGGACTCAACGAGGAACAGGCCCGGGATGATCAAGTCAACGCCTTCCATGGCCTTGAGCGCCATTTGCGCAACATAGTCGTTGATCTTGTCGATGCGTCGTCCCCAGCCGATCGTCGAGACAATCGAGCACGAATATCTCTCAATGGACATGACGAAGTCATCCGGCCTGTCCATCAAGTCGCGGATGAGGACCTTTGACTCGTTGGCCTGAATTGGTCGCCATGGCCTTATGGCCTGTGACCCCGTCGCTGTATGCTGATGGACACCAGTCAGATTATTTGGCCTCAGGGTGCGGTCTGTTGACGTACCATGAGACGACGATGGAGCCGCCACTTGTCCCCGTAGACCAAACACACTTGATTGCTTTCCGTCGCGTTGATCATGTCTCCCATAGCAATCCTGTGGCTGGCAGTTAGTCCACGCAGATATCGACGGAGTGCTTCGGACCATGCCAAAGATGCAGGCCAGCTCTTCGTTGGAGGAAGACATACATGTGTGGTCGGGAAGAGTAGATGTTTGCCCTTTTGTCGAGCAAATCCGAGATGGTCCAAATGTCGTTGCACATGATAGTTGGTCGATGACCCTGCCATATGGTAAACATCGGATTGTTGTAGTGTTTGGACCACTGCTCAAATTCGATCCATGGCTTGTGCTTTGGAATCTGGAAAAAGTTCCCAACCAGTGGAAACGGGAACGGGCCCGGAGGCAGCTTCTGGCGGAGTCGAAGGACTCGCACATAGTCGGCGAGCACCAACAACACCGGGACCGCAACAACTCCTACGAGGACCGCCCGAATCACAGTGTAAGCGTCGAGGGCGGCGTTCAGCGTGCCTGGTGCACTGGAAAGATTCTGGAGTACACCCATGCTTCTCCCGCGATATCAACCGAGTCTGGACCAATTCATTCGGTGCCGACGGGAGCGTTATGGTCTCTCGTTACGTCTTGATATATACGAAGGCAGAAGTCGGAGACTGTCCGCGAGGTCCCACATAACACTGGGCGTAAATCTGCTGCCCAAGATCGGTCGTCTGCAACCTCAGCAAAGTCGGCCCACATGAACGTTCCAATGCTCATGTGGAGAACCTCGGGTGGAGGGCTTCGCTTCCCCATGGGTGCCCATAGTCTTTACCCGAGATCCGGGGAATGGCAAGTGCCGGACTGACCTACTCTGAGTTTGAACGGCAGTTGGCTTGAACGAGTGATGGATGCCTTGCCGTTAGAGTAGAAATAGTGGCGGACATCATCTGTCTGCTCGTTCCCCGGAACTTGAGCACTGCATCGAGAAAGGCATCATTGGGAATCGGCGACTCCTGGAGGATTGAATGGCGAAACTGCAAGGCATCCTTGCTGCCGCCAAGGAGGCCTCACCACTCATCTTGATTGGAGGCCTCCTGGGCTTCTGGCTCCTCTACCAGTCATATGTCCTGCTTACGGATCCTTTGAGGTCTGTTCCTGGACCCTTCCTCGCCAGATTCACAAGGCTTTGGTACTTGCACAAAGTATGGCGGGGCGACTTTGAGAAGACAAACATTGCACTCCACAAGAAATATGGTACTGTCGCTCCGTGGACTGTGGGTGTAATGGGCGTCGCTGATGCTGGCAGGCTCCATCGTTCGAATCGCGCCGAACTACTATTCCATCGACGATGCCGATGCAATCAAGATAATATATGGGCATGGCACCCATTTCGTAAAGGGCAAATGGTACATCGCCTCCGGCAACCCGAAAAACGAAAATCCGGACATCTTCACGGAACTGAATCCCACCGTCCACGCTGAAAACCGACGGAAAGTCGCGTCATTATACTCCATGTCGAGTCTTGTACCCATGGAGCAGAATGCAATCGACTGTGCAAAGATCCTAGTCGACCGATTCACTGCGTTTGCGGAGAGGCGTGTCTCTGTCAACTTGCAAGGTGTGTGTCCACCAGCAGTGACCTCCTCGACATTGTACGAATGCTGACAACGGCTCAGTTTGGCTGCAGTATTGTAAGTACCCTTGAGACGCCAGGGCTGTCTGGAGGCCCTTCTTCCGAGGCCCGCGCTCCAGATGCTTGTGCCACTGCCGCTAACAGCAATCCACCCAAGTTGCGTTCGACACCATCGCCCTGATCACTGTAAGTCAATTGAACTCAGCATGTTTCACCGTTGCCACGAGACTCACATCACCTTCAGTTGAGCAAAAGATTCGGTTTCCTCGATACCGGCGAAGACAATGGTGGCATGATCGCAGCCCTCGACCACTATCTCCGTTATCTCTCCAAGGTGGGCATCTACCATGAATGGCACTCGTTCTTGACGTGGTGTCTCTCTTTCTTCCCCAACACCGGCACCCACTACCTGGGCAATTTTACAAAAGAGCAAGTCCTCGAGGGTCAGCAAACCAAGCCAAAGAGCATACTGGAAAAGGACGAGTCGAAGCCCACGGATGACTTCTTGACGAAGCTGCTGCGAATGCATGCTTTGCAGCCGGACAAGTTCTCCATGGGGGCCGTTATTTCCACATGTATCACAAACATTGGTGCTGGTTCGGACACAACCAGTGTCAGTTTGAGTGGAATCCTGCACCAGCTGATGAAATCTCCGGCGACCATGCAGAAGGTAGGTCAATTTGAAGGTTGGACACGAGCTGCGACGTGGCTGACTTTCCCCAGCTTCGACAAGAACTCGATCAAGCCGTCGAGGAACGCGGCTCCTCCGACATAATCTCGTTCCAAGAAGCTCAGAAGCTCCCCTACCTTCAGGCTGTGATCAAAGAGGGTTTGCGCTTGCACCCTGCGACAGGCCTTCCGATGGTCAGAGTGGTCCCCAAGGGCGGTGCGACAATCGCTGGTCGATACTTCCCGGAAAAGGTGTGCAGGGTTCTTCACAAACACACACAGTTACACTAACTAGCTTTTGTCCGCAGACCGAAGTCGGTGTCAATACCTGGGTCGCCCACGCCAACCAAAAGCTGTTCGGGCCGGATGCGGAGGAATTCAGACCGGAGCGCTGGCTTGAAGATGCTGAGACAGCCGCAGAAATGAACCGAAACATCCTCACGGTACGTGTGACTCAAGGCTGCCGGACTTTCCATCGGTCTCTTGAAGCGGCACAGTTCAAGGAAGTTTGCTGACATGGCGTGGTATCGTCTAGTTCGGAGCTGGCTCCCGCACATGTATCGGCAAGAATATCAGTCTGCTCGAAATATCCATCTTGATCCCGGAGCTGGTCAGGAAGTTTGACTTCACACTCGTTGATCCCAATCGGCCGCTGGAGTCGGAAAATGTGTGGTTTGTCAAGCAGAAGAATCTAGAGTGCTATGTGAGCCTGAGGAAGTAGAGTGTTGTAGTATGCGACATGTAGGGAGCGGGTGCAGCGGCCCTTTCGCTGCTAACATTACAGAGAGTCAAGTTCGACAAGAGTCGTCGCTCGCCCTTTGTATGTTCACGTTACTCGTTCCACAGAAAGGGCCGATCTCACCCTTGTGAACTGGATACGTTCGAGAGTAATCGGCTGCCTTTCCGAGGTCATTGCTTGTCTGCCCTGGCGCTGAACGATGGATGTCAGAAATAGGTAGATCAATCTCACGCCGTGCAGTCAGCATCGGCTACAATGTCCTGAATCGGTATCGTTGGACACCTCTGCTCACAATAAGGACGACGAGAATAGAATATCGCGACTGGTCATCCAGCGAAAGCATAATTGGACATACTGAATAGTGATACATGAGACAGTCAAGCAACAAGTCGAAGGCAAGGCTGTGTTGACAACTCCGCAAGGCTGAACTTCGGCAGTCTCCAAAGCTCCATCAGCGTCATCGAACGTCTCTCACGCTCTTCTCCCTGGTGCATCCTTACAGAGGTGTCGATGCGACATTCACAATGAAGACGTCACCGCTGCGTATGCTTGTCTCGCGGCGAGTCTGCAGCTGCAATGTCTCCCAACTCCAAGCCGCCCACGCATCGTCGAATCCTCACCTGATCCGACTTCTCTCGAGCAGCACCAAGCACCATGCTCAACCCAGCTACGCCTCCCCCGTCCCGAGCTACGGTTCGTCCGAGATGCTCCGTCGAAAGTATCAAAGGTCAGAACCGGCAGAGCTGGAGAAAGAAAAGGCCGAGCGAGCCAGAACCGTCAAACGCATGCGCTACTCGGGCTATGGCATCGCGGCCTGCACGGTCGCCATCTTCGCGACAATCGCGCTGTACCCCAGTTCCGGTGCGGAACAGGTCATCAAACAAGACGCCCCGCCTCCACCAACACCCTCGACGATCCTCGAAGAAGCCTCCGGGAAAGAAGCCGAACAGATCCCTACCGGAACCTCCACCATCCCCGTCTTCCCGCGGGTCATCCACATCACCTCCGACGCACCTGCGAGCACGCCCGGCGCTGCAAATGAGGGCAAAACGGATGAAGAATACCAGCTCGTGGGTCTAGGGGTCCGCACGGTATCAATACTCAGCATTCAAGTCTACGTCGTGGGCCTGTACATCGCCGTGTCGGACATCGCGTCTCTGCAACAGCGACTCATCAATGCTGTGGTCCCGCCCAGTCAAGGCATGGCTACCACCCTCGTATCAGGCGAGAAGGACCAGCTCCGCCAACTCCTCCTTGACCCCACTCGGGGCGAAGACATCTGGAACGAAATCCTCAAGGACGGCAATCTACGCACGGCCTTCAGGATTGTGCCCACACGGAACACAGATTTCATGCACCTCCGCGACGGGTTTGTACGGGGCATCACGGCTAGGTCGGCCCATTTCGCATCAGACAGGAATGATGCTTCCTTCCAAGACGAGACGTTTGGCGCGGCGCTCAATGACTTCAAATCCGCGTTCGGGGGCAGTGCGCGGCGGAAACTGCCGAAAGGTGAAATCCTCCTCCTTGTCCGCGACGGGCAGGGAAAACTGTCTGTCTGGGAAGAAACCCGCAAAACGGGCGAGCGGGTCAAAATGGGGGATATCAGTGATGAACGAGTGGGTCGGCTATTGTGGTTGGGATATCTGGCGGGGAAGAATGTCAGCAGCGAGCCAGCGCGGCAGAGTGTCGTAGATGGGTGCATGGAATTTGTCGGGCGACCGGTTGGAACGGTGGCGACGCAGGTTGTATGAATGGAGGATGGTGAGGATGATGGCGACAAGAAGCAAGAGGAGCTCCGGAACAGGAAGAGGAACTACGTGCGTAGAAGGATCATGACGATCAAAGACTCATCCCGATGTGCAATTACGAGGTAATTGGGACCGTTATTCTCGTGGTCGACTCAATCTCCAACAGGCGGCGACAATGTATAAAAACACCATGGACCGGAGGCCGAGTACGAGTATATGTATTAGGACACCATCTCCCTTCCATTTGGATCGGAATCAGAATCAAAAGCATGGTTGATAGCGTCTCAGTCACTTCACGTCACGTCGAAGATTCTTCCTTCGGTCCGTCTCTCCCCGACGCATAGCTCTGTATACATGTATATATAAGTGTTTGCGTCACCAGGGCCCTGATCCATCCGATTTTCAACGTTTTCTTTCACACAGCTTGAGGCGACCTCGATTCGACTCGACTGCATGACCTCGTGCAGAATAGCATCGCATCGCATCGCATCGCATAGCCTAGCCTAGCACGACAATCTGCAATCTGCATCAACGAAACCGAGAACCAAAGGAACACAGCGAACCAATGTCCTGGCTCGCCCCGGTCAAGCCGGCGTCACAATCCCAAGCCCAAGCCCAACCACAAGCCAACGTCTCCCCAGAAGCACAAGCACAAGCCCAAGCCCGGCGAATCCACCAAATCGTCCGCCTCAACCCGGCCCACTACGCCGCGTACAAGGAAAGCCACGCGAACGTGTGGCCAGCCGTGGCGGCGCAGATCCGCCAGTCCAACATCACGGACTACTCGATCGCGTACGACCGCGAGAGCTCGCTCCTGTTCGCCTCGTTCAAGTACACGGGCCGCGACTGGGAGGCCGACATGGCGGCCATGCGGGCGCACGAGCCGACGCGGCGCTGGTGGGCCATGACGGACGGGTTTCAGGAGAGTGTGAATCCTGGGGCGGTGAGTTCCGAGAAAGGGGGCACCGTGGGCGAGGATGGCAAGAAAGTCCCCGGCTGGTGGAAGGAGTGTGAAGAGGTGTTTTACTTGCCGTAGGATGGCCCAAAGCGGTGCTCGCTCGCGACGACAGGGGAAGAAGAAGAAGAAGAAGAAGAAGAAGAAAGAGGAGAAGCAGCTGAACGGGAAGAGCGAGTCTTGCGGGAAACAGAGATGAGGTATGTAATGAGTTACGATCACCCCGTACAGTATTCCTTGATTCGCTTTTTCGTTCGTTTTCACTGTTGGTTGCTTCGCGTTTTTCCTTGTCGGGGGTCTCACTCACTCCTCCCGGACTATCCTCATTCCTGCTATGTATGTGCTCGACTTTATACTTTGTTCTTGGAACGCTGTCTCCTACATTCCTACCCCTTGTTCAAGTGCTGGTCTTTGGATCAACGCGCAAGTCAGTTGTTCATCCCGATCTTCGAGAGCCGTGAGCATAGAAATATCATCACCTCCACCCATGGCTTCTTTCGTTCCCAGTCAGTTGCACCAGCAAATGAAATGTTTCGACGCCGGTGAGCCGAAAGAAAAACTGTCAGTGCCAGATTCACTCAACCGATCTCCGCAAAGGAATGCAGTGAGTACGTCTTGAGGAGTTGGCATCCGTGTACAGCACCGTCTTGCAAAGTCAATTTTCATTCTAAAGTACACCCATTTGAACAGCAATAGGTAAAGTCGACAAGGCGAGTGGGAAGTCGTCACATCCTCGTCGTTTCGGTCGAGGTGTAGAATTGGGCAGAGACCAGAGGCCAGGGGAATACCGTCTTGATAACTCGTACAGGGCTGGGAACCTGCCGCGAACGGCATCGTCCCGCCCTTGCGACACCGTGACGGCGCAAGATGCCTATGGCGAGGTTCGCTTGCATTCTGGAACAAGGACGACTATGCGAGACAAGGAAGGGAGTCGCTGCAATCGCTCGAAAGTGTTCATTCCGGGGCACGCATCTCATGGCAAAAAGCTGACATAGCACCATTGTCGCTCCTTCTGCCAAGCTGGTCGTCAACGAGCGATACATCTCCCAAGGACGGTTAAAAGACTTGCCATGACATCCTCAGCGGATAAGGTCGTCCTTCGCGGTGTTTCCGGTGGCGCGATACAGATTCCACGCATAAGTCAGCAATAAGAGAGCGCAAAAGTACATTGATAAAGGTTGCATTGCTTCAGAGATATTCATCTTTGGAAACCACATCTAATTGGTTGTTTTAATAGAATGCTGCAGCCGGCCACTGACTTAATCCTGGTGCCGGCATTTCAGGGGTATCCGGGACGGCTCGAATACAGAGTCAATTGTAAATGATGCTGCACTCATTGCACACTGTACTGATTCCGTCTACTCCCTGGTTGACATTCTTAGATAGCACCAGCACTCTTCAACAGGCCACTGAGTTGACCTTTCTTGGCCTGCAAGTCACTGTTCCCACCAATGTGGTTCTGGCTGATAAAGATGTTCGGAACGCTGCGTTGGCCGGTGATCTCCTCGAGGGCATCTTGAAGGGCTGCGCCGTCCTCTGTATCGCCAGTCAGTTTACGGCCCCTAACCACGTCACTGTATCGCATAATGCTCAACACGTACCGACTTGATCCAACTCCATCAGAAAGTATTTCGCATGCAAATCGTTAAGCAGAGCCTTGCTGGCCCGACAGTACGGACAGTAGCTCTTGGAGAACACGACGACCGAGTTCTCATCGATGATTTTCTGGGCCTTTTCTTTGGCGGAGACCATGGCGGCGGGGGATGTCCTCGGTGAAAGAGTGAAGAAGGTGCGGGCTAGGCTGCGGAAGGGGGAGAAGATTGCGGACGCTATTGTGGCGGTGGTTGGTTGTGTGGCGAGGTGGGTTGTGTCGACGGTGTGGCAGAAAGGGCGAGGTCAGAGCCTTGATATGTTTCTTCTGAGGGAGTCGATTCTAGCGTGCCTTCGCGGATGAATGATAGTGACCGGTCGTGCAGGTAGGTGAGCGGTTTCAGTGACAAATCCTGAACAAACGACGATGATGCCATTGCGGATCTTGCATCCAAATGGGCGATGATTAAGTCATCACCGCCCAATTAGGCATCGACCATGTGGCTGCGCGGCGGCGCAGTCTAAAAACGGCGTGTACGGGAAGCCAGCGTCGATCATCGAGGCGTGCCATGACAACGAGTACTCGATCACCGAATATCTCAAGTGGGAATGTCGCTATCTCACAGGCCCCTGTTCGGTACGTTCCAACGGCATTGGCTCAGCATGGGCGAGCCTCACAGGACGCCGCGAGCAGAATCCGAAGAATGACAGCATTGGGTGTAGTCGCGCGCCCTACGAGTGCTGCTTTCATCACACGCCAGAGGGAATGATGGCATGTTCCAGATCTTGAATTGTAGGCGTACCTGATATCCAGGCATGACCAAGCCGATCCCGTCGTGGAACGATATGGCAAAAGCCAAAGACATGGCTAGCCGCAATGGAACGGTCTCCTTCTCTCCTCAGTCTCACCCCAGATCCTTGCAACGGTCTTCAACCCAGCCCAGCCCATCACGTTATCAAAAGGGCCTGGAGAACAGGAAGCCGGCTGTTCTCCTCGTCCAGCCTTTTGGCAGACGCAATCCTACCAAAGAACATCTCCCCGACACATCACAACCCCAACACGGAAAAGGTGTATCACTTTCGCTAAATTGCAATCGAAGAAACCAGAAGCAAGCATATGAACCGCCAGAATGATCCAGCCACAAAAGAAACAGCGCAAACGTTTTCGTGCCTTTGTACACAAGCAGTCTTCTGCGAGGCCGAGTCCCTCACATGACCACGCAGCACCCACAGCTCTTCTCTTTCACCTTCTCCTCGGTATCGGGGTTTTGCATTCGCTGCACCTGCATTCGCGGAGGCGGTTGCGCAGGCCCGGACGTAATGCTCCCCATCCTGGGACTCTGCACCGGATTCGTCACTCGGGGCATGGTGCTGTACCCACCATTCGTGCTGCCTCCAGTGCCCGGTCTGACGCTGCCGGTTCCAGAATTTCTGATGCTTGGCATCGGTTTCAGAGGCCACGCATTGCCGCCGTCCTCATCTGTCCCCTGTTGTTCGGGTTTGGGAGCGGACGAAGGACTGACTGGAGAAGGTGACTTGAGCTGCCCGTTGCCCGTATGAATCGCCAGAGGGGAGAAATTCCGGTCGTATGTCCGCGGCACGGCACCTTCGTCTTCCCATTGAGCTTGCTGCTGTCTTCGTGCATGCGTTGGTATGATCTGTTCTTCTGGAGGGAGCCTAGGATCCGGTTTGTACATGGTTGCGAGCCACGGTGGGTCGCCCTCTGGTCGATTGACCGCCGTCCGAGGGCGATCGAGTTCTCCGGATCTCGTCCCCGGTCTTTGGCCTGGTGTGGGCGTGCCGGCAGGTTTGGTGGTCGTCGAAGGTTTCCTGGTTGTCCCAGATGTCTTCCGGCCTGATGAGGTATTGGGAGGTGAGCCCTGGCCGGCTGTTGGTTTAGGTCGGCCTTTTGTGGGTGATGATGTTTTGGGCGTCAATAATTTCGACGCAGTAGGTGTGGGTATCAAAGTAGAATCGCCTTCATCCTGCAAAGGCTGACTTCCCGTGCTTCCTCTTCGCATCCTGATCTTCAGCACAGGGATGCCATCTTCCGGAGTCATACTGTTACTAATGGTACGCTTCCGAACCAGCGGCGTGTCCCGTTCAATCCTCTCTTGTGCTATCGGTAAAGGACTCGATGTCAATACCGGTATCTTGGACCCGGACTTTCTGAGTACTGGGTTCGAGTATATCGGTGACGAACTAGTCTCGGCTGCAATCTCCTCGGGTGTGCGAAGGTCCCAGTTGAATCTTTCGTCCTCCTCTGCTTCCTCCACCGGTTCTTCTGTGAGGCGCGGTCTTGTTGAATCTTCCGTGTCGCCTCGCCGGAGCTCGGAAGTGCTGCGGTCGTCACTTCGTCGACCCCGGCTTGTGTCTCTCAGCCCAGTCTGCCCAGTCTTGCCCGTGTTCCTCCTAGCCTTTGCCAGGTTGATACCCGCAGCTTGTAATTCTTCACTCTCTATTTTGGCCAGTTTGTCTCGGTGGATCCAGCCGTCAGGATCGTCCTCGGTCGGACGGTACATGTTCTCGGGGATGTCATTGTCCGGCTGGTGCTGACTGACATTGCCGCTGCTCGGGTTGCTTTTGTAGAGATCGAGTAGGCTGTCGGGCTCGCTCCCACTCCGTATCAGACTTGCGTCTCGTTGACCCAGCTCTTCAACTCTACTGTGGGGAGGGACCAAACGTCCGTTGGCACTGCCGCTCTCTTTGCGGTTTGGTGCCAGGGTGGAGAGTGGTGCACGCGTCGAACTCGACGAGTTTTGCCGTGCACCGTTGGGGCGGTTCTTGTTCGCGGCCGTGTTCTATGCGGTGCGATATGTCAGTGTTTTGATCCCATGGGGCGGCGCGCGCAATTCACCTCTTGACTGGCACCCACTGCATCAAACGGCGACCGCGCCCCATTCACTACCATAGTCGCCGATCCTGGGGCAACAATTCCTGCCATGATAAGGTCTCACCAATCCTCGTGGGCACGAGTCTGGCCGCGTCCTCACCTCAGGGTGAATGCGCCATGCGTGTCGGCCCAAACTCCAATGGCCCCAACACAACAAATCACCGTACCACTTCGCAGCAAAAACGTGACCGGTCTACGCTTGACAGGTTTCGGAGAATAGAAGTCTCGATGGGTCGGGGTGGGTTCAGCTCGCAGGGAGCACTATGCTCGTATCGAGGGGTTTGCAGAATGGCGGTCTGCAGGGGGAGGCACGCTTGCTCGTCGATCCAAGCTTGGGGGCCACAGCGAAGATGGCGATGAAGATGGAATGCTGCAATGCGGGAGAGAAGCGAACAATGCTTGCTGAACACAGGAAAGAATAAGCTCGAAACGTCGCATGGATAATTCAGTGTGAGGGCAAAAGTGCAAGATGCTTGGTGTCCTTGATTGAACGTCGGGGGCGTTTCTCGCTTAACGCATCCTTTCATTGATTGAACCATGTTCCATGTCAACAAACGCCCACCGATTAGGCAGGAGCAAGCCACGCCCCAGCACCCTTACTATGAGCCATGCTTCAGCATTTG
Source organism: Phialophora macrospora (assembly GCA_000835435.1). NCBI lineage: Eukaryota > Fungi > Ascomycota > Eurotiomycetes > Chaetothyriales > Herpotrichiellaceae > Phialophora > Phialophora macrospora. The sequence goes on along the minus strand of KN846956.1, from coordinate 5,728,669 downwards.
ATATTCAATTCTCTCGGTAACAGATTCGACGTCGTTACTCATCAATTCCCTCTTGGGAAGATTTGTGGTGTATAAGACTGTACAAGCGGGTCCCGTCCTCTCCTGACCAGAGCGGACTCCTTTCGCTGGATCGGCCATACACTCCTTTGTAGGCTTTCAGTGCGTCCTGTCGACCTGAGACTTGCCCGTCTCTGAACCAACCCTCCGGATGCATATTACTATAGATGGTTTCATTCCAGATCGCTGTCGGCCCCCTCCCGCCGCGCCCATACTCGCCATAGCCCGATCCTGCCCTGCACTCCCAGCCGTGGTTTGCTGTTTCAGCCACCCGTCAAAGATTGTGTTTAAACAAATGGACGAATCCAGAACTCCATATGAAAAGATTCGTCCGTGGTATATGTACCTCGAAGTTGACGTAAAGACCGTGTCAATGGGAAACGATCGATAAAGAGCGACGGGGCATAGATACCCATTTGTACAGCCTTGAGGGCCGTCGGGTGAGATCAATACTTCTAGTATGCGTTCACCGAGGGCCGTCGAGACGTCATTCGCGGAGCTTCTCGGAATCGTGCCCGATCATCAGGCTCGCGATATTCGTATCGAGAATATTGTGGTTCACCGCGGGCAGCGATGTGGACTTTGTCGGCAGGGTATGATCGACCATATCGGCCCGGCTCTCGCTCCTCGGGCGACATCGGAGGCATTTCGCCGAAGAGCTTTTCTCGACCGCTGTTGTTGCGCGATATCGATGGTGTATCATGCGGGGAGCGTGGTGATGGTCTCTCTTCATATCTGCCCGACTCGCTTCTTCGCACCGCTGGAGGAGAAGGAATAAAATCCTGCATCATGGAAGCACTCCTTGACGATTTCTTAGTCTCAACCCGAGGACGCTCGGGTTTCTCTCTGCGCCGCTCAGACTCCCGCGGAAAGTCTGGAACAGTTGACTCGGGGCTGTGCTGATATCTTCGACTGGGGCGATCACCATGGTCATCAAACATCTCCCTGACTCTGGGTGTTCGTCCATGGTCGTCACCGTCGCCTTCGGGGTCGACGATGTGGTATTTGGTCGAGGTGGTGGCACGCTTGGTCCTTGGAGGACTTTCCTCCCTCATCTCTGGCGTGTGGGGGTTAGAACTGCTCCCGTAACCGGAGTCGTGCATGTGAGTCTCGCCGTGCTTCAAATTTGAGCCTTTGGATGGTACGGAGTCTTTCCTCGCTGTGGATGACTTAGACGTCGGTGTGGTTTGAGAACGATGCAGGCTGGGAGGCATCCTGCTCCGGTGGTCACCGCGCTCTCGCTCTCGGTCTCTGTCCCTGTCTCGCTCGCGTTCACGATCCCTCTCTCTGTCTCGGTCTCGTTCACGCTCACGTGTTGTTGGCCTCGATGGAAGGTGCTCTTCAACGTGGGCTCGGAGATTGGAGGGTGAGGAGGTCGACTTCGTGAATGGCGGTGCAAAGTAGTCCTCCACATTCGAGCGGCGTCCCTTAGATGAACTGGGTCGCTTTTCGTTGTCAGAACCACTTTTCCGACCACCACCTCGAGATTCAGAGCCCACCCAGTATTGGTAGGCGTCTGACCCAGTGCGGTCCAAGCTGGGACGATTGGCGGCTTTAGCCATATAGGCCTTGCTCATTTCGTGATGCCTCTCCCACTTTTCGTCCAAGCTCTCTTCGTCCAGGTCACGGGGTCTCTCGGTTCGGGTTGACGTGCGTGGACGTTCTGACGGTCGATCAAAGTAGGAGGTCGTCTTTGAGCGAGAGGACTTCATGGACGGACGGACCTCCGTGTGGTCGGAATCACTTTCAACATCGAAGGTCGTCGGTCTCCTTGTCTCAACCTTTTCCCTTCTTTCCCTTGTCTTCTCCTTGTCAGATCTCTTTTCATCTGCTTTCCCACTTCTAGACTTTTCTGCTTGAGCCTTGAACTTGGCCGCAGCCGCGGCTGCAGTGAATATCCCCGCAGAGCTTGCCGGCTTCTTGGACTTCTCGGGTGCTTTGGGTTGTGGAGGGGGTCGCCTCTCAAAATCGGCATACTTCCGAGATGTGCCTCGTGGTGGCTCGTCATAAGGGTCATCAGCGAAACGAGGCTGGCGGACTTCCTCGAAGTACTCCCCATACTCGTTGTATTCGCGAGTCGAAGGAGGTGCAGGCTGCGGCGCCGGTCTCGTAGGATATGATCGAGTGTTTGAAGCGGATGCGGGTGGCGGCCCTCGCATCATCGCTTCTTTTCGCAGCTCAGCCAAACGCACCTGATCATCATAACGCTGTCGACGTTGAGGATCGATCAGGATTTCGTAGGCTTCTTGGATCTTCTGAAATTCGTCTTTCCCTTTTTCTCGCTGGGCTTCGTCCTTTATCCGGTCCGGGTGGAATTTCAGGGCCAGCTTCCGGTGGGCAGAACGGACAGCTGCAGCGTCAGCATCTTTGGAGACCCCCAAGGCTTCGTAGGGGTCTGCTGGTAACGGCGACGATGCCATAGCTGTGTGTTGTAATACAGAAGGTTGAAGGAATGAAAACGACCAACAGTCGGGTTGGATGTGTTTGTTTTGTACAGAGCGGTCAACAAGCGGTCGTGGCGTGGTGCATTGTTGTTGGCCTCGGTCGGTGGTCGGGATTTTAGGTCGCAGATGGAGGTGAGGTGGTTGGTGAAATGGAAGTCAGGAATAAGTGAATGCAACGCAACAATTACAAGATAATAGCAACAAGGGCTTCGTCGTTGTTTCCGAATCAATCCAAATCCGTCAACGTCGAGGTATTTGGCGGATGGCAGCGTGAAAGCCGCTGACGTCTGGAGGAGTGAAGGACTCAAGTACTTGACAGAGGGCGAAAACGGGTAACAAACAGCGGACAGTGAAAGGCCCGATGCGGTGGTCTGTGAGCGTGGTGTGCCCTGGCTTTGTTGGCCCTGGCTACCCTGGGCTTCGTCTGGCTTCTTTGCAGGCTTCGTGGCACGCCGGCGCCCCTAGCCGATTGAACGATGGATCGATTCCTGTCCACCCGATCCGCGGGATTATGTAAAGGAGGCCGTGCTCGATGCGGCAATTTATGGCATCAACATGGCTTGGAGAATTGAAATCGGAACATCGACGTGCAATTTACTGGCCAACGTGTCAAGAGGTGAGTGAGATATGGGGGTTGATGCAGAGGCGTAGCGGTTTGGGTTGAGATGAAAAGAGTCTGTGGATGAAGTGGGCACAGGATAGAGTTGAACGCGGGAAGGGCCCCCCCTTCACCTGAAGCTCATCGGGAGGCAAATAAAATGCTTCGTCTCGCGATGGGTGGAGGGTTCCTACTATTGGGCATATCGCGAGTGGTTGAGATTGTTTTCCTACAGAACCGCTAATTCTCCATCACTCTGCATCTTCCAATGCCGGCGCCTCGGACTCTGATGTGAGAGAAAGAAAAGTCAAAGCCGGCAGGCTGTGGGCGTATGGAAGCCGTGAGAAGTTTGGCTGTGCAAAACCTCGTGCTGAATGCTACGGAGGGCGGAGATGGAAGCCAAAAAGAAGAAAAGTGGACCGTAAGAAAAGAGGCGCTGCCGTCTGTCGTCATTTGCCAGAAGGAGCCCTCTCAGTTAAGCGCTACCCCGATTGAACAGCATTTCCCTGCCTGGAGGCGTAGTCCGAGGAGCTCCCCGAGCCGATCGCTTGCCTCAGAAGCAACAACTGAACATCCTCCTGGTGCCTCAGAGGGCACGAGGACACTTGGAACTCTTCCCCCCCGAAAAACCCCGCTCAGGGTTGATGCATGCTCCCAGCTGTTGTTCCTGCGTGCCTGTGACAATCTCTGTTTGCCTCCCTTTTCGAACGTGGCGTGTCCTGACGATCAATCCCGGGGGTACCAGTGCTCCTGACGATGAATGGGTGGCACCACCCGTTTAAGACACGGCACCTACTGTAGCGACGTTTGATCATCGTCTGAGTGCTGAGATACCTTCCATCGACCAAGTAATCCAACCAGCCCAACCTGACACCGATCATAAGTGGGTTGGCCAAAGTGCTGGGCACAAAGATAGAACAACGATCAGTGAGGTATGACTTGGGGTTGCGCCCCCCAGCTGACTAGGGGATCGCTCTGCCTCCCTGCTTGCTTCTTTGGGTCTCCACACGATCGGACAAGGGGTGTTCGGTGATTCGCAGGCCAGATGGAGGACCAGCACGGAGCACGAGTACTCGTACACTCCAAGTCAATTATCGGCGATGCTGAGGACTTTGCTCTCGTGGTCAACTACTGGTGATGCAGGCATTTCGTGACGCCAGGCAGGTAGACACAGCTATCATCCCAAGCCTGAACGAAATCTCGCCCGCCTGCATCAACGTGTCACGCTTCACATTCACAACGAAGACCTACTGGTCTCATGGTGCATCTTCCCCACGAAGCTCCATCTCTGCACATGCAGGCGGCTGGCCATCTCATCAAATACTATCCCTGGGATCTGGTGACCCCGTTCTTACTCGCCCACGTTGTGCGACAAGTCACATCTGGCCCATCGAGCAAGTCATTCTGTGGTGAGAAAGCCTGCATAAGTCTTCACTCCACTTCTCGCAAACCATGAGATCGCATTGGTGGAATCGGTCGGTTTGCCCATTCAGCATCTCTCTATTCTACCTAGCTTAAGAGGCGCAGCTCGACCTTCTCCTGACTCGTTGATTCCAGGACCACAAAATCAATGCGTGACCCAGGCCAAAGACCAAGCGGACGAGCATGCAGATGATAGTGATGGCCTTTGACTTCGCAGCCGAGTCTGGTTCACGAATCAAGCGCCGACTAACAGCGACAGCCAATCCAAGCTTCCCAGGAGCATCATCCTTACACCCCTCATCTTTTCCATCCCACACCTACACCTTCTCCACTATAAGCCAGCCGAGCGGACCTTCGAGCGGACCGCACCCCAGACCCGTCAGGAAGCCCAAGGGGAAGATTTGACCAATACCGAACATACCTGCATTTTATTGGCGGAATTGAGCTCAACGTCCAGGCTCACACTTCGCCCGGCGAACCAGGATGATAGAAAGGCAGCAAAGCAGGAATATGCACGATGCAAGATTGCTGGGGAAGTTAGGACATTGCCATCATGTCGAGGCTCGAAGAGCTCGATGTTGCCTGATCTTCGATCCCAGCATGCATCGCACGACGATCTCGACTTTCAAGGTGTCATAATTCCTGTTGTTGCTGCAACTCCCCAATTTTTTAAAGGTGGTTCAAGACCGAGCGCAACCTAGCTCAAGTCACGGCGACACATGAGTTAGGCGACCAAAATCTGCCTGAGAGAAGCTCAAAATATCCGGGCGTGCCACGAGCGCCTCGTCGGCCAATGATGACGAATGCCAACCGTTGCCGCCAGCTGGTTCCTTGCATGCCACGCATGTATCTCGAAGCTTTCACATGTAGTTGCGTATCTGCAGCCCAGATGCGGTACCACTAGACTCCCAGCTGCCAGAAGACTGGCCCCTGCTCACAGCCGCAAAGGTCAGAACGACCACGCCTCAACATTGAACACGAAAGACGCATACACGGGTTGAAGAACCCTCCGACTGATGCTGTCGTTTCGAATATGCAGCGGATCCGACCTTCGAGGGTGTGCCAATGTTCAAGGTGATTGATCAATTTGAGCTCGAGCACAATACTACCGGCACCGGGCCGATTGTGCCGAGTAGTGCGGTGAAGTGATGAGATTGTCTCAGCGGCAACATGGATCAGCCCAATTGTGGCATCTCAGTCCTGTGTAACAACAACCAGGCGGTAGGTGAACGGGGCTGCACAAGTCACTCGATCGAAGCAATGGCAATACGGCAGCCCGTGTGACAAGGCTTGGGCTGGAATGTGTTCAGCCTCATCGCAATACTGCCGAAGCGTCGAGGCCCAAAATGATGGCTCCAACGCTACACGAGTGCGCCGACCTGACACGGCGACCACAATAAAACTTGGTACGCAACTAGGTCGTGTCGATTGGTACAATCGTTGCGGGAGATACAAATGGTTCGCCACAGCGGTGGCTGGTGCCTGTTCGGAGGATCGCAGACGTCCGAAGCGAGTTCAACTGCTGGCCGTCGACACTCATCTCCGTGCGTGCCGATGAGGGCTGCCTTCGTGGCTTAGACGTCTTCGCGCCTGGACATCGACTAGATATCCAGAGCCATTAGGGATCCTTTTTGACGCCTCGGGCGTATCAGAGTGGTCCACTTGGCAGGTGAGGACGTTCTCCTTGCCTGGGCTGCTGCCTTGCATGCCTCCAGTGCGTATTTTCAGTCACTGCGGAGAAGCATTTGCAGGGCAGTGGCAAATGGTGCTTTCAGGCAAAACGCGGCCGCCGGGCGCCACAATGTACGGGTCAAGGTCCGGAGCTTTACCCACACGAAATGGTCGATTTGTATCTGCAGTAGGAAACACGAGACGTCGATCGAACGACTTTTATCAGCATACGAGTGGTTTTGAAGCCGAAGAAAACGCCGATTTGGTTGGGTTGGATCGTCAACCAGAACTACCTGTTCACTGGTCCGGGGCGTCAGTCTCTGTGTCATTGCGAGTATCCAAGTTGTCTCCTTCACGAGTACTCGTACAGGCCAGATCCAGGCCAATCCTGGATAGTTGATGGATGATTGGCCGAGGCGAACACTGCCAACGGCGTAAAAATCCGAGGGATACGACCCTTTGCCTCCACCTCGCCGCTGTCTGTCAGGCAACAACACCAGGCAATACTACGTGACGCTGAGGTTCTCCATGGCGTTAGCAGGTCACTAAGGCCTTCGCTGCGTGTTCGGATCCTGCAAAAAGATACGACGCGTAGTCTGCTCCCGCGGGGAAAGGCGGGATAGGCAGCAGTCTTCCTGTCGTCTATTGCGATTGGCCCAACTCACAGCCCCGAACGAGACGGAAGTTGTCGCCGTGAGTGCCTGACAGCACGCACACAGTACTCTTATCTCAACATCGCCTTCACCGTCGCCATAGACGCGTCGACATCACGAGTGTGACTACGGCTCACGGCTACTGCCCTTCATTAGTGACGCGGTCAGAGCTGCCTGAGACCTCCGGCTCTGGATCCAGACATTGTCACGACCCTGCTTTACAAATTGCGCCAAGGACAACCCAATCCAGTATGCCTCGGGTTCAAGGTCATATGCCATCACTCGCTTGGACGCGAGCCTCAAAGCTGCGTGGGTGAAGATCAAAGACCTGAATGTTTGAGTCCTGAATGTTGCGCATTCCGGTGTCATGCTCATTTCACCCGGACGCAGGTGAAGGTGAGTTTCCTCGCTAAGGAAAAAGTAACCATCGGTATTTTTCGTCGTGTTTGTTCCTATCGCTATTCTTGCATTGGTACCAGGAATCCTCTGCTTCCATCACGATTGTGACTGTGATGATCATGCGTGAGATCACTCGCAAGCACCCTTTGGACTTGTCGTTCGCCAACTAGAACCTCAATATATATTGAGAGCTTTCCAGCTCAGAGCTTGGACTAAGGGGTGTCTATGAACGACATGCCCACCCATCACGTCTCTCTCCTTTCCCTAAAGCCGTCCCTCTCTTGCAGATCAGTTAGAGTGTATTCCCTCCTCGCCAGCCTGCGTTCTGTCTCTATTCAAGCCCTCACAACGGCAACGGCAACTTCACGAACCTTGGCCCATTCAACAACGCATCATACTCCCACCCCCAAGCGCCGTACTTGTTGGGCACCAACGACCTCGGATGCGCCGCCTCCGTCACGCAATCGCGCACCCAGAGGCAGAACATCCGCGTGCCTGTCGCCGTCGCAGTCCCAGCCCGAGGAATCCCGACCACCCGGCGCCAATCGTCCCATTCCAACTTCAACACCTCCTGGGAGATGAAGCTGCTGTTCGTGCCGTCGGGGGCCACGTACACGAACTGGAGGTGTCCGTTGATGTCGGGCGTGGGGGTGCCGGGTGGGATGGTGCGGCGGGCTCGGTCTTCGAGGGTGCGGAAGCTGGGCATGTAGATGTGGGTTGGCGCTCCTCCTGTTGCTGTTCCTGCTCCTGCCACTGCGTCAGGTTGCGTCGCGAGCACGTCCTCGAGAGGGCAGGTGAAGAGGGGCCGCCCTTCTCTCGTTGACCAGACTCCGATGCTGATCGGCGGCGGGGTGGCGTTTGTTCGAGTTGTTGACGAGGCTCCCTTGGCTTTGACTCTGGGCGAAGAGGAGGACGTTGCCGGCTCGTGCTCGTGCTCGTGCTCTCTGCCATCAACACCCATCGCGTCGTCATCGTCCATCTCTGCGGGGTCTTGGTCAGGACTTCCTCCCTCATCACCCGACTCTCTCTGCTCCTGTGCCTCCCGAGACCGCCTAGGCCTTCGCCGTCGGTTGCCCTCATTGATGATCCAGATGATGGCATCGGCGGCCGCGTGGTGCACGAATGCCGTCTCTTCTTGCCCCCAGCAGGCCATCTGGAAGACCTCGGGATGGGCGGAGCGAAGTTCGGCGACCGAACCTTCGAACCGCCACATCGTCGCGGCCGACCGGGGGACGAAATTGCTGGCGGTGCCGCTGTTGCGCGTCCAGATCGATGCCGCGGAGATGAAGATGTCGTTGACCTGGCCAGCCGAGACCCCCACGAGGCCGAGCGCAGTTGCGATGGCTTGTCTGCTTCGTAGGACTCTTCTGCGGTTGTGGTTGTAGTAGCGGAAGAATTCTTCGTTTCTCTGCACACGAGGCCTGGCGGGGTTCAGCATTGTCGAGCAACGGACAGCTTTGGGACAAGATGACATTGGTAGGGAAGATGAATTGGCAAAGCTGGACGGGTGAGTGGCGGGCTGGGGCTGTGAGGCTCAGAGATCAGCAGCTGAGAGGCTCCCTGTCGGATGAAGATCTCTGGACAGCGCTTGTCGGGACAATATCCAGGACGGCCGAATCTAAGGTGGTGTTTTGAGGATGAACAGTGCAAGTCAAAATTCCTGTGGACGGGACGATATATGTGCACAAGAGTAAGGACATGAGCTTGCAGGGAGCGGCAGTAAGTCGGCTGTCTAGACAGTCCTCAGAAACGGGCATCCAGCACGTGGACAGGAGGCAGTAGACAGCTGGCGGGCGGGCGGTGACGGTGTCGGCCATCGAGGATGTGAACTCAACAAGCAGGAGCCATATCCCGGCCAGTCCAGTCCAGCTGCTCCTCGGATGAGTCTGATGAAATGTACTATGTACTGTATACATACATCTGGATGTGGGAAAAGAGGACGTGCATTGGAGGGCGTAACTGCCAAGTATTGTAATATGTACCTAGCAATGCCGTCGGTATTGAGCAGCAGACATAGCTGCACGCTGCACGCTGACCTTGTGATTGCTTTGTCCGCGTCGGTGTCAAGATCCGACTACAATACATACAGAATGAGAGAGAGATACACACACAGAGAGAGAGAGAGAGAGAGAGAGAGAGAGAGAGAGAGAGAGAGAGAGAGAGAGAGAGAGAGAGAGAGTCTCGTTGTGGCCATCGCATCGTGCCCGACCGTCCTACACAAAGAATATCCTCCCCTCAGTATGAGCGACGTCGACCGTGCTCTATTGTCGAAAAGCAGAGGCTAGTGATGTTGGTGGCGGTGGTGGTGTCGATGGTGCGGAGGACGGCGTCATTGTTCTTCGTCTGTGGTAGACGATACATCTGGCGTCGTGTCGCACTCAATGGTCGCTGTGTGTGGTGTGCAGTGTACAGCAGTCTTTGTTGATTCTGTATTGCACTTGTGAGCCACTGCCGCTGTCGCTCTCGCTCTCACAGTCACAGTCACAGTCACAGTCACAGTCACCACCGCTATCGCCATCGCTCGTCAGTAATTGTGGTCTTCTTGCACACGTCTGTCTGTCTCGGGGAATCGCGCTCCGTCTCACCCGGATCGTTCTCGCTCTAGTTGGTCGCCGCCGGAGCAGATGGCTGTGGCTGTGGCTGTGGCTGAGCCTGTGCTTGTGCTTGTGCTTGCTGTGCCGTTCTCGACCGTGGCGGTCTCTGAGGGCGTGTTCTGGACGTGGCATACCAGACCATGGCGTGGATGGCCTTCTCCCGGAGAAACTGACCCTCTTCCGGCCCGTTGCACGGCATGCCAAAGACCTCCGGGTACAGGCCGCTGACTTCGGCGGTCGTGTCGTCGCGCCGCTTCTGCCCCTCCTTGGTGCGCAGGTTGGTCGGCCCGTCGCGCTTCCAGATCCGCACGACCTGTTCCAGGATCTGGCGCACCTTCTGGGCCGGGACGCCGAGGAGGCCCAGGGCCGTGATGATGCGGTCTTTGTTGCGCAGGTACGGGGCCCGGGCGTTGCGGTCGTTGCAGAGCCGGAAGAAGGCTTCGGATCGCTGCACGGGGACTTGGGTTGGGGCGGACATTTGTGCTTGGTCGACGACGGTCACAGTAGGATGTGTGTGTGAGGGAGATGTATTCGATATTGGTGGCAGCGGATCTAAACGTCGTAGTAGAGAGTAGGGCTTTGTTTGGGACGGTGATGAATCGAATGGCTTTCAGGAGCTGGCGTTGCTGAACGTTGGACTGCGGCGGCTTTGAAAACTGCTGGCGGCGGACGTCTTTCTAGCGATGGATCGAGAGAGAGAGTTTGTCGTGGGGAAGGCGAGCCTTTATATCCCCGTGCAGTGTTGAGGGACGCGATGAGACTCGGCGGTCACACCTCTGAAGCGGAGCCGTCACTGGGAAGCGTCACTCGGAGCGTCACCTGAAAGAGTCACCTCGTGGGGATGATCAATCCGCTTGGTGAATCCAAGGTCGACCGCGGACAATATCACCGACATAGTTACATTGCCTCTGGTCCGGAATGCTCTAGTGATGCTGGTGTCGAGAACTCAGGCTGGAGCACATGGCCTCCAGAAAAACGAAACGATGACTCTCATTGCAACAGCTATTGTAACCGCCTTGACTGATGTCTTGCCATTGTGACCCTCCTCATACCAGCTGCCCTCAGAGTGTCTTCCTCATTACACCTGTAATGGTAGTCTTGCGAGCTGGAGGGCCAAGTCCGGCTCGGGGTCCTCGTTGTCAATGGCGTATAGGTAGAAGGTCTCTGTAGCAGGGTGACTCTGACACCAACCCTCGAAAACGCGATCCAGGTCATCTTGGCCGTGGATATAATTGTTGACACCGTCGCCGGCAACATGGACGAACACCAGATTCAACCCGGGCCACACCTTCAGTGGAGACCGGGTGCTCAAGAAGAGCTTCGCCTCGATGTCGCCGAAGCTCGGTGCCCCTCCACCAGGAGCGAGGACGTTCTCCATCTTAAGCAGCTCAACCCCTTGGATGGCCGAGTAGACTCTGATGAGGAGTCTTGGCCGGTCGGAGCCAGTCTCTGCCGTGTTTGTCGCCGTAGTCGGCGTCTCCGAGGCAGCTTGCGTACCGTTGGCAACCCTGGCCTCCCACTCTTTCTGCATCCTCCGCAACTCGGTGTTGACTAATGCAAAGATTGCATTTGGCGCCTTCTCCCGCACAAACTTCTCCTCCTCGTCGCCGGCACAAGCCATCCCAAACACCTCTGCATGCTGTGCGCGGAGCTCGGCAATGGCATCTTGTTGCCGCTTGCGTAGGTCGGCTGAGTTCCGATTGAGATTGAGGTTGACTGGGGCCTCACGATCCCAGATTTCGGTGGCCGTGGTGAAGATCTCGTCTACGTGGTCTCTGGTGACGCCCAGAAGTCCCAGCGCACGTTCGATACTCGGTCTTGTCCTGAGAAAATCTGACGTGGCCATGTGCTTGAACCAGGCTTCAGTTCTCACTGGCGCTGGTGCCATTGTGTTGGAAGATTAAGAGGAATGGGGGTGACTGTGGGTCGTACAGAGACGTGCTGGTGCGTCGCGATGGCAAGCGAATGACAGTGTGCTCGCAGAGAGGCAATTGTTGTTGGGTCTGTCAGAAAGGCCAGAACCGCGAGTTTCAGATTGCGCGGTGAGTTCAAATAAAATTGAAAGTCGTGCGAAGGTCGCCTGCCAAGCGTGGTGAGTGTCGTGACGACCGGCGAGGTGAGGCACAAAGCAAGACTGTGGACAAGTCGACCGTCATCACATCACTTTGCTTCTCCGACACAAGCAACTCATAGTCTGTCGTTCCCTCACTCCTGAACGACAGCTCCGAAATCTCTCACTGCCCGGCGGAACCCGTGCTCGAATTCCCAGCCGAAAGGGCACCTTTGAGCATCTGCGACGCCAGCTTCACGCATCCGTTTGAGTATCCACAGATCCAAGGCGCCGATAAAGTCGGCCCCGACCGTTGCATTCCGATCCACAGGAGCAGAGCTCCGTAGAGCGGAAGGTACAAATCGATCAAGCCGGGCTGCGAAGAAAAGTCGAGCATCACTCCATCCTAGATTCCAGCCATCAGCGTACCGCCAATGCTCGAACGGGGCTCCAGGTTTTGCGCCATTCCAGTATCCGGCATGTTCATTGAAGGCACCGTCGAGGAGCGGACCTTTCCTTGCATCCGCTCGGGCGAGCTTGTCGGTGATGTCCCCCACAGTCAGGTTGAATATTCGGGGTGGGGCGATCTGACCGTTGTCGGTCGAAGCCTTGAATCCCCACTCCCAACCAGGCATCCATTCCATCTTGAATGTCCAGAAAGCCGATCCGCAAGCTTTGGTCTGCCATGTCTGGCTCTGGGCCAGCCCAAACTGCTTCATCAGATCATCTTTCTCATCAGCGGGAGCTTTGCCCCAGGTTTGCGGAGCCAGCGCGAGGCTGTACTCGCCAATGTACACTGCCACAGCGGCTTGGTGGGAGAAGACATCCCCAACGAGGCTGGAATTCAGTTCCGGCAGCTCAGTCTTCACTTGTTCGATGATTTCGAAGGGCGAGCGGGAGGTATCCTTCTCATCAAATGTCCAGTACTTGTGTGTGTCCACAACTACCGGGCATTTGGGTGGAAGACCGGGGTTGTTATACGCTCGAGTGAAGGCCGCTGCGCGCCCCAGGTCCCAACCATCACTGATATATATCGGCAGCGAGGGATCGATGGCTGATATTCGCTGAATCATCTCGTTATACCATTCATACATACCAGGAGGATCGATGATGGCTTCATTGCAAACTTGCAACCCAATGACACCAGCCAGTTGTGGATCTCGAGCAGTCTCATCGGCGATGAAGAGAAGGCACCGAGTGGCAAGGTCGAGGAAGAAGCCATTGCCCCAGAGTTCGGCTTTGCCGCTGCTCGTCCCGGAGTGTGTCTCGTGATTGGCACCGCCCGGTACACCGTGCAGGTCGATGAGAACGCCGATGCCGTGCTCAAAGCAGCGGGAAATGAGACGTTTAACAACCGACCAGGCGTTGATATAGACTTCGGAGGGCGGCCCACCAAAGGCTGTATGGGCACAAAAGGCTGGCCCGAGGGTGAAATAGCCTATTGGCAGACGGATGGAATTGCAATGTGCAGAGTTGACAAGCCAGTCGAGGTCTGCGTCTGTGAGTGCATTGTTCCAGTGCGTCTCCCATTTCTGGCGAGTGGCATCGAGGCCGCGGGCTTTGATCGACCTGAGCAGGTGAAGGGTGAATAGGCGGACATGACGATGCGGAGCGCAAAGACTCACGCAGTAATGGCGTCCAACTCGCTGCTGCCTGCGACACCATCATCATACATCCCACCGAAAAGCCATTGTTCAAGGATGAAGATACTGCCAAGATTGCAGCCATGTTGGTAGCGGTAGCGAAGGATGTCCCTCGGCGTCGGGTGGGCGAGTTGGAGCGCCGGCACTGGGTGTAGCTGTTGTCCACCAAACGAGGGATCTGGATGCTGTTGCAGTGGGCCAGGCGGGGGTGGTGGCGGTAATGCTGAGTCGAACACCTGGTAAGTCCAATGTGTTGCAGAGTGAGAAGATGAAAGTGTGTCGTTGATTCACGTATCTATATCACTGACGGATACTTGGTTTCGAGCTCTGAATAGAAGGTGATGGAGAGGATCCATATAAATCTCATGCTCATTCTGTGTTTGTGCAACTCCAATGGTCCAACAAGATCGAATTGTTGCAGACAGACAACACAAACTGGAAGACAGCAAGCAAGAAAGCAAGCAGGACAAAACGTACCCATCGAGTCATCCTTCCCACCTACCGCGTCTTTGACCTCCTGGAAGGCTTTTTTGAAAGCTTTCCTCATTTTCGGGCTGGTGACGCTATGTTATGCTCTGTGCTGCAAGCAATCTATTTCAAAGCAGGGGGCCGAAGTGAAGAGCAAATGTTCGCACAAAGTGGTCCAGGTGAGCAGGAGTGACACTCGGGCTTCTTATTGCCAACAAACGCCAAGCCCGGAACACCGCCCATGACGAAGCGCCCAGGCGCTTGTCCCGGCAAGGTTTAGGCGGTCGGCGCGGCCCCGAGGCTGCCCGGAGCTTGAACACCGTGGCTCGGGATGTGGACTCTTGATGGACCGAAACACCTCGCTGGAGGGCAAGTACTTCTGAGTGCCGGTCCGCGAGTTGTCAACAGGGCGAGACGTCCAGCTTGTTTTCAATGTTTCGCCGAGTTCCTTCTCGGTGCGGGATATTCCGCAGGCGTCGCATCCTGGGGACACTGCAGCCTCAATGAACATTCTCGGTCAGTGTTAAGCGACCCAATTCGTGTGAGGGAGCGCGATATGCATCCTCCAAGAACCTTCCGATCACGAGCCCATCCACGTCGCGTAGTTGTCTTGGCCCACCCAGAAGGGGATATCGAACCCCTTAAGCGGATCAAGCCCATCGTTGGGAAACATGGGCAGCTCAGTCCCCAATTCCATGCCGATGCCCAACCCGAGCCAGGAGTTCCCAGGCATGGCTTCTGGATATAGCGTTGTCTGCGCCCCAGTTACGTCAAGTGAAGGAGTTTCACACGAGGCTGGAACGTCGTGGAGGTTCGACGCTTGCTGGTTCTGATCCTGTGTGATGACACTTGGCGGTGACATCTCCCCCGAGCTGAGGGGCTGCGGTGTCGATGGATGGACGGCTGGTACCCGGTGTTCACGGGCTGATGCTGATAATGGGACTCGTTGACCAGATTGATGAGCAGAGGTCTGCCCCATAGATTGGTCCATGCGGGTTTCGTCCAAGGTCGAGCGAAGGTCTCGAATCGCGACGGCACACGCTGTGGGCCAGACGTTGCCCCTCGCCGCCAGCGTGGTCAACACGTGTAGGGCTCGATCTGTGTTGCTGTCACTCACGACGTTAGCGGACTGAATTGCTGTATAATCCTCGATGATAGAGACTTACCGGACTGCCACGTTGTAGTCAATCTCCGACTCCAGTGCAGCGTACAAGATGATGAAGGCGCTCATCCAGATCGACCATGTGAACGAGGGCCAAAACATCGGAAAGTGTGGGTTTCGAGTACGGTCAGGGGAGTTGTAAGCAGGCACAACCGGATGAGTGACGGTGTTCAGCGCTTTGATGATCGACTTGGAGGCCGAGATGCAGGACTGCAAGGCCGCTGCGTAATTCGCGCTGTTTTTTGACGCAGCCAGCAACGGACGATTGAGCGAGATGACGGATTCGTGTTTGAGCACTTTCAAGACCGTCCGATGCAGATCCGACAATGGCGTCTCATGTAATTCTGCCTGCTCGATGGAATCCTCGACTTGATTCCACCATTGCGTGAGCTTGGCATTGATCAAGACGGCCTTGTCCCAGCCTTCTGCTCGATGTTCTACTCTCTTATTCCGGAGTTCCATGATGAGGCCTCTGATTTCGGCGTGCTTCGCTATCAGCGTCAGTAGCCGGAGACGGTCGTCTTGCTGTGGCGAAGCACCGGGCGAAGGACTGTCCGGCCTCGACTTTGAGCCATCGCCTCGTTGGAGGGTATGGATCTCGTTGTCCGGATAGCATACGTCCACATCGTCGTCGCGAATCGTCAATGGAAGTCCCAATGCCTGACAAATTTGTCGATCAATGCAGTATATCGACCAGAAGAGGCGTCTCCGGAGCTGCTGCTCTTCCGCCTTGAAGGATGCGTACCGGGCAGGACAGCGGTGCAGGCCCAGTTGGAACGACATTCTGATTATCAGGCCACCAAGTCTCGAAGCGGCGTTCAGGCGCAGCATGGACACCAGAAAGAGTTGCACACATACGGCAGCCTGCAGTGCTTGGATGGTGGCTGGTTTCGAGATCATCGCGTGGACGCTATTCAGTGCCTCTTCGAACGAGGCAAAGACCAAAGGCCTGGGGACAGGCCTGCTGACCGTGTTTGTCTGGCGCCGGTCCGCGAGGGCAATGGAGACCATGGCCTTGATGATCGCAAGGTCGAGTGCGCTTACCGCGGCGACGCCATGGCGGGCCAGGGCCTCGAATTTCTCCAGAATGCTCGGGGCATGGAGGAAGGGGAAGGGCGGATGCCACACGTCAAAGTAACTGCTGGTCCAGTCAAGAAGATCATCAAAGGTGACGGAAGTCGTCGGCGAAGCAGCTTGCAAGTCGACTTCATGGGGTTGCCATAGCGGTTTGGACGGCCCATTATCAGGGCCGCTGTTGAGTTTGTCGTCCTCTCCAGGTACGATGTTGCTCTCGGGCGTCTCGGCCGGGAGGTTTCTTGAGCTTGCCCTCGCGTTCAGGGCTCCGTAGACGGAACGGATGAAGTGTATGCCACTGGCGCTGCCGACAAAACTGGCAGAATCCCGACCGGAGCCATCTCGCATGAAGCCCACTTCAATTGACGGATTCAACCTCGGCCGCTTGGTGGGCCGAGTCTCCTCGACACCGCCACTGTCACTCGGCGCGGTAGCCATGCGATGCGACGAATCCATTGGGGATGCTCACCATGAAGCAGGAGGGACTGACTCCCTCTTGACGTGAATGGAGACCGAGCGTGGACCATGCCGAGGAGGCCCGGGAAGCTGTGCCGACGGTGTCCACGCCTGGAGGAAACTAAGTCCGGGCGCGCCCATGAACAAACCTCCAGGCACCTGGCCGGACAAAGTCTTCTTCCAACCCAAACCTCGTCGCCCTCCACCATCCCAATGGCCAGTCCACCGACCGCTCAAGCAACGCCAACGCCCATTTCATGTGAATCATGCCGGAGTAGGAAGTGCAAGGTCAGCTTTCCTCCGATGTGGAGGTCACAGGAAGCACTTCGTACTAATGGCCCACCAGTGCGACAAGAAACAGTGAAGCTCCACGGTTGCCCGAATTGTTGACAGGCGACTAACGTCTGCGACAAGGCCAGCTTGCACCCAATGCCTCAGCGCCGGTGCTGCATGCATATATCCAGAGAACAATAAACGGTGGGTACTGCCGCTCCAAGGATGTAGAAAGAGTGTGAGAACGTGTCGTTGACGTGAGAGCGCCTGGTCGCCTACCTACAGTGGATTCCCACCTGGATACATCGGAGGCCTGGAGAAGCGGCTTCTCGAGACTGAGCTCGCGCTATTCGATACCCTGGTGTTACTCTCCCGGTACCAATACGACGGCCGACAACAGTCACCGCGTGAAAGGGATAGCGGCGTCCAGTTTCTCCATGGACGTGCTTCGACCATATCGAGCCAGCTGCTCGCAAGCCACGCCTCACGTCAAGCCAAGGAATCCAGACTGGAGGAGTGGGCTCGGCTACCCCTCGCATCTGAAGCACAAAGGACTGAATGGATCGAGAAGAAAAGGACGGATTTTGAAGCCCTGGCTTCTGCAGGGCCACTGTCGGGGGCGCGGGAGTCATTGCAGGAAGAGCAATCGCAATTCCTCCCGTCCGCTGCCGCCAACGCTGCTCGGCCGCTGCGGATGTCTGGCTCAGGCTCTCCTGCCGACGGAACGTCAAAGCTCTCACCATTACTTCAATCGCAAACACCAAGTCAAGAACGGGTCCAGCGAGTCGGACAACGTCAGAGTTCGGCCGCTCTGACAACGGAGAGCGCCAATCGAGCCCAGCAACTTTCATCAACGCATTGGCGCCGGTTCTTCTGAGAAAGCGGAAAGCAAGTCATCTCGGCACTCGATGAAAATACCTCTTGATTCATGTGGTACATTTCTTCTTGTGCGAACGGACTTCTTCTCCAAAGACAACGTCTCCAGTTCTTGCGGTCTTCGCTCCTTTCTAACACTAGAGCTCACTCACCTTCCGCAAATTTCGTATACTGTCCAACTCTAGAATGAGTCCATTCGTGGTTGGCGAGATTCCTCGGGCGAATCTGCTCCTCCACCCCAACTATCTACCTAGATATGCGCCGCTCCCTCATGCTGCCGCCGTACCTACAACGGCTTCATCCGTGGCTGTCAATCCCGCACCATTGACCGCGTGCGGCTCCGAAGCTCCCTCCCCGCCATTCACTGTAACGCGTTCCTGTCCACTCGGCTGCTCCACCATAAACCCACTGAAGAACCTGTCCATGCTCTCATAATCGTCCATCTCGCCCACCCAGCTGACATACTGATCCGGTCTGAGGATAACAGCACAGCCTTTTTCTCGATCGACGCCGTAGTTCTTATACGCGTCGCCGTACCCTTCATGGTAAGAGACGTCGTCGACGAAGATCTTCCAGTAATCCCAGCCGTCATGGTCGTCCCAGGGACGGAAGACGGGTGGGAAGTCAAAGACGGTGACTTCTTGGCGAGGCGTAGAGTGCACGGAGAGCAGTTCGAAGACGGAGTCGTACCGCTTGTTGGGTGGAGTGAAGCGTTTCAAGAAGGATGTCGAAGAGGAGAGCTTCTCGCCCAATTTGTCGAGTTTGGCCTTTTGACCTGGCGCCTTGATGTTACCTGCAAAGACAACGATGCGCCACGTGCCGTTGCTCTTCAGCAATTCCTGGAAGTGCCATGGTCGCGCGTCGGATTGGTTGAGGACTTTGAATGACGGCATCCTCATGCCGACTTTGATCTCCGCCGCGAGGTCCTGGTTGCTGACGACTCGCAACTTCTCTTCTCCAAGGACTTCCGTGCCGTCACCCTGCTTCGCACTGTCCCCAGACTTGGCGACAACGACGCTTGCGCCATAGTCGACGGCCACCCCGCTCGCAAAGAGATTCCCCTTCAAAAAAGCCTGCTTGAACTCCTCCATGGAGATGCCTTCCTCGTCGAGGACGTCCTTGGCAGGCCGACCGGAGAAGAGCCGCGAGAATCGGTGGTCGAAGTCGATGAGGTCTTGCGCTATTCTGCGGCGTTCGGATTGGTAGGTTTTGAGAATAGAGCGGTTGCTGGTACCCTTGACGACGCTTGCGACTTTCCACCCGAGGTTGAATGCTGGAACGACGGGTTAATGACTCCCTCGTTTATGGAAGGCTTTGTACTCACCATCCTGCATACTCACGTTCATGCCTTGACCAGCCTGGCTCTAATGTCAGCCATACACCTCATAGCCTGGGCGCCTGGGGGCCTTACCTTTGGGCTGTGGGTATGCACCGCGTCACCAGCTAAGAAGATCCTCTCCTTGAGACTGAAGCTGTCCCCTACCCGCTGCCCGATCTGATATGCCGTCCACCAGTCGCAGTATCGATAGGTGATCTTGTACGGCCTCAAGATCTTCTGGGCGCTTGCAAGGATTGTCTCCGGGTTGATCTTGCTCCGGTCCGCCTTCTTCCCACCCTCGGCATTCTCGGTTGTCGTTAACTGGATGTATAATCGTACCAACTTGTTCTCTCTTGGGATGACCATCACGCTTCCGCTGCTCTCGCTGTGGATCGCACACCTCATTCTGATGTCGGGAAAGTCCGTGATGGGTATGATGTCAAGGACTCCCCAGATGTAATCGGTGCTCTCTCCTTGTAGTTTGAAGCCGAGTTGGTTTCTAACCCAGCTGTGCGCGCCATCCGCGCCGAGCATATACTTAGCCTTCACGATTTCCTCCCTCCCGGCCTTTACTTGCAGCGCCTTGGTCCTCTCGAGCAGGTCCTGGGTATCATCCGGGGCGAGGTTGCTCCGAAACAGCCCGTCCTGTAATCCGGAGCCGTTGAGACTTGTGGCAGACTGCTTTGGCGTCGCCTCCTCCTCAGTGAGGTGCCGAAGCCTCACAGTAATTGGATATGCGTCCGTGCTTTCAGCCAGGCTGTCGTCAAATTCAAGAGAAGTTGGGAGCACGCCGTGTTCAACTTTGATGCCATCCTCCCAGCCCGGCACATCTTTCAACGTCTTCTTGGAATTTTCCGAGATAGAGTCCAGGAAGAATCGCTCAATACGTCCTTGATGTAGGACCACCTGCTGAAATCTCGAAATATTGGGGATGGTATCGGGGATGCGGTCGGAGCGATGGATGATTCCCGTGTTCGGGTCTGGATTCCATAAACAGATCTCCAGCATGTGATTTGACTCTATCCAAGCACGGTGCCCAAAATCGAAACTGTCGAAGATCTCAAGCGTACGGCACTGGAGTCCGTCTGCTTGACCGTTAAATATCTGATGCAGTGGATTAGCGTTCTCAATTCATGAGAAATGATCGCGAAGATCGTATACCTTAGTCCCTCGTTTGTCCACGATCCTCGTTCGAATGCCACATCGGCTCATCCAATTCGCCATCATCAGCCCTGCAGGGCCTGCCCCAACGATCAGGACATCAACCTCCGAATGCTCATCTGCGCTCCCTGCCCCTTGTGCCATATTGGCGAGATCTGCTCGATTCAGTAATTGCAAAAATGAAACCACGGAGACCTTGCGAGCAGAAGCACCTGGATGGTTGGGGACTTGGTAGAAAGTTTGACCGACTGATACAATTAGACGGTCTGGTGCATATATAGACGTGAGGCTGTCCAACCGGGGAGAGGGTCATCAACCACACTCACGAGGACAAGATACCACACCCGATGAAGCAATCTGTGGGGTAGCGGATCCCCTCGGTTGCGGCACCGGATCAAGGGACAAGGCTGCTACAGCGAATCCCGGGGCCGATGCCAGAATCGGTTGTTTCCAGACTGTAATCAGTGCTTGTCCCATTGGTTGACATCATGTATCGTGCTAGAGCAGGCTAAGGTGCATCTTGCGAGATGGTCGTCCTCGGTCTGTGCGGTGCGTTTGGCACGTCCTTGTCAGGTTGCGGCCTCGAAGTGAACCGGGCAGCTTGCGATCTCCGGGGACCCCGCATCAACTGATCTCCAGCAGAATGCCAAGCGAGATGGGGAATGAACATGTTTAACATTCCCACAACCTTGTTGTTGTGTCATGGATCCGGGCTCCATTGCTTCCTGCATAGCCGCAATGCAACTTGCACTTAGCCGCAATACTCGGGACGGACTTGTCGGAGTCGATTGAGCAGGAAACGATCCGATGCGATAATGCCGGGACAGTGGATCCGAGACGAATGTCAGAGCCTCTACTTCCTCGACGATGAGGACAGTATTGAGGCAGTCGCCGAAGCCATTACCGAGCCGAAGTGGGTGCAGTCGAACGTGCGCCGTCCACAAAGACGTCCGCCTGTCCGAGCACGACGCCTGTCTCTCAATCATCAGCCAGGAGCCAGACTCCCGGGGTGGAACTGCAAGATTGCGAACAACCGCCATGTACGATCGACATCAGCCTGCGAGCCCGAACTAGAGGACGAGTGCGAGAAGATCATTCCGGGGCAGTCAATCCTCAAGAGGAAGAGATCTCTCGCACGTTCCGACGAAATGACTTTGCTTGACCAGCCTTTTGTTCAGCCCTTGTCAGGGCTGAATCTAGTCATGGGATATAACACAAGCCTGCCAAAATCACGAATGGATATGTATATCACTGCGTCGAGGCAATTGCTTCGCTGCTGCTCAGAGAAATCTGTCCTAGAGTAAGCCAGTGAAATCGGTTTGCTATCCGACCGCGCTAATCAAACCAGTCACGACTTGCAACGTGCCGTAACTGCAGAAGCAGTTCTATGGGTAGTGCGCGAGGGGTGGCCAGCGGCTGAAGGGTACTGGAATTTGACTGTAAGTATAGCCAGCCACGGGGCCAGTATATGTAGGATTGAAGCCGATATGCTGACTAGCACTGGTAACGAACAGGCTACGTTTCGAGGGTTTCTCTATGCGGAACTCTGGCGAAATTTCCCTTGCGAGCGCTCCTACACGCAGCTGCCTCCGGCTTATCGCCCAACACGGGCTCAGTTGGCCATCCCTCATTCCCCAATGATTGACTGGATGCCATGGCCAGATGTTCGAGATATGGCGATAAAGTACCAGGACCAGATCGATCTCGATGACTTATTCCGGATGGCCATTCACAATCTTGTGGCGCACCGGAAAGGATTGGGCCGAAGAAAGCAATCGGTCCAACAGGATGTTCTCGGATCGAGTCCCAGAATAATCGAGGAAGTGAACGACGAGACATCGTTCCGTGTCTGGGATGTTGTTTGTTTGGAGAAGGTCAAAAGCACAAACCCGTTAGCGGCAGAACCAGGTCTAGAAAAGAAACCAGTTCTGCGCACACCGGAGCTGCGGGCTCTATCGCGAGCATATGATCTTCAATATGACGAATTCGACACGCAAAAATTGGACGACGGGTTCTTTGAGGCCTACCCGTGCCTGTATGCCGACACCGCGGCGTCAGGGTGGAAGGTGAAAAACTTCCCCAGCTTGCGACAAGTGGATGTTGGTAGGCCTGTGGTTCTAACTCGGCCTGCTGTGTTTCGGTTGAAGTCGAAGATGGAGGGTTTGGTTGGTGCAACGCTCGAAATTTAGTATCGGTCAATGCTCCTGAATTTCAGGAACAAAAATCTTTCAGCCATTTTCTCGCATGCACGTCGACTCTGTCGCTATACAGTGCCTCAGGGCAGTCAAGCAGGTCTGGTCGAGACGGAGATCTGGCGGAATGGCGTCGGTAGACGATGTCCGCATCGTAATTTGGTCCTGGGCTATCGTATGTCTGAGCGGATCCCATAGCATGGGCGTGATCAGAAGCGCCTCCCAGTGGACTATGCAGTTCAATGCTGGTATTGATACAGTGTTCATTGTTGTTAGGCTGGACAACAGCAAGGTTCTCGTGGTTTCCAATAAGCTCCGGGGGAACATCAATGTCTGTTTCGTCCTCGATATTTGCACTCGAGATCGAATCAATCTTGGTAAGGACGCTGGCAGCGCCGGTCGGATCTGGATTGGACCTGCGTGGCTCAGGAAGCGGTGTGGTATCCGGCAGTACTTGGCTGTCCTCTTCGACAGAAGCATATACTTGGTCGGACTCGTCGGCTTTACTGCCTTGCCTCAGCTGGCTGCTTCGGGTTGGTGATTTTGCGTGAGAAGACAGATGTCGTAACAGTGAGTCTCTATGAGCACCCTGGTATTAGTAGCTTCTTTGGGGGCGACAAGCGTCACAGAGCATGATTTTCCCTTACTGTCTTGTGAATGATCGAACGCAAATTGGACAAGTGAAAGGTCGGTCCGCCACATGGCTTCTCTTATGCCTAGTCAAGTGCTCGTTCCGTTTGAACGATCGTGAGCAGACTGTGCATTGATACATGGTCGTCTCTAGGAGTAAGCGGACGTCCTGATGAGTTCTTCAGATCCTGATATCTGGAACGTTCAGAAGGAAGGTTCTTGTAAAGCCCGTTCTCGTAAGAAGATACCGGTCAAATTGAGGATTGTGGCTTCCAGGAGTCTATGCCTAGGGCTATACTTGTATAGGCCTCTGATGATCATCGCGGCAACAGCACCACGATAGAAACACTGACGGGGAAGCCTTGAGCGAAACATGAGGGAAGTTGGGGATTGGTTTGGCCTACTATGCCGTACCGCCCGCCGTATTAGTTACGGTGGAGCTTAGTGACGCGATGCGCCGAGAGCGAAGCCCGTGTGCCTGTCCGTGCCCGTCGTATCCCTCCTGTCCGGACAGTCCTTGCCATGTTTTGAGTTTGCTGCTGGTCACTGGAGGATATCGAGTAATGTTGTGAGGTAAATTGTCGGGTCTAGAATCTCGATCCTCCCAAAGTTCCAGGCTTCGCGCCAGGCTGAAGCTCCCAGGCCAATACCATGAGCAACATCAGTCGATGGATCGACACTGAGCAAATTTGCTCGGCGAACTTCGAAAGAGCATGGACACAAGAGTTTTTGTTCTCAAATCGATCCTGACGACACTGCGTTCGATATTGTCCCATTGCCCAGCTTTCCATTTTCCTGACCTGACAGGGGACGTGCCATGGTGATGCTGGCTGAGCAGTTCCCTTCGCCGGGTTACTCCCTCCTGAACCGGTGCTTCTTCTCTCTACCAACAGGGGACCATAGTAGTCCTCGTATGAGACTGTCCGACACGAGAACTCCCCCAGCCAAAACCCCGCTTTTCTATATCTCGCGCCAACCCGCACTCGCTACAGCCATCCCCGCTCGTTTCAGACTCCCGTAGAGTGGCGAACTGCGGCACGGATTCAGATCGCACACGAGGCCCGCGAGGCTTGCCCGCCTCGTCATGCGCCACCTAGAGTCACGGCTGGGCATTTTGGATGCGGCTTACTTTCTTGTGGGGTCCCGGGTGTGACGGATCTGGAAGATGCTGGCCTGCCCTGGACGAACATTCCGGGCACTCATGTGACATGGATTGTCATACCACTACCAGACCACTGGGTCGGGACGCAAATGCTATAATATCGCCTAATAGCACCGGGCATAGGTAACGCGTCGTCTGCTAAACCACGTACAAACTCTCTACGAGCTACGCTACGGACGCTATTCATGAAGCACGCTCAGATTCTAGCACAAACTCTACACAATAACCCAGTTGGAAGGCAAGAGCCGTAAACTATTTCCAATGCCAGCCTTCACAAAACCCCAACCACCACCCTCCCCAACGAAGACACGCATCGCCATCATCGGCACCGGTTCCGTTGGGTCGGCCATCGCGTACGCCCTCCTCCACGGGTCTCGGTATTCTGACCTCCTCCTCGTTGACGTGAGACACGACAAGCGAGACGCACAAGTGCGCGATCTTTCGGACGCCGCGTGCGCAGAAGGGAGTAGCACCCGCGTGAGGGCTGCGACGTTACGCGACGCTGGAGGTTGCGACGTCGTCGTCATTGCCGCGGGGGTCAAGCGGCGGAGAGGTGAGTCTGCCGTCTCCGGTGATGCGAATGCCCCCGTTCTTGCACCTCATAACCGATCCCCAATTCCAGGCGAAACGAGAGTCCAGCAACTCGAACGCACGAGCGCCATCCTCCGCCACATCATCGATGGGATGAAACCGTTCTTCCTCCCCACGACCATCCTTTTGATCGTGTCAAATCCCGTTGATGTGCTCACCACGCTGGCCTACAGGCTGGCAGACCTGCCGAGCTCACAGGTTCTAGGCTTAGGAACGTACCTCGACACAGTCAGGTTGCGGAGGATCATAGCCGAAGAGCTAAAGGTATGATTGTTGAGTGTCAACGGCCCCTTATCCGTTCACCCCCGTTCACCGTGTCCTCGCCTGTGCAAACACGCGCTGGGCTCCAAAAGACAATGTGACTGACCTTGTCCCCCGTCTGTTCTCTTTGTGGCACAGATCTCTCCCGAGTCCGTCCATGCCGACATTCTAGGCACACCCGACTACGGCCCGCAAGCCGAATTCCCGGCCTGGTCCAAGGCCGTTATTTCCGGCATCCCCATCAGCGAGTCCCCCATGACTCCCACCGACTTCGACGCCCTCACGGAGGCCGAGCTGGCAGCCAGATCCCGCAAGGAAGGCCTCGTGGTAACCGATGTCAAAGGCGCGCCGACGTTCAGCATCGCCTCGTCGGTCGCGCGCATCATCTCCGCCATCATCTACGACAACAAGTCACAGATCCCGCTGTTTGGACGCCTGCCGGACCAGGCCGTCTCGCTGTCCGTGGGGCCCATGCCTATCAGCCATTTCCAGGAGGAGCTAGGCTGTTGCGTCAGTTCACCGGCGTTTTTGGGCCGCGAAGGCGTGGTCCGACCGGCGGGAGTGAAGCTGCAGGAGCCGGAGGAGAAGAAACTGGTTGGAGCGGGAGTGACTGTGGGCGAGACGGTGGAAAGATTGATGGAGCACGCCGCTGTCGGTGGTAAGGAGGAGGAATGATCACGTGGTGCTGCTCCTGGCAAGGTCGTTGTGAGATAAAATTGCACGCGGAGGTCAGTCTTGGGATGTAAATACAAATGTAAGTCTAAGTGTACAAGTATTGCTTGATGGGATACACGGAAAGGAAGGTTTGGTAGAAAAGGCCGAAATACCGAACAAAAATGCGTGCTGTACCTCCCTCCCTGGCCCCGTCACCGTCGCCTTACCTGTCCATGCCGCCCGAGTCATCAAGGATGCGACCTGAACTGCAACGCCGGCCTCCTTCACGTCATTTCTTTTGATTTCATGCCTGGTCGCCGAGCACAAAACTGTCCCGTTCCGCCTTGGGCGTGGGGACGTTCATCTCCGTAGACCATCTTCCACCTCGCTCTCACCAGTAACAATCTCAAATTGGAACCACTCAACGAAGAAGTAGAAGAGGAAGAGCGGGAGATCTCGATAGTAAAATAGTCACGTTATCATTGTTGCTTGATTTCAACCGGGCCTGGTCTCGCCATGACGGGGTCGTATACAGCCAGAGACAGAATCAGAATGTGCTTTATTGCTGGGCGGGCTCAGCCTCTCTTCTCCCAGGCCCTAACGACAGCTCTGCCCCTGAGTTCTTCTTTCAAGCCCTCTTGTCTCTGCAACGCCCTTCGCACCAAGTCCTGCTCGAACCGGACTTCGGCCAGCTGCCCCTTGGCCCAGTTCCTGTGCCGGGGACATCTGTTTTTGATACACACGCCGCCCTTCTTTGGCATCGTGTCACCTTCGTCTTCCTCGTCGGACATGGCGTTGTCATCGTGGTGAATATTCCCATTCGGCAATTTCTTGTCTCCGTCATCGTCCGGATCGTCGGGTGGGCCGATTTTGGCATCTGCGCCAGCATCAAGGATTGCTTTCCCGCCTTTCTGAGTATACCAGGTCAAGAACTCTTCGTCTGACCACGCGACTCTAGGGTCAAATCCACACAGGTCCTTCATTTTCGGCTGTGCCTTGCGAACTTCTTCTGTTATGGCGGTAGAACGTGCCTTGATCAACTCCAAAAACTCTTCCCGAGCAGTAAGGATAGAGCCTCTAGCAGTGAGCCGGGACTTCTCTGCTTCGATGCCGGCCAATTTCGCGAGTTCCAAGTCATCGTATTCCAACTCTGTCGGAGCTCTCTTCGTGTCTTCTGCGTCTTTCATGTCCACGTCGATATCGCGGGGCGGCGTATCCGGCTTCCGGCCCAGGGCCTTCCATTCTTCAATGTTTTTGCATCTGTCAATCAGTGCTTTGACCTCGCCAGCTCGTAAAGCTGCCCCACGGTTGGGAAGCATGTCATCGTCGAGACTGCTGTCCGTCTCGTACTCTGTCTTCTCCTCGTCGCTGTAGGCAGGGGTGGCAAGCCGGCTGTCTGGGTCCAGACCATTGGCAAGGTGCGGAATGTGTTTGGGAGCCTTTTCCTTCTCCGTGTGTTTCTTTCGATGCTTCTTCGGCTTGGGCGCCTCGACAATATACTCGCCGTTCTTCGTGGTCTGCGTGTTCGAGTCACCTCTTTGTACCAATTCGACAAAAAACATGCGTCCACATGCATCGGAGCAGTATTTGCTCGGTGGAATCTGGGTGACACGAGCGGGCTTCCTGCAATCCTTTCGCCTGCACATGCGCTTCCACGTCGTCTGAAGACCTGGTTTGGTACACGATGGGCATATGTACTTGTCGATCAATTCTCCATCACGCTCCCTGATATTCACACAGTTGCCATGGAACCATTCGTCGCAGCCACCATCGCAAGCGATCATCCAGGTATGATTGTCACCTTTCCTACAGATGCAAAATACCTCGCCGTCGTCATTTGAGCTTTCCGCTGAGTCGGCTTCTGACGGAGACGCAGAAACCTCTCGAGAAGCGGCACGAGACGAAGCCCGAGATGGTGATGATTGGACACTGGCGGCCGATGTCTGCTTCTTGAGTTTGGACAGCGGTGGCTTAAGCTGATGCGAAGATGGAGTAGCGCTGGGAGATCGGAAGGTCGACCGCGACGCAGGCGGACTCTGTTCTGGTTCGCTAAGCTTGGGCTTCTTGTTGGGCGTGCTCTTCACCTTGGCCGTGCCCTTCTTCCTGGCCGCGGCCGATAGAGGTTTGACAGCGTCATCAGGGGCCGGCCGCTTTTTACCCGCAATGGGGGCCGGTGTCGCGAATGGTTCTGTTGAAGACGCTCTTGAACCTGCGATCGATGGCTCTTTCTTCAGGGTTGCGACCGCAATTGGTGGCGCAGGAGATTCAACTTGCGGCACTAGACGGACCGGAATGCTTTCTTGTTCTTCTGGTTTCTCGACTGCATCCTCATGCTGCTCTTCCTGCTGTCCATCCTCTTCTTCCTCGCGTCTGGCCGCCTTCTTGGCTTTCTCTGCTTTTGTCGGCTTCGGAGGAGGTGGGGGTGGCCCTCGGGCTACGATGTCTTCGAGCGGTTCCACGGGTTCGCCGCTGACGGGGTCGACAACGACTTCCAGACTGCGCACGGGCTCCCAGGTCTTGATGTTGTGGATCTTGGAGATGTGGTCTCTTACAGAGCGGCGTCTAGTGAAGAGTTTGTGGCAGAGGTAACAGAGGTATCTTCGATCCGTATGCTGCCCTTCGTTTTTGGAGGAGTGGACGGAAGATTTAGGCTGCCCCTCTGGATCGGCCTTGCGGGACTTTCCTGGGTGTTTTCGTTGTTTTGGAGCCTGGCTTTTGCCTTTGGCCGAGCTTTCTTCTGTATTGAGACTTTCGTCTGCATTGAAGCTTTCTTCTACCATTTCCATCATCGAAGAGTCTGCCATCTCCCCGTCCAGAGGAGGGTATGTGTCGAGTGCCTCCTGCTTGACGTGCTCTTCTTCGTCCACCCCGTCATAACTGTTCACGATGCCAGCAGACTGGAATAGGGGCTCATCGTCCATCTTCGTGTCGTCTATATGCGCTTTGCGATCGAAGGCATCTTGCTCGAGGGACGCGTCGTCGTCGTGCTGGAACAGTTCGGGCGCAAAGAAAGTTGCAGCCGGCTCGGTGGACTCCATCCTAGAAAACGCCGGCAAAGTTAGACATGACACACAAATGCAAGGACGTAGACTCACCCTGCTGTTTCAGACCCGGCAGTGGGCGTAACTGACGGTTCGGGGTTGAGAAGTTCAGAGAGCGAGAAGGCCATGATGACGGATCAGCGACGGTCGCATTTGCCTGGTCGCGCTAGTGGAGATGGTCTGTCGACGCCCTCGTCTACGGCCACCATCAGTCACCGCGTGCTACTCTCCAGATTCGGAGTCGTCGAGACAGACAGACACGACGAGGGCAGGTGTTTTTCACTCTCCTTGTGGTCCTGTCACCGAATTTATTACGCGCCCGTGTCGGATTGTGATGTACGAGCACGCGGCAAGCACCCTGGGACCAATCACATGCCTGCACAGTGGTTTGCGAGGATCACACAAGCTGAGCACGAGGTGAGTGTGTGCATTTCTGTCACCGGCACCAACAGACTACGAGAGACCAAAGCACCGCGAGAGAATCAATCTCCTTTCAATGCTGGTCCAATCTTTGTGAAAATCTTCGACCTCCGCCACTGGCACATATAGTGCCAAAAGAAACGAGCATGAGCTTGAGAAGACAAAATCATAGAGTATATCAAGAAAGGATTGCATGGAATGTGGCCGTTAGTGAGCATTGCCACACTTCCTGCTGTGCTGTTGGGTGATGAAATGCTTCCAGACGCACATTCACTCGACTGCTTCACGGTATTCAACGCCATGTTACATACTCTGACTATTCCCAAAATCCCTTAGAGCAGCGACATTTCTTCACTTACCAGGGGCTAGGTGGCTCCAAGTGATGGATTGTGGCGTCTGTCCATGGTGTTTCGTTGCCCTGGGCTTGTGTCCCGACGCTGCCAGTCTATCCTTCCTCGATTCTCTTTAAGCTGGTGTCAACTGGGGTGTTGACAGATGGTGTTTTGGGGCGCGCAATAGTATGTCAGTTCACATCATGGCACTGTATCAGGGGGGGGTCTACAGTCGCAGCTCATCGGCGTCAACACCACGCACATGCGCAGCGACTCGTGAAGATGGATAAAAGCGACCATGATGACGAGGAATTCCTTCGTCGTTGTGTCAAGCTGGGCAGAGGAGAAAGGACGGTAAAAGAGGGAACCGATTTGTACGCCGCTGAACTTAAATCCTCGGTAGCCCCATCCGCACAGTACTTCGTTCGGTGTGGGGAAGGTTTAGCATGAGGGGTGAATGAAAAGATGAGGGTGGGTGAGGGTGAGGGTGAGGTACAAGAAAGTGGCACGCTCTGGGTACTGTGTGTCGCGCTTGAGGTTGGAGCAGATTGTACATACATAGATTGTACGTGTTTGGCGCACAAGGTAGACGTTCGAATCGTATCGTGTGGATGAGAAGTCAAAAGCACTACAGTACTGCAGTTCTATCGATACTACTTGATAGCTACGGCACCCGAGTCGCTGCGGTGGCCAAGCTCGAGCGTCGTCCTGCAAACATGGAGGATCACATCGCCTTCATAGGTGAGCCGCCGTTACCCAATATGCTCGGCTCCTAGCTGATGGAGAGGCCAGGCGTGGGCGTGATGGGCTACGCCATGGCAAGCAACATCCGGAAGAAAATGTCCCCCAAGGCTGGCCTCTTCGTGCATGATGTTAACCGCTCGGCATGTGAGCGCTTTGCTCGGGAGTTTGGCTCTTATGGCGCGATCTGTGTAGTTGATTCAGCCAAAGAAGCAGCTACCCATGCGAGAGTCGTCGTCTCCATTGTGCCCGGTGCGGCAGAAGTTCGTCAAGTATTTCTGGATCCTGAGACCGGAGTGATTGCCGCGCCCGAGGATTCAGGGAGATTGATGCTGGACTGCAGCACGATCGATTGTCAAACGTCGAGAACCGTCGGTGAGAAATTGAGGGACGCAGGATCAGGCACCTTCTTAGACGCCCCCGTCTCTGTATGATCTTAATTCCGAGAGGATTGTCATCGTGCAATTGCTAACGCTGTTGCCGGTGATGTCTAGGGCGGATTACCTGGCGCTCAAGCAGGCACACTCTCCTTTCTGATCGGCCACTCAGCACCGTCTGACTCGAATCACATATCAAGGAGAATCGAAGCCGTGATCTCCATGATGGGCTCCCCGGATAAATTCTTCTGGTGCGACTCACCTGGCGCGGGACTCGCCGTCAAAATCTCAAACAATTACATCTCCTGCACGACGCTCTTGACCATCGCCGAGGCCATGGCAATCGGTGTGCGCCAGGGCGTCGACCCGTCCTTGCTGTATAATTGCATCAAGAACTCTACCGGTCAATCCTGGATGTGTGACAACGTCCAGCCAGTTCCTCACGTGGTTCCGCATGTGCCTAGCAGCAACGGCTATAAGCCGGGGTTCAAAAGCCAGATGATGATTAAAGATATCTCGCTGGGAGTCGAGGCGGGCAGAGAGGTGGGAATAGAGCCGAGGACGGCAGAAACAGCCCTCAAGGTGTTTGAGCAGGCTGCCGGGGATCCGAGATGTATCGATCGGGACGGCTCGAGCGTGTACCTGTGGCTGACGGGTGATACAGAGGATGACTACGCAAAGAAAAGGCACGAGGGTGTTGCGAATCTGTAGCAGCGTAAGGTGCCAGACCGGATGAGCACCGAAAATGTGGTAGACAGCCTTGCTGCATAGCGTTTGACCAAGGCTGAAGGACCTCCTGTACCCCGGAACAGGCAGGCAGTTGTTCTCCACATCCCCACCATCTTACCCCCGTGGTCTTCCCCATGCTTTAGTCACACAAACATTGATCTCAGCCAGGATCGAGCATGTTGTTGCATCAGACGTTGACACGAGCACCTCCGATGACGCATTGTCGACGATGCGTAGCCGAAGTCAGTTGATAACACATCCGTCTGGAGAGACAACACATCTTATCGCAGACGACTTCACCGACCCGTGGGAAGAGTCTCGCGAGACGATCCTCCTCCAAGGCGGCTTTGCTCGACATGCAGCATTCTTCTATCATTGGGTACCTGCCCTTTCCCGGGACTACAATGTAATACGGCGAGATCTTCGGGGTCATGGATATTCAAGTGCTCCTCCGATCTCCCTGAAACCGGATGTGTACACTCTTGACGCCATTCTGGGTGATATCATTGACACCCTCGACCAGCTCAAGATTGAAAAGGTTCACTTCTTTGGCGAGAGCACAAGCGGTATGCTAGGAGAGATTCTCGCTGCGAAGCACCCCGAAAGACTGAAGAGCCTGACCATTTGCTCTTCTCCTGCATATCTCCCAGAAGCCACACAGACGTTCTTGGCTTTTGGGGAAGCGAGCTTCCCAGAGGCGTGTCGGATATTGGGATCCCGCGGATGGGCGGAGAGGCTGAAGGCTCAGCCGGGCACCATGACACACCCGGACCCGGCATATCATAATTGGTGGCTAGACCAGATCTCGGTCAGTCCCGGCGAGGGACTGGCCAGCTATGCAGAGTTCTTGGGGACCCTTGATGCAAGACCATATCTCTCGCAGATCAGAATACCAACACTCATCCTTGCTCCTGCAAACAGCGCAGCAACCAGCGTGGCGGAACAGACTGCGATTCAGCAGCAGATCGAGGGAAGTAAGTTGGTGGTTATTGATGGAGCCGGTCATGAAATATACGTCGACAAGGCCGAGCAATGCATCAACAAGTTCCTTCGCTTCATCCGAGATATCGAAATGTAGTAATTGTGTCTTGGGTGCCGGAGAGTCCTGCGTCGAGAACAAACTTGTATCCGATCACATCTTCAACAGATGCTGAGACGGTGCGTCTCCATCTCTGCTTCCAGGTCTTGTGGAACTTTCAGCCCAACTCTTGCGTGTCCTTCCAGGATGAGGATGAGTCCCACCCGCCCGCAAAAGACCCATCCGGAATCTTGCACACAGCAAGAACGAACAGTTTGCCATGAGGTCAGTATTGTTTGTCCTAGAACCTTGCGATGACTATACCAACTAAGGGCTGTGACGAAGGCGCCAAGGACCTTTCAGACAGTTCGTGGGACGGAAAAAGCGAGATAAAACCGTCGGGGCGACTGCCCAACGCCGTAGCTGTGTAGAAAGTCGATACCAACATGTATCTAGGTTAGCCACGCCGGATCATCATAGTCATTCCCTGAGAATATCGCGAGTTGTCCATCGAACGTACATGCGCTGTGTTCGTCCAGGATATCGCTCACGTTCAGAGAGGCGCATCTCGACCAGGGGCGTTGTGCAGGGCCGGACGACCTGCCGTGGAAGTCTTCGCTAGGACTCGACGTTGACGGCATGAGTTGGTGGGTGATATGATAGATCGAGCAGCGTTCGGGAGCCCATGGTGGAATCAATCAGTTACCTCATTGGCAGGCCCAGAGCACCTCATGGCACTGGTGATTGGAGCCTCAGCTCGAAACTCACCAGAAGCTGGAAGTGATGCAGTAGCGGCGGGGGAGAGCGGGCAAACCACGCTTCATTCGGCAATCTGCGAACCGTGGTATGTAGCGATCGAGAAGGTGTGGCCGTGGTTGGCGTGATTGGCGGGCGAGGCAGGCCTGAAGCTGCCGTCACCATTTCGTCTCCTCATCGCTGATCACCCAATGACCCCGTCGCTTTCGTAACAAGACCACCTCCATCTGGTGCCTGTCGCAGTCGAAGAGACTGCCTTTTTCACAGGCCTTCAGATATTCTAGAGATCTGAGCTGAAGAGCATACACAACTCACGAGCTTCGGTACTTTCTACTGCGTCGTCAGGCGTCCGTGCGGAAACACCAACCGGGCGAGGCCATTCGACGCCGCCTGCGACAGCCCTTGACCCTCGCCTCTGATCTGATGCCACCCGCCAACTCACCCACTGTAAGTACAGGGTATCAGGGCCACCTTCATTTTACGTCGTCTGCAGACTCGTACCTAAGTCACCGTGGTCACTATTTTGCCGGGATTCTTTGTCTGGCCGACTGCATTGCTAAGCACCATCGTCTGTCCGAGTAGCAGCGTGCTCACTGTGTTCTCGCCCGCAGGCCACCCGTCCTTCGACTCCTCCTTTGATGACCTACCTTCAGCATATTCAAGAAGCCATAGCTACCCCCGTGCCCGATCTCGCCTCCACCTTGACCCCGTCTCCGCCTCGCGCCAGGTCGCGCGAGGATCAAGGGGAAGTGCGGACCGGAACACAAGACAACGACGTTGGAAGGTCTCAGTTACAACCCGCCAGCGACGACCTCTTCTCGCGGAGGACTTACCTGACGGAAGAAGAGTTTCAATATTGGTCCGCAGAGAATAGAGCCAGGGTCATGATGCAGAGCGAACGGACCAGAGCCAGGACTACCCTGTCAGCCGCTATGCAGCGAGAACTGGATCGTCGAAGTTATCCTGCGACTGCTGATGGTATACACCGAAGAAATCTCTACGATTTCGCCATGAGAGGGATTCCCCCTCCGGAGTTCCCCGAGCAGTACTCGAGTGACGACAGCGATGGCGAAATGGAAGGCATGAGCACGGCAGCTCCCAACGCTGACCCCAACGCACGGAGGGATCTGCAGCGCCTTGAAAGGGCCGTGCAAAATTACAGATCAGCTCGTAATACTATGAGGACGTCCAGGAGCGGAGGCTCTGACTTGGGAGCCGTGCCCACTGCCAGTGCCCTGCGAGCATACTGGAACGAAGATGAGGATAACACTATGAGGCTCCCGCGAACGGGGACCTTGGGGGAACGGCTTCAACGGGATGCTATCCCAGCCCATGCCCAAAGTGCCCGGACTTCGCATGAGCCTCGCTTCATTTCACCAACCGAGCCGAAACCGCCCGATGCGTTCACGCGAGTCAGAAAGTTGCTCCGATACCTGTCAGAGCTGAGAGACACTGGTGTGGAAGGAGGCTTGGAGGCAGCCAGGAGATTAGGGCTCGACTCGCTGTACGCCTCTGAGGACTCGAACACTCCGAGCGATCTGCCCATGCACATCAACAGCCTTCCTGTCCCGCCCTGGAGTTCCTGGCTGCAGCCAGGGATGGTATGGAACGGGCGGCAGTCCGTAGGATGCGAGATGATAAATCATTCGAGATTACTGGCAGCGGTTCTTCGGCGAGATCGGCAAGGAGACATGTTTCGAAGGATGCCTTTTTTAAGAACAGAGATTTTGTCTCGGTTCGGTGGGGACGAATCTGCCCGCGCGTCCCAGGATCCCTTGCTCGACGCAGAGCGCTATCTGTCAGATTTGCTACAGGACAACAACGGCAGGTGGTCTTTATCCCAGCGCTCAGCGACATCATTATCGTCACACCCTCCTCAGGCTTCTCAGTCCCTCGACTTCGACGGCTGGCCAGTAAATGTGACCATTACCACTGTTGATTGGCAAACGATGACACTCACTGGGACGATGTCGGCCAGTCATATGCCGGACAAGCTATCTTCCATTCATCAGTCCACATCACCTGACAATACTGCTGCTGCTGCAAGCAGCATGTCGTCGTGTTTCACGGGAGAGATCATTGATTTTCGACGCCATCCCCTGGAGACGGAGAAAGAAGGCCGTGACTACGAGGTAGGTGGACTCGATGTGGATGCGCGTTATTGGCAAAGACTGGGACCTTTCAAGAAAGAGATCGCAAGGGTTAGGCACTTGCAAGGCAGAAAGAGAAGCGAATACCAGCACAACAGCGCCCTGTGGGATGCATTTCGCAAGGCCGCCGGCCAAGAAGCAGAGAACAAGGAGTCTCACGGCAGCGGAGGCGGTTCAGCTGCTTCTCCGGAACCGGGAAACTTTGAACCACACCAAAAGATGTTCGAGACTGAGGAGGACAAAGAAATCCAAGCCGATCAAATCATGGCGCGGTGCCTTGGGAGCGCGAAATGGATGGACGAGAATGTTGGAAGCGAGTGGATCTTGATGCGTTGGAAAGAGCGATGTTTTGTGACGCCACCTGGAAGTTCCAAAAATCCAAGTTCAACGAGGACGATACTGACGACGACGACGACGCCATCAGCGGCACCGTCAGGCGCCGCCGGTGCCGCGAGGAGCAATGGGTCTACGTCCTGGGGACTGACCATCTCGGGCTTTTACTACATTGCCCTGAACAGGCTGACCGGACAGATCGACGGTTTGTACTACGACCCCGGGTCACAGCCCTACCAGCCGCTCAAGATGATGCCCGAGGGCACGTCCAGGCCCAGCGCCAACGGTCATCCTCAGGTTTGTGCATGTGGAATGCGAGATTGCAAAGAGCCGGTCGGGATCAAGAAATGGTTTCCCTCGATGGGATTCCGGTGAACACAATGCCGTCTTTGGCACTACAAAAGTTCGAAGTACACAATAGTCAGATTGGCCGAAATTCATGTCACCAGAGCCCATTTCCGCGTCCAGGTTGAGCACGCGCCCTTTCACCATGTCCGGCTGTATAATGTATTGTCGCAATAGGCGGCCGAAAGTGGCTGGCCTTGTGGCTGGCCGCCTCGACCATCCTCGATTCGAGCTCAGACTGACAAGGGCGTACGAGTAACAGCGGGACCAATGTTTCCCAGAGCTGTCGACATGACGTGATCGCCATAAGCCTGAAGACGCTCGCTGCGAGGAATCCTGGCATTCCCCGCGTCGAATCCGGGCGAATCAAGTCGGGCAGGCGATAAGCGATCGCTTCAAGCTTCCGTCAACCGGCCTTGGCTTCTTCCAACGTCCCCGATTTGCACAGCTTTCCCCCTCGGTGGACCTTGGGCCGCTGAGCTTCCTTTATGACCCTCGCTGCTCAAGACACGCACTGACCATGGCGCAGACCGGGCTCCTCGACTCCTTTCTTGCCGCCATTCAGGCCTCGCTGTCGGTGTTGCTGGTCATCTTTTACGGAGGCGTGGCCGCACACCTGAAGCTGCTCAATGGGCCCAACTCAAAAGCAATCAGCAAGATATGCGTGCGCATGTTCCTGCCCGCCCTGCTCATTGTCCATATTGGCTCTCAACTGCATTCGGGGTCTGCCGATCGGTACCTGATCATATTCGTCTGGGCCATCCTCTGCCACCTCATTTCGTTTGCGATCGGCATCATCGCACATTTCTGGCTAGGCATGCCCGACTGGACCACGGTGGCGCTGATGTTCAACAACACCACCTCTTACCCGCTGTTACTGATCGGAGCCTTGGATGAGACGGGCATTCTCCGTGCTCTGATCGTGACGGACGAATCCACCAGCGCCATGGTCGCCCGCGCGAAGTCGTACTTCTTGGTCTTCGCCACTGTCAGTAGCTGTCTGACATTCGCCGTGGGCCCGAGATTGATCGACACGGAGCATGCGCCCGAGGGTGAAGACTCGAAGGAAGAAGCAGACGACGGCGACGGACCATCTGACGCCACGGAGCAGCAGCAGCTGGACGGAAACGGCGACGAACGGACCGCCCTGCTGCAGAGTCCACGCAGTGGTCCCAACGAACGCCGCTCGACCATGACGTCCTCGGCCATCAACTTCGCTGAAAACACCTTCTTCCCTTCCACTCGTCGGTCGTCCGTCGCGGCCAAGCCGGCGCAGTCATCGACACGACGTTCCTCACTCTCTGTCCAGCAGAATCGCCGCGCCTCCATCGTGCCCAAGAAGCAATGGTACAAACTAGGCCCTCGCACCAGATGGTGGCTGTTGTTCATCAGCGATTTCTTCAATGCCCCGCTCCTGGGCGCCATCATCGGAGCAGTGATTGGTCTGATCCCCGTTTTGCACCGCGCTTTCTTCAACGACACCTCCGAAGGAGGCGTCTTCACCGCCTGGTTGACCGCTTCGCTGAAGAGTATTGGCGAGCTGTTCGTGCCATTGCCCGTCGTCGTCGCGGGCGTGAGTCTCTACGCGGCCATGAAGGAAGCGCGGAACTCGTCTTCCGATACGTCGGCGGAGAGGGCGAAGAAGATGCCTTGGGTCACCGTGGCTTTCATCATGCTGATCAGATTCGTTGTCTGGCCGGCCGGAAGCATCTACCTCGTGTATCTGGTGGCAAAAGAGGGGACCATCCTGGGAAGTGATCCCATGTTATGGTTTGCCATGATGTTGATGGTGAGTCAGGGCACGAGTCCACTTCTATCCTCTACTCGCTTTACCCGCGTTATTTGATGTGAACATTTTTGAATCCGTCCCTCATGAAGCCCACTAACTAACGCCGTTTCTTTTCCCTCCTGCACTATAGCCGACCGGCCCGCCCGCCATGAAACTTATCACCCTCATCCAAGTCAGCGACGCCGAGGAGGAGGACGAAAGGAACATTGCAAAGCTACTGACGGTACGTCTTTCCCCCACCTAAATTGGCTTGGCTGCGCTCGCCCCTTCATCCGCCTACGGGTGTCTCGTCTCCACGCCATGCTTCGCGGGACCAACCAGGCTGACACGACGCTTCCAGATCTCATACCTGATATCTCCGATCCTGAGCTTCACTGTCGTGGGTGCCCTACAGGCCGCGAAGGCCGCTATTCCGGAATAGTTGAGCGGGTAAAAGAGGCGCGGATCACTGACTCACTGACTCACTTTCTCGCTCTCACTCCCTTCTTTGCCCCATCCTTCCCTCCCTGCCTCTTTTCGAGCAGTCTCCGCACGTCGTTCCCTAGAGTGGATGGCCGAGGCTAGGGCATGGATATCACGCCACGCCACGACACACTACACTGCGCTACTCTACGCTCCTCGGGGTCTATATGCATGATTGTCCCGTCCTGGCTTTTACAAGTTTATTCCTGGAGAGCTGCGCGTCTGTTCGCACGGATTGGAGATGCAGAGTGGTTCAGGTGCCCTTATGCCGGAAAGACAGAATTTACCAGGTCATGAATGAGGGCGGCGCAACGGAGGAGTACGATATCAGTGTTTCAGCGTAGTATTGTGCATATGTGCGGTTATGGATGAGTTGTGAGGTTGACAAGCGCCCGGCGGTCCAACTCGTCACCTGTCACATGCGAACTCCCGCATGGGCCCTGGACCACGTCCTGTGTTTAGGGACGGTATAGAAGCGATCAGCGTGGTCTAGGGCCTGCGTGTCCATTTGTCTTGAATACAGTACATATGTTGTCGGACTAGACGCGGGTACATTCAGCCACTCGCTTCGCTATATGCATCCCTCCCTCTGGACCAACTTCAAGTCCTCAAGCCATCGATAGCCGCGCTCGAATCGGCATGTGCTACTAGCGAGTGTCTAGGCTCGACTTTTCGCCGCAATGAATTCCAGCGCCCTCTTGAAATAAGGCATGAAACGCACGGGATCTTCACTGAACGGGAAATGCCCTAACCCGTCCATTGCCTCGAACACAACGTAGCTGCCTTTCTCCCCGCCTTGAATCTTCTCCGCCGTAGCGCGAGACATCTCCACGCTGCAGCTATAATCGTACTCCCCCGTGAGCATGTAAATGGGACACTCCTCCGTGTCGACCAGGTGCATCCTTTGCCTTCCGTCCCATCCGTCAAAGTAGAATTTGAGATCGCCGGGGAAGATGCGCGACGCTTGGGCCGAGTAGAGCCACCAGTTCAGCCGTTTGTAGATTTCCGGCGAGGTCGGGCTGATCATTCCGCAGACCCTCTCGGCGTTCAGGATGGCTTCGTCACCTTGGAGGCTGTATATTGATGATCCTGCGGCCGAGGGGATGAAGTCGCAAGCCTCACACGGTATCACGCCGCGGACATCGAGTTCTTTTGCGCGGAGAGCAACAGCCAGGCAGACCTGGCCGCCCATGGATGCGCCGGTGACGATAGATCGGCGAATACTGAGTTTATCGAGGAAGGAGCGGATGCAGGATATGTAGAAGTCTTCAGAGTTGGCGTACGAGAGCGGATATTGCTTCTCACCAGGGAAGGAGCGGCCGTGGCCGGGGAGGTCAAAGGCATACATTTTGTATTTGGTCTGGAGATCCTTGTTGAGCATTATGGAATGGTACTGGCGAGAGTCGGACCCGGCTGTATGGAGGAAGAGAATCGGTTGACTGCCTTGACCGGAGATTTCGTAGAAGATCTTACACTTCCCTAGCGGTGGGAGGGTAAGCCAGGTATAGTGGCCTATGATTGAGTCGTCGTCGGTCTCATCTTCCGAAGTGTATTCTTCTCGTTGGGATAAACTGGCTTGTCTGCCGTTCACCGCCTCTCGGATGCGGTCCAGGACAATCCTCCATGTCCGAGCGTGCTTGGTAAAAGCATCCTGGTCTCCTAGGACCTCTACGCCAGCGGGCCTTCCCAGGACGCGGATCATGCCCCAGAAAGTCTGAAAAGGACGCTTCGGCACCGGCGCAAAGAACTGCTGCCAATGCTCTGGCTGTGCCTTAAGTATAAACTGGGGTTCGCTTCCTGGATTCGCAATGCATATCCTTCCTGCGGTGACTTCGAAGCATGTTGCCGTCTTGAAGTCGGATACCTGGATAGCCAAGTTCACCTGGTTACCAATGCTACTCGTGGTCGCCTTGAATTCAACGTCTTCATTGAGGTTTGCGATGGCCGAGCGAATAGATTCTTCAGACAGGTGGAAATCGATCGATGCACTCTCCATCGTTGCGCTGTTCCGACCGGCGACTTGCATAATGCTGTGCCCGCTCTCACTTAATCGTTAGGCAATGGTTTGGGTCGACGGCAGGCTTTCACGCCAGAAGGCCGCTCCACTGAGCATTCCCCACATCGAGGACAGGAGGGATTGTCTCCGCATCTGATCCCCATGCCGAAAATCGGCCTTGGTCTGACGTAAATCAAGGCGGTCATGCGTGTATGAGAACGAGACTGTTCAGTCAGACGAGATATGGACTGGGGTTCCCCGCTCTTTGTTGTATCTCCTCACCAAAGAAGGACCAGCCCTCCTCATGTATATGGCAGTTGTGATTCCGGTTTGCTAAATCGGCTCCCTGTGAGATGGTACGGAGAGACCGAGGCTCACGGCATCGCTTAGCCACCTCCCCCCCAACCTGGGAGCTCGCGTACCTCCTTGCAGTCGCGTGGTCGTGCACGTCCGAATCGCATGCCACCTGGTCCAAAGCCAAACGCCTGACACCGGATGATTGGCCGTTGTTACCTACCTGGGCCGCGATAAAAGCGATGCTGGGGATGACAACAATGTTAGATTAACCTGACCAGGGTCGGGCTCGCCGGAAGGCACTAGGGAGCAATTACGAAATAGCTCCAAAT
Organism: Phialophora macrospora; assembly: GCA_000835435.1. Lineage (NCBI taxonomy): Eukaryota > Fungi > Ascomycota > Eurotiomycetes > Chaetothyriales > Herpotrichiellaceae > Phialophora > Phialophora macrospora. The sequence goes on along the minus strand of KN846956.1, from coordinate 5,687,745 downwards.
AGGCGACAAGGCTCAGGATACTGACCGGCGACGATGAGGATTCAAGGATCCTCACCCGGATGTTCGATGAAAAATGGGTGGACGGCACGCGACTCATACGGAGCACTTTGAAGATTGCGTTCCTATTCGACCCGTGACACGACAGGAGACTTTCCGCTCAGCATCGCAACAGTCATGGCCATTCAACATGGCGCGTGGCAGTCCTCCGGGGTTGTGCAACGTCATTGTTTCTCCTTCAATCAGCGGCTTCCAACCGCGTAAGGCTAGAAATCAGCCCTGTCGAGAGCTCCTCATATGCGGTTTCAGACGGACACCTTGGCCAGCTTAACGGCAAGTGCTCGCTGGCGATCACATGTGGCCTTTGCAGATTTCATATCGTATTTAGCGGGGCTCGAGTCCCCGTTCAAAACGTGCACGCGACGAGCTGATGCTGACTCCCTGGTTTCGGTCGGACACTGCAAGCAAATCAGACAAATTTCAACGCTGCAGGTGAGGTTCGGAGAAGCTCCAGCTGTGGGCAAGATCATGGTCCCCACCAACGTCCAACAAGTAGACGTCCAGGGTTCCACCTCTTAGCTTTGCACAAGCTCGGATAATCGCGATCGTGAGGAGCGGGAGCGGAAGTTGAACGAGGCTGCACCCCTCCGGAAGAGTCGTTGGAATCGGACGTCGTGCGGACTAGATTGCTCTGGAGAAGCAGGCAGGAATTGAAAGGTTGGCAAATGAAACGAATTTGAGGAGTGGAGGGAAAGTGGCAGGCTGATCTCTCGCGCTTCTTCTGATTCGACGCGCCCTGGACGCTTCATCTCCGGGGCGGACTCCAGAAGCAGCAGAGTTGACGCCAGCGCAGGAACCGATGCGCCCAGCACGCGCTATAATCGACCCAGGTCCTCTAGTGGCTACAGGCAGCCTGGATATGAATTCCAAGACCAATTGGCTTGCCCACTACGGACTTCTGTGGAGCTCACATTCACGGAGCAATTCTTTGGTGACTGCGCTCTCGCTCTCACACACAAGTCACGCTGCTCCCCCTACTGTTTCTTTCTCCCTTGCTTCACCACCGCCTTACCAGGCCCTCGTCCTCACGCTCACTTCCTCCACCGTGTCGGTCGCTTGTCCTCGTTGTTGTCTACATAATAATATTGTTGTCGTACATGGTCTATCATTACAGCTGCTCCGGCCAATAATCACTGTCAACTCAACCACCGTCACTACTCGACTAATACTGTTGGATTGCTGCTTTGAGGCCCGAAGAAAGAAGCTCACCTCGCTTCCATTCATTCGCAACACAACCAGCGACAATTCATTCAATATCAATCTGAACCACGATACGGCGGCTCCCTATCCACTACGCGGTCCCTTGATGAAGCCACGAGGAGCACCATTGTATAAATTCGGTCCATACAGTCCCGAAGACGCAATGAGTTTATGAGGTGCGTAGCATTCCGCCGCTTCATGTCTATGTCTCACGTTCTCTGACACCACCCGTTTTTGACAGATCCCTGACTCTGCCGACTTTCGCTCCCGCTGAGCTCTTCGCCAGCTGCCATTCGTTTTGTTCGTTCCAAATACTCAGACCACTCGCTCGCTCGAAGACCCGCTACATTCGCTACTCATCACCTCCACCGATCTAGGACTGGAGGTTATACGGGAAGCTCTCTCTCCCTCCAAATACCAGTACCATTCTCCTGCGCCGGCGCCGGCCAATTCATCTCGCACCTCATGCATTCGTTATAGTCCGTGTCCACAATGGAGAGACCGGCGAAGCGCATGAAGATCACAGACCCTGATGTACGAAATCCTCGGGACTCAGGATCGAGGAGGACTGAAGGACTATTCTCCTCGGAGTTGGGCATGCGAAGTGATGAAACAGACAACCAGGTGCTCCCGACCCGTACCATCAGTTTATCAGACTTCCAGAGACAAAAGGTCTTCGGGAACTACCAACATTCCCCACGACCTGTCTTGCCACGGAGGAATGCTGGAATCTACCTGCTACCCAGGGCTCCTGATGCTACTGTCACAGCCAGTGTTGTCGAGGTCAATGTCAATGACGGCACAACAACCTCGAAGGTCACCGAAGTGCCTGTTGCCACTACCGGTGCTGTGGTTTCTTTGACGGACCTTGGTTCCTTGACGATAACCGTGTCTGTGACCATTCCTGGTATTTCCAACGGTACCACCGCGATTGGTACCGGTAGCGATTCGGCCCAGGAAACAATCACATCTTCAACCACTCCATTACTACCCGATACATCGACAATTACCTCTGTCACAACCAGTTCGAGCTCACTCCCACCGGTCAATGGCACTGTATCAACCGATACAGCGAGTACCGCGGAGCGGACGGTCACTGTGACAGCAACCTCAACATTTGAACTCTCCTTGATTAACGGCACTATTATCGCCACGGAGCCTTACTTTGGAGGAAGTACTGCCAGGACTCAAAGTACTGTCACTAGCAGTCACAGTGCTTCTCGAACTTATACCTTTGGTGAGCTTTCCCCGACGTCGACAGACTCATCCGACGGGGTTTCTACATCCTCTGGGTCCGAATCATCTGCCATTGGGACCGATTACTTCACGGGCGCGGCAGGGGCAAGCGCTACCGACTCGATCACACCCACGTCAGATCCAGCGTCCACCTCCAGCTCAAGCTCAGGTGCAGGCGGAGGCGGCGGGAGCGGCCCAGGTCTCACTCCGGCTCAGCAACAAGTAGTAGGAGGAGTTGTCGGCGGCGTGGCTGGTGTTGCACTGACGCTCGTCATCATTCTCTTTTTCCTCCGCTGGTACCGACGTCGGCTGAAAGCACGTGGTCAACTTCCCGAGCAGATTGCAGCCCGAGAGCTTCCAGGCGGCGGAAATGGAGAGGCGTACCCAATGTCGCAGCGTTCGTCAACAACTCCTCTGGCAGCAGTGGTGGCTCATGGCTTGAAGCGCCTTCGACCTCGCAGCGGTCAAACCGTTGGCACGACGGTCACTGCTGATACAACAACCAGTGTGCCCGAGTCTGAACGTGGCTTCCAGCGAATTGCTGGACGGAAGATAGCCCCCGTTATAGGCAGTGGAGGTGACCCATATGGTGGGAATTATGGCGCCTTCGAGAAAGATGTCGGTGCAGGTCCATCGGACATACCCGGGAAGGGACTGTCAGGAGCTTCATTCTACCAGGACAGTCACGGTTTCTACGGGGGCCAGGGGGTCCAAACACCGCCAATACCCTCCTCGCCAACAACTGCTACCTCGGCTGCGAAGACCGGAGAAACATCAGTTGCGACCGGAGCCGCTTCTGGCACAAGAGACTTCGCCGGTCCTCGTAGTCCACCAGGGTTCAACAACAGTCAAGTTTCCTTGGCGACGCCCAGTCGACCCGAAGGATATGCCATTATGCGGCCAAGTCCCGCTCGGACTCCTGTAACGCTTAGTCCCGCTACCAGCTCTATTCGACTACCCATCCAGCAGCCTCCAAGCATGGATGAGCACGCGCCTCCTTTGCCAGTGTCAGTACTGCGCGATGGTGTTGGCCGAAGTCTTGCTAGTCAAGACGGTAGCCGAGCGAGCAAGAGTAGCGGTCGAAGCGCTGGAAGATTTATGGAAAATATGTGATGGCCAGAATCTTGCGTGGATCATCTGAACACCATCATTCCTTGCATCAGTGTTCTAGTTTTTGCTCATCAGCGAGGAGCCTGGCGTTATTGTGGAACATGTCGGCCATCGTATCGAGGCTGTCTTGGGTCTCTATTCTCAGACTAATGTGTCCAGAGTCGTCTTGCTTTGATGATACCCATTATGTATGTCGTAGACATACAAACCATTTCTGTATATGCTGAGGTCGTGAGACCAGTCACTGCTAGATGTCGATATGGCAAATGATATTTTGTAGCAGCAGCTCCGTCTTCCATCTTGATCGTCTTGAGTGCTTCGACTCTTACGAAGTGAGTTGCTCAACACGGCCGACCAGCAGATGTCAGAACCAACTAAATCGGCGAATGTTCACCGAGATGGAAGACACAGACACTCCTATCACCTGATACACGGGGCTCAAGTACTGTATCCAGCCCCGGTCATCGTAACACTAGTCCTTGCGCCTTGACGGGGTTTCCCTTCCCTCGCTGAGTCTCCCTCCACGTGCCTTGGGCACATACGGAGTACGCAGAACATACAGTACGGAGTACTCCCGCCGTGTGCTATGAGAGGGCACATTTGGAGGATACCGTCCGACACACAGTCGACTCTTTTTCAACCGCGCACACAGTGTGGGCACCAGCGATGATGCATTGGCTCTAGCTTAGACCAAGCATGTGAACTTTAGTAAGGTTACGAATTCTCTCTCTCTCTCTCTCATTACAAGTAAACGACTGCGGTTTACTCTGTGCGTGAGTGTGGTGTCCAGAAGAGACGACCTGCCCAAAAGGATGTCTGTCAGGAGACAAGTTTCTCCTCCCTGCCTCGGTTCGAGTATGGACTCCGTACTCGGTACTGGAAACGTCCGCTTCGGCGTTTCGGCTGACGGCGTGGTCGTGCCGAACGGCGATTTCTCAGTTCTTTTATGTATGTAGGTCCGCTGTGCTCGTGCCCACGCCGTTGGAGCGACCCATGATAATTCATTGCACACGGGTATTGTGCATATTATACTATGAGTTACAGGACGTCTTGAGTTGGATTAAAGACTTTGACTAATACTTGACCCGACTTGGCCAAAGGCAAAGCGGAAAGCGGAAGCCGGTGTTGTAGCTAAGTCATTTAGTTGCCGGGAGAAAACTAAACATGACCACGCCCACGCCGTCAGTACCATGCACGAATCCCTTGGCCAAGCTCCTCTGGGGCGAGGAGCGTCTCCAGCGACGATGTGAGATCCTGGCTGCCATCTCCACGAACCCGGTGTTCACGGATCCGGGATGCAATCCGCATTCCCTGTCGCGGAAGGAATTATGGACGCTGCGCCTGAAGCAGGGGGTCGAATTGCTGGCGCTGAAGTTCAAGTTGGGGTGGTCGAACCAGCAGTTCGTCGATGCGACCAAGATCGCCGGGGATATTTTGTCCTTGGGGGTGAATTATCGGAGTGAGCTGGCTTCTCCCCCGGTTTAACGTTGACTGGGCCTCCACCAGTGCATTTGATTAGCTGGCGTCATGTGGTGAAGACGATGCTGACCGGACCGATCTTCGTGTAGTTTTCATCCGAAATCTCGAAGCCCAGATGAGCGCGGCGCAAAAGGCATACTGGATCCCCCGGGCCGAGCGGTTCGAGATCGCAGGATGCTACGCCCAGACGGAGCTCGGCCACGGCAGCAACGTTCGGGGCATCGAGACAACGGCGACGTTCGACCCGAGCGCAGAGGGGGACGAGATCGTCATCAACTCGCCCAGTGTGTCGAGTCACAAGTACTGGATTGGAGCACTCGGCGTGGTTGCGACGCATGCCCTCGTCATTGCCCGGCTGATCGTCAAGGGCCAGGACCTGGGAAACCACGTCTTCCTGGTGCAGGTACGGAACCTCGACACCCACGACCTCATGCCTGGCGTGCAGATCTACGAGCAGGGCGAGAAAGGCATGGGGACGTTCGCGACCATGGATAACGGGGTCATGGCCTTCACGAACTGTCGGATTCCGAGGGCGAACATGTTGGCGGGGATGGTGTCTTTGGGGCGGGATGGGACATATCGTGCCGCCAAGAACACGAAGCACGCGTATACTTCGATGGTGATCATTCGGGGGCTGATGTCCGAGGAGATCGGGATTGAAGTGGCCAAGGCGGTGGTCATTGCCCTGAAGTACACGGGCTTCAGGCGGCAGTTCAACGCCCAGGATGGACAGGAGAAGAGAGTGATTGAGTATGCGAGCGTGCAGAACCGATTGTTTCCTGCATTGGCCCGGGTGAGTCAAATCATGAAGTTCAAAGGTTTTGCTTCACCCTTTTTCCGTCTTGATGCTGATCGTCGGCTTAGGCAGTTGCGATGATGCTTCTTGGTCGCGAGATGAGAGCCCGGATCGACAACCTCGTCAATGAGAGCCTCGAGGATCTCCATCTGCAGACGGTCGGGGCAAAGATCTGGGTAACCGAACATGGCGTGCGTGACGTCGAGGTCGCTCGTCTCAGCTGTGGTGGACACGGTAGGTGGCTCCCAGAAGCGCGAATATAGGAAAAACCGGATCGGACGCTCATCGGTCACCAGGGAACATGGCAGCAACGGGGCTGGGTGCGCTGTATGCGCAACTGTCTCCGTCACGGACGTACGAAGGAGAGACATACGTCCTTTCACAGCAAATTGGAAACGCTGTCGTGAAGCATTGGAAGAAGTATGCCATGCCTATCTGCCTGGAGCTGTGTAGTTTCCTGACGTGAAGCAGTCAGTCGGAGAGTTCCATCAGCGCCTTGTCCTATCTGGCGCGCCTGAGAGACAGCACCAAGATGTCTCGGAGATTGCAAGTCGTCGCCGTGGATGCCTGGTCCAGCCCTCATGTCCAAGCAGAGTTCCTCGAGCTCAGAGCAGCACTTCTTGCAAAGAGGCACCTAGACGACGTGGCGGCCGGGATGGATACCAGTTACGACGTCTTCGAGCTCGCCATGGCTCACGCGGACCTCACATATTGCCGCGCGTTGCAAGCGCAGGTAGAGCAGAGTCCGAATGAGGACAGACCGACCTTGGAGGCTTTGGCGAATGTAGTACGTACTCTGCCTACCATCGTCAATCAATTCAGCGCTGACAATACCACAGTTTGCCCTCACCGCCATCGTCGAGAACTTGGCCGCTTTCGCCGGTACAGAACTCCTTTCAGCCGAGGATCTCGCCAATTTACGCCTTGCTCATAAGGACGCCATCTCGGTTTTCACGAGGAATGTGGATCGGGTGGTCGAGGCGTTTGGCTTCACCGAGTATGAGCTCAATAGCGTGTTTGCCCGGTCAGGTCAGACACCTTACGACGGACTTTTGGAGGTGGCGAAGCAGAGCGAGTTGACAGACAATCACTTCATCCGGCCGACGTTGCTCGAGGCTAGGAGTTTGTGGAAGAAGTATAGCCGTGCGAAGATATAGCGGCACAGGTATGGCAACCACATTCGCGACGTATTCGATCGCGGAGTTTGGCATCAGCACAAATTCACAAGCCGACTTCCGGTTTCCTTTGCCATCCATCGTCCACTCGCCATGACAGGATCGACATAGGCGTGGCCTATCAATCTGTAAATACTCTCGCCGTGTTTCGCGGATAGCTCTTCTGACTTGCGGAGGATGGCTTGCAATGTGCACCCTTCGAGATGCCAGACAATGTCATCGGGTTTTGCATCTCGGTGTGCCCACCCAAGAAGGACTTGGTCATGGATGTACATTAACCGCATGCGTTCTTCCAGGATTGAAGAAATCGACACCAGCATAGGATACAGAGGGTGCTCTCCTCGCCGGCTGATGGTGTTGTCTTCATTCAAGCTGAAGAACTCTCTCCACTCAGGGAGCACTCTGGACGAGGGGCTTAACCTACCCGCTCGGCGGGCAATGAACGAAAAGTCGTCGGAATCGGGTGATAGTTTCACGCCAAATGACTCGAAGAACGCCCTGTGGGAGTCGAGCCAATGCTTTACCCTCATATGACCTCTATCTTGGAAGACATGATCAGGCAGAGCGTACAGAAGCGAGAAGAAGGCCGCAGACGGCTGAATTCCGAATGTCTGGTTGTGGCAGATAAGCAACAACCTGCGAAACGCCCTTCCGATATCTCGATCCGTGATGTCCTCCATGGAAAACTGCTCGTTGGAAACGCTCGGTGCAGATTCCTCGTCCAACAGAAGGCCAAGAGCTGTAATCCTGCCAATACGTCTGCCTTTCAGAATCAGTCGGTCGCCGCTGGTGATGAACGTGTCGGGGACGACTTCGTTCATAGTGGGAGATCCTTGACCAAAAGCCCGTCTCCTCTCCCAGCCCAAGTTGACGTCTTTGCCACCCACGTACGGGATCAGGTTCTTGTCAAACTCGTGCGGCTGAAAGTGAAAATAGTCAGGGCACCAGGATGGCAGCTCGACTTGATGTGGATTGGTACTTCGGAGGAAGATGATATCTGCGGAGCTGTACCAGGCGATATGGTTGGACGTCATTTCGCGGCAAAGGGTTTTCTCGGACACCGTGGTCGAGTAGTCTGGTTCTTGCACAAAGTCGGTCCAATCCGATGTCAAACCGAGGAGGCCATATACTTTGTCCCTCAGGACGCTGGTGTTGGACGAGGTGGTCATCGCCAGGATTTCCATTAGTCGAGGCTTCTGTTGTGCTCGACAAGCAGCACGGACTGATATCACTCTTTGGGCGAGGTCGTGTGAGTTGCGGTCGTTGCCAGGTGGAGCGAGCCGGTCCCGTAGCAGCGTCTCCAAAGCTCGCAATTCGAAGATATAGGAGCCCCAAAATATCCGTGCCTGTTTGGCCGCTGCCACCTCTTGAATAATCCACACTCGGCCCCAGTAAGGTTGTGATAACAGTTGTTCAAGCGCAGACAGCTTGAGATCAAAGGCGTTGCTGTGATTGAGTCTGCTTGCCGGTCTTTCGATATCCTCCACGGCGGCCTCGAGCTCATGCATATCGTTCTCTGGACTAGTATGTAACCCCAGCCATATGATCACCATCTGTGCCGTACGGTATATCGCAAACATCCTCGTAACTTCCCTGCTTTTCCTGTAAACCATCGTCAGCACAAATCAACATGGACCAGGAACTCTGCAGGTGTTGAAGCATGATATCATGTTTGGTTGACCAGGCGACTCACTCGATGGTGTCTTGCTGATTGATGCAAATAGCATCGACCCAGACTGTAGGAATTGCGTTCTCATGCAGCCTGTGGAGGGCGTCCGCAAGGTTGCGGGAAATCTCAAAGGTCCGACCGTCTACCACGATATTCGCTTTGCTTTGCCTGTCACTGCTTCCCCAAGAATAAGACAAGGCCACATACTCGGGCCTCGTACTCAGCTTGGTGTGATAAAGCTCGAATCGTAGACCGTGGTGGTGGTAATCATGTCCGTCAAGAAATCTGAGCAACCTGATCGAGCCCTCTGCTAATGGCCTATAAGGGAAGGCCGCCCGGGGTAAGTCAGAAGTTGCAGCGGCTGCATCTCGCCGGAGGAGCTTGCTCAATTGCCAGTTGTAGAGCACGGCGGCTTCTGTGGGCGCGGATGAGTTGGAGACTTCGAGCGTATCGTCGGCAATGTAGCCTTTGATGAATACTAGAAGACTGCCTGCAAGACAGGCCAAGACGCATAAGATCTGTGGAGCGCTGACTTCATAGATCGAGAACAAGATGAAGCTCGACGGTAGAATCGTGAGATACAAAGCGATCTTTTCCACACTGCTCGTAGAAGCACGGTTGGCGAGCCTCACCAGCAAAAAGCATTGCAGGGCGGCTAATATCGCTGCGCTACCGGCAACGAGGACTGGAGGCATTATTCCATGACCGTCGAGTTGATGATACCGTGAGACGGACAGATAAGGACACGACTTCCCCCAAGCAGAACTGGCGGCCGTAGCAGTCCATTGAGCAGGTCGGACAGACTGCGAATGCAATGATACCCACGGCGGTGAAGGATGCTTGATTTGCGTGAAGAATCGTCAGCCGGTCATTGCCACATCATGATCAGAAGCCCTGTTTTGAGTAATTCACCACAGTCTCAAAGGGTAATTAATGGTAACTCTCGCACGACATCGAAAAAAAGATTTGCCCAACCGTACATCATTATGGTGGAGCATACTCCGCCCAACGCAGTCCAATTCACCGGGACCATCTTCGCCGTCCTCGCCATCTCGTCGCTACATCCAATATTGCTGCTTCGCCGACCACCATGTCTTTTCAAGGCACGTGTAGCCCTTGCCCTCATGCAGAAAGCATTTTCCGCGCTACAGTAGGGTACCCACGCATCGAATCCATGGCGAAGGATGGAATGCAGCCGAACTACCACGGCCTGCGTCGATGGCTTTGCGACCAATCTGAAGTGTGCGGCCTCACACGTGAGGGGGACACGAATCCTGCTTCTCAAAGAACCAAAACTCTACAGACTTCCCCATCCAATGCGGCTCGTAGAAACGTGCATGCTACAACAGAACACAACGGCCGTGCTGCAGAAATCCTGCCCGATGATGGGACCCGAGCAGAGCTACAAAACCTACAGCCGCTGCTCCTGGAATCCTTACAGAAGGTAGGCCAAAAATCCACGGCCGAAGAAAACTAAGTACATAAGGGGAGTCGAGTCAACACAACACACCACCCACCCACCCACTCACCCACTCACCCCAAGTAATGACGAAAACGTCTTTCCTGTCGCTGGCCGCGACGGCGGCCTGCCTCCTCGCCACAGCCCAGGCAGCGAACCTAACAGTATTCCAAACCAATGTCTCCTTCATCCCAACGCCGCTCCCGCCGCCTGGCGCGGCCACAAACTTTGAGAAGATAATCGAGCAGTTCACGACCCTGGGCCGCACGACGGTCTGGCGATCCGTCAGGAACATCAGCCTGGAAGGCGACACGGGCGAGCCCGAAGGCATGGTCGTCTTGGACGAGGAGCGCTTCGTCACCGCCCGCGGCGACTGGACCGCCGCCACGACCTCCTACAACGGCAGCATCATCAACGGCACGGACCGCGCGCCGGGCGCCGGCTACGCGCACCTGGAAATCTACGACGCGCACGGCCGCCGGGTCGTCGACGCCACGCTCACCCCACCGGGCGACATCGAGTACCACATCGGCGGCGTCGACTACGACGGGGTCCACCTCTGGGCCACACTCGCGCAGTACCGGCCCAACACCACCGCCACGATCGTCCGCATCGACCCCTCCACGCTGGAGTACACGCCGCTGATCCACTACGCCGACCATCTCGGCGGGATCGTGCACGACGCGCAGCGCCACCGGCTGGCGACCCTGAACTGGGGCGCGCGGAACACGTCGATCTGGAATATCGGGGCGGGGGCTGCCAACAGTTCGTCCCGCCCGTACGAGGCCTACCCTGCCTTTTCGACCCCGGTGTCCGTGGTCCGCAACCCAACCTTCTTCGTCGACTACCAGGACTGCAAGTTCCTCGGGCACTCGAAGCACTACGCCGACCGCGCGGTGATGCTGTGTTCGGGCGTAGCGACGCTGGCCGCGAATGTCACTGTGGGAGGCCTCGCGCTCGTCGACCTGGAGACGATGGTCCCACTGTACGAGGTGCCGGTGATGATGCAGAGCGCGCTCGGAACACCCGTGACGCAGAACCCGTTCGACATTGCGTGGAACAGCGCGGACGAGACCCTGCGCGTGTATTTCTTGCCGGATCAGCATAATTCCACCGTGTACATCTACGAGCCGGTGCGGGAGAGTCCGTATGAGTATTGAATAGAGGAAGGAGTCTGCATCTCCCGTCTGAACGTGTACATACTATACACGACGTACATACTACATGCCAAGTACATACCAAGCTCACGCTAAGGACATGACATCTAGTCTTCCGCATTCCGTTTCAAGGGCTCGTTTGGTAGTGGATTGCTGGATAGAGAGCCAGACAGAGAGGCGGACTCACAACTCAGCCGCAGCACCCGGCGATATCGGAGGCGTACTGCCTACCACTAGTTCTGAATGACTGTCAATGTTCTCGGACAAGAGCAAAGTCGACCCAATTGTTTGTGTGAGCGACAGCGTGATGCTTACTCTTCCACAACTTGATCCCAACTGAAAGACCAGGGCCGCCAAGGAACGCGCCAATGAGGATACACATGATGATATCGCCTAGAGAACCTTACCGTCAGCCTCGGGACTGAGCATTCCATCCCAGCACGACATGATCTGACACAATATGCCACCACCCACACATGCCATTGTAATACATGGCCAGGAGCATAATGACGAACGCGACCCCGAACTGGATCAAACGGCTAAGCGGACTACATGGCGCTGGATCAGGATCCTTCGATCGAGGCTGGGGCGGCGCGGAAGAGGCGCTACGTTCTGACAAGAGCGTACTGGCGACGGCGATGGCGTTGGCGTTGGCCTTCCTTGCACGCCCTGCTCGCCGCTCAGATGGGATTTTGAGTTTGGAGTTGCGGATTCGGCCGGGATGGCCACAACGGTCTAGAGGTCCACGCGGTGGCACCGTACGTCGTACTCTTGTTGGAGCCGGCCGAGGAGTTTGAGGGACATGATGAGGAGGGTCACGCCGATGCAGGAGCCCGCAAACATGCCGCGGTCATCATTGACAACTGGGACGCTGCAGGCGTGACTGACAGATGATATTGAGAAGAAGTCTCCCGCTTTAGACAGGGTGCTGCCCTGAGCTTTTCATGAGTTGCGAACCAGACGTCGTGGTCCCCGAGCGAGCGCATTTCCGTTCCGGGGACGCGATTGATCCACCGCGTTTGATGAGCAGGTTTCGACTGCCTCTCGACTTAACTTGCTCATGGGTGTGGAAGACCGTACCTGGGCCACAAGAAAGACACACCAAGCAGCCGCAGCTGTTGCCGTTGCGGTGCGTACACGTGCGGAGAGCCGGGCCGTCCTCGTCGTCTCGAACAGTAGCAGGCTTGCCCTGGCCTTTCAGTTGTTCATTTTCGGCAGGTTCAATGCCTTTACGAGGTCCGGGAAACTTGCGCCTCCCTTCCCATTGTGGGCTCGGCTCGGTCCTAGGTGCAGAGCATGCTCGGACTGCTTCTCCCGGAACAGACCACGAGACTTCTCGTGGGTTTCGACGTGGTAGAGTTTCCCGTAACCCATCAACAACAAAACAAAGACGATGAGAGCGGGCCTTGCAACCAGCAGGATGCCGCCCATAAGCGCAATGGCCAAGTAGACGACATTCTCCTGCGCTCGCCGCTGCTGTTGTTGGGCGTCGTTCTTGGAACAAGGAAGGTGAGGCAGCCGGTGATTGTGTTTCTCCTGGGACAGCATCCCCGTTGTATTTCGACCGAGTGGCAAGCTGTTGAACAAGGGATGGCCTCGATCGATTATTGTTGCTTGCTGTTCCTTATGATGAAAGTGTTCAAAGTCAAGAACCTGTGTTCAGGGGTTGTGCAATCGACTTTTGTGCCATCTCGGAATCTTCGGCAGCTGCTGAGGAGGAGCATGTACCGTTTGGGCGACCTGATGGGAACCGCGTCCCGCCGGAGGGGTGGGCCTGTCCTGGCCTGTGTACACCGGTTGACAGGTGGGGTTTTTGTAAGCGATCAGTAAACGGAGCTTACATATGTCGTGTTGTTGTACCCACGAATATCTCCGCAAAGCTAGCTGAGCTTCGTCTTTCCTCTGTCTCAAGCGCATCATGTATGCTGCGACTTGAGGTTCGTGGCGATTGTGCACATCGTGCCCCGCCGAAGACTGGCGAGGGCCCATCCATACCGTAATCATGATCACAACGCATACACAGTTCCGCGTGTTCAGTATTAAACAAGAATCAAGAAGCTCGCCCAGGATCTCCATTGAACCCAAACCAACCGCGAGATTGTCCCCATGCAGGTAACGAAGGATTGGAGTAACGAGCGGAAAGGAAGGTGGGGCTAGACAGTCCTGGTACTCTAGAGGATACATATACAGCACACACCACACACCACACACGACGCAGTATAGGACGAGAAGAGAGAAGTTCTCGCGGACCAAAAGTAGATGCTCTGAGAACCCACGTACAATTAAGCAGCCGATACACGGACAAGAAGACACACGGACACGCAGAGACGCAGACATGGCCAAGACGATCCTCCTCACCGGCGCAACAGGCTCTCTCGGGGCCTCGACACTGGCTCGCCTCTTGTCTGAGGCCAACTTCGCCGTCATCGCCGTACTACGGTCGTCCGCAAAGTCGGAGCCCTTTCTTCGAGCCAAGTACGCGTCGCACGTCTCCTCGGGCCGGCTCTCGTTCGTCGAGATCCCCGACATGACGGCGCCGCACGCGTTCGACGAGCCGGCCGCCCGCGCCGACGCGATCCTCCACATCGCCACGCCGCTGGCGTACGACGACCTGTTCGACAAGCTGATCAAGCCCAGCTGGACGATCGTGCACAACGTGCTGGCCGCGGCCGAGCAGTCGGGCCGCGTCAAGAGGGTCGTCGTGACGGGCAGCATGGTCGCCACGATGCGCCTCCCCGACGACCTGTTCTCGGGCCGCACCATCTCCGAGGCCGACTGGAACTCCATCACGGCGGACGAGGCCGGCGCGAACCCCGGAACGGCCTACCAGTACTCGAAGGTGTACGCGGAGCAGGAGGCGTGGAAGTTCATGGACGGACAGCCCCCGCGGTCGTTCGACTTGGTGTTCCTGCTCGCGCCCTCGATCACGGGGAGGAGTCTCCAAGGCGGATTCAAGCCGGAGAAGGGCCATCTGGGCGGCCAGCCGGGGTTGTATACGGCGCTGTTCGACGTCGAGAAGCCGGGCTTCCTGTTCCCGATATTTGCGTACGTGTCTGTCTTGG